>JAJHZJ010000573.1:2776819-3181819 GCA_023548195.1 Bettongia penicillata ogilbyi | reverse complement strand
CCTAATCCTCTTGTTCTTTTCCTCAACTATAGATTATTGTCTCCTTCCCTTTTTCTCCATCAACTCATATTCTTCTGAAAAAGCTGGAAGAAATGGAGAAATGAGGGAAAAGGGATAAAAGATCTACAAACTGTTCTGCCTACACCTATTAAACATAAGTTCAACTGGATTCTCCTTGCAGCAATGCAGTCCTTCTACTCCTTCCCAGTAGATTCACCATCCCATTGCACATGGAAGCTCTTCTCTCCTCAAGCTTCACACATCCTCCTCTGTCTTCTTCCTCTTTTCTGAGGACCTGAACTCATCTTCCACCAGGATACTGAGTTCCTCTGATACGTGAATAGTGTCTTCTTCCCTTTTCTTCATCTCAAAACCCCTTTCTATCACTTGCCACTTCTTTATTCCATTCTTGATAATGAAAAGGCTCTTCCCCTTTTCAAGGTCAACCCCCACATCCCATGCCCTTGGTTGCATCTCCTCTCATCTTTTCTGGCAGATTGACTGTCAACTACATTCTCTCTACTCTTCTATCTCTTATTTTCTGCCACCAATCTGATAACCTCAGACATTCCTATCTCCACTTCCTTAAAGAGGAAAGGGGATAAACTTTTATTAAGTGCCTACTATTGTCTAGGAGATGTGCTCTCTCTCTCTCTCTCCCTCCCTCCCTCTCCCTCCCTCCCTCCCTCCCTCTCTCTCTCTCTCTCTTTCTTCTTTTCCCCATCTTGAACCATTTCAACTCTCCACTGTCCTCCTCTCCTGAATCAATAGCCCCCTTATCATTTCACTGATTATTAACAATCAAGCTTCAGTCTTGGATCACTCCTATAAATGTGCTGCTGAATGAAGATGTAGAAATACCACACATGCTTTTTGACTGCATCCTCTGCCAATTTATGTTACACAATTTTAACTGGGCCCTCACTGCTGTTAGGCAATTCTACCATACCTTCATTATCAACTCACTCTCATATTCTTCCTACAAGTACCTCTGAGTCTTTTCATCCTTCCACAAACCTGCCCTGGCTCCCTCTCCACTAATGCTCTTATGTGAGGTCCTTGCTTCATATTTTACAAAAAAAAATGAAATGGAAGTCATTGACCATGAGCTCCCTTTTCTCCACTCTTTCTCATCTCCTTCCACTAGGATGCATTCTGGGTTAAGTACTCCACAAATATTATTTCATTTGTTTTTCACAATAACCCTGGGTCAGAAGAACTATTGTTATTCCCATTTGACAGTTGAGTTACTTGAGGAAGACAGAAGTTATGGGACTTTCTCAGGATCACACATCTATTAAGTATCTCAGGCCAGATTTGAACTCAGGTCTTTCAGACTACAAGACAAATGCTCTATCCCCACTATCACCTATCTCTCTCAGAAGAAGGAAGGAAAGAAGCAATTATTAAGTGCCTACTATGTGCCAGAAGCATGCTACACACTGTAAAATGATCTCATTTGATCCTCAGTGAAAACGTGGGAGGTAAATGCTGCTCTTTTTATCCCCATTTTGGAGATGAGGAAACTGAGGCAAAAGTCAAGTGACTTGACCAGAGTCTGAAGCTAACTTTCCTTCACCTGGTTTCCCCTCTGTCTCCTGTTATACATGAAAGGAACACAATCTCATTTTACACTGAGTCCAAAGAAGATACAATTAGTCAGAGAAGTCTACTGTAAATTTTTTTAAATGTATTAATAAATGAAATAATCAATTATAATAGCAAGCATTTCCTTCCCATTGCTTAACTCTTGGTGCCTCTATTTGTGAGGCACTCTGCCTAGGCAGATCCATGACTTTGTTTGGTACTGTTCTGCCTTCTGCTGACTGGTAACTCATAGGCAGAGAGAGTCACTGTCCTGAGTTCACAGGGTTATAAAGGTTCCACCTCCTTCGTGAATCCTAGGGAAAAGGGAACTGCAGGGTTGATTTTCCTGTGGCATAGCAAAGGGAAGACCTTTTCCAGTCATCCTAAAATATTCAGCAAAATGAATTCAACAAATATTAAATGCCAACTAAGCACTTGTCAGTATGATGTACGAGACAGAACACTGGCCATAGAATTAAGAAGACCTGGTTCAACTCCTCCTTCTGCTTCCTACTTGCTGGGTGACCCTGGGGGAGTCACTGCACCACTTTCTTTCCCAGGCATCTCTCTAACACAAAAAGTTGCAGAGAAGTTGCTGATCTCAGTTTATAGAACGACAATATCTTACTGTCTCTCTCTTTCAGGTTTATAATCAACGTGAGAAGTGGGAATGACATTGCCTTCCGCTTGAACCCAAGATTTCAAGAGAATGCCATAGTCCAGAACAGTCAGATCACTGGCTCATGGATACCCAAGGAGCATTGCCTGATCAGAGCCATGCCCTTCATTAGAGGCCAGACCTTCCTGACAAGGCATGAGAAGGGGCAGGGTGCTTAGATGGGATTAGGAGAGGACATGAACCTTGATCTTCAGGGATATCACTAGAGTACAGTGAGTGGAAAGGCATTCGATATGGCAAGTCCTTCCCTGTAGAGACCATTTCAGGGATGAGGAAATTTCCCTCCCAGGCCTCTGTTAAAGTGATGATTTCATTGGTAAGGTCAGGCTCAGGGGGGCTTCTAGCCCTGATGTGTGGAGCAAATACTGAGAAGTGATCTAATTTTTATCTAGAATGACTGCAGCAGGACAGCTGGTGAGCAGGGAGGGCCATGGTCAGTCCTGTGCCTGTCTCCTGTCTCTAGCTTGCTCTGTTCAGCTCTGGCAATCTACAAGTTAGAGGTGGTTCAGTCCACTTGATGTCAATTGATGTCAGAAGTAGGGTTGCCCATCTTACACTGTGTAATCTGAAGTAAGTTACATTATCTCGGTTTGCCTCAGTTTCCCAAGTTTCCAAAGCTGTAGCCCTAACAATGAGGGGTAAAAGCAATAAGGAAAACAATTTGACTCCTAACAGGGATCCATGACTAGAATTTGTCCAAGCTTATCTGATTTTTGTTCAAACTCAGAGAACACCTAGTGCTGGCCAAAGCAGTAAAATAATTATGTGATTTTGCTAGAGGGTGAGATCATCCAGAGTGGATACAAACGACTATTGTGATGCCAAGCTTGTGGCTCAGTCTATTTGCTGGGCCTTAGCTCTGCAAAATGGGGTGTCTCCCAATAGTATCTTGAAACTGTCAAGCAAGGAGATCCCCTTTCTCTGCTTCGCTCGTTCCAGTTTTTCACAGCTGAGGTCAGAAAGTCCACAATGTTGCATCCAATTGTCTCTGATCACAAGCTTCAGGAAAAGATTCTCAGTAAGAACCAGGGGCCCTGGGAAGGTACAGGGAACTGGAACAGGGAGTGAGACTCTCCCATCAATTAGAATAATGAGTCAATCACTTTGTCTAGGCATAGGGGTAGGAAACTGTGGTCTCAAAGCCACATGTGACCCTGTAGGTTCTTAGGTGGGGCCTTTGACTGAATCAAAACTTCTCACAAAAATTCTCCTTCATAAAAGGATTTCTTCTGTAAAATTTGAACTCAGTCAAAGGACCTAGAAGGTCACATGTATCCATGAGGTACAGGTTGCCCACCACTGGTCGAGGACATAGTCTAGAACATCAGCTAGCATAGGGGTCAGGTTAGTTAGAACAGGAAGATGAGAACAGTGGGAAAGGCCCTTTACACAGTTAAAATAAGCAGTCCAGCTCTGTGGACGCTTGGAATAATTAGACAATAGAGTCATTTGGAAGAGGGAGACATTCAGGCAAATCACAGCTGGGAGACACTCAGATAACTTAAAACAGAGAGTCAGACAGAACAGTCAGACAATCAGGACAGTCTGATCATTCAGAACAACAGTCAGAACAGTGGCTAATATCTGTAAGGTCAGTTGGAAGAGGGAGTCAGTCAGTGTCTCTCAGGGCTGTTAACACAATCTGTTCACTCAGAAACTGTTTGTTTAATATACTAGGAAGCCAAAATGGGCAAAGGCAGAAGCCTACTCCCACCTGGGACTTTGGAAGGAGAAGGTTCAGCTGCCAACAGAAAAGGTGCACCGGGGCCACCTCACTCTGAGAGGGTCAGACAGCATTTTGGTTTCCTTGAGGCCTCATTCACAGAAAGCCCCCTCTTTACTTCTTCAAACAGACAGAGGTGGCTTTGAATGAAAGAGCAATTTGGAAATGAGTCTCTTTGGTTCCTTTTGCCTCACTACCACTCTCCCAGGTGGGAGTGGGGAAAGGGACACCTGCACCATAAATCAGAACTTTGGCTTCTGACTACTTAGAGAAGCATCTGGGATTATTGCCGGGGAACAGAGGCATCTCCAAGCCCTGGATAGGTTCTCTCATTGTGGGAATTCACACACAAGGTCCTTCTGGGAGAAGTGGGTTTGGGGAAATAGGAGATAAGCAGACCCATATTGCTGTGTGTGTATCCTAGACCCCTTGAGCAATCTGGTGAAACCTCTGGATCCCTTCTCAAAATAGTAGTTTTTTGAAATGCATAAGTACTATGAAGGAAACCAAATATATTGAAATATAGATGCAATTTTCTGAAAACCCCTTAGGGTTCATAGATCCTTATGTTAACAAACCTTATCTAGACCAGTCCATAGATCAAGGTTGCAGAGGCAGACTGGGGAAGCCTATGAACCTCTTTTAAAATGAATATTGTTAAATGTATCAAATAAATGAACTGAATCAGCTAAGCCAACCAAAGACAGTGAAAGACTGTTATCAAAATGCTTTTTAAAGAAAAACACACCCAATCATGAACCTGAGCTTAAGAATCCTTGAGTAGGACCTTCAGACCCACAAGATTTTTGCTTCCTTGCCAGCCAGGCTTCAGGGTTCAGACCTTCTTGATGCTCCAGCAATGACTCTGTTTCCTTTTTCATTTTTCTTCAGCCTCCCCAAACTGTCTGGCCGACTGCTGCCTCAACTGTCATCATCACTTTTAGATTCCCCAACGCTTTTTGGATCATTGTATTTCCTGTTTCTGGTTTTGGTCATGTTAGAATCAGAGTGAATCTGTTCCGAGAGAGCTGGTTCAGGGATTGCCTGGGAAGGAATCATCCTTGGGCAGCATTTCTTATGTCTGAATGGGGCTCTGTCCCCTGCAGCCTCCTCTCTTGGGGTAGTCTCTGATGGACAGATGGTATCATTCATATGGCAGTTTCAGATTGGTGTCATGCTTCATAAACATTGTCTTCTTTGAGACTTACGACCACCCACTGAGGTAGGTACTGCAGGCATTATTTATATCCATTTCACAGATGAGGAAACTGAGCTTGAAAGGTTAAAGTATTAAGCAAATATCAGAGCTGGGATTTGAACCCAAATCTCTTTTAATTACAAATCCAGAACTCTTTCTTAGACTACCTTCCTTCTTAGGCAAAAGATTTGGTGAATAATACCTCCATTCCAAACCTTCAAACTTGTCAAGATTCCACCTTCAACTCTTACTCCATTTGCATTGAGAGTCATAGAAGACTGAGATTCTCCATCCCACTCCTCCTCCTCCAGTATTTGTACTGCCTTTTGCTATATCATTTTTCATTCATGTCCATCACTTTGCTGGAGTGATTTGCCGTTTCCTTCTCCAGCTCATTTTACACATGAGGAAACTGAGGCAAATATGGTTAAGTGAATTGGCCAAAGTCATGCTGCTAGAAAGCATCTGAGGCCAGAAGATGAATCTTCCTCATTCCAAGCTCCAGGCTCTATACACAGTGCCACTTAGCTGCCTTGGTATTTGCCTTAAAATTAACTTATATGTTTTCATATCGTCTTCAGTTTAAAATTTGTCTCACCTCCATCCCCTACCAGGAGAATTATCTCATATAACAAAGAAAAAGAAATAGAGAAAAAATCAATTCAGCAAACTAAACAATACATCACCTGAGTCAAAGGGAACAAAACATCAATGTTCCACAGCCAGAGTCCCCAACTTAAGAAGAAGCTAAAGATTCTTACTTTTTTTCCCCAAGAGATGGGAGGAGGGAAGGCATATTTGGATAATTGTGCATGATTTTCCTAAAGATATCTGTGATGACAGGGAAGAGGGCATGGGAGATTTCTTAGGTCCCCTGCACCAAGGTCAAAAACCCAGTGGAAATGGAAACAGTTCTTTCTAGCTAGACTCAAGATTAACATGTGAGGTTGGGTCCCTTGGGGGAGTCTAGAGTGCATTTTCATGGTTAGTGCATTAACCGAGTCTTTTCTCTCTTCTTTCTCCTTTCAGACTCAAACAGTTTTCCCTGGAATCCACTCTGTTCCACAGATGCCCAGTGTAAGACTTAAATTGCTGACCATTCTATTCACCTGTTGAAATAGATGGAACTCTTTAAGTCATGTGCTGTGATGAAGTCCTTTTGGCCAGGGCCCTGGGAATGCTAGACACAAGATCATAGCTCTAGAATTGGAAAGGTTCTTTAAGGCTCTCTAATCTAACCCTCTAAGTCAGTAAACTTTTGTTAAGCACCTACTATGTGCACTCACTGTACCAAGTGATTTCGCAGAAGAGAAAAGTGAGGTCCAAAAAGGTTGGACTCATTGATCTCTAAGGTCTCTTCCAGTTCTAAATCTATGGAGAGGAACCATAGGTAGAGCTGATCTCAAATTCAGGAATTCTTGGGTTCAAATCCTCAACACATTGTTTAACCCTTTGTCTATCCTTTCACTTCAGCCCTTACCTTTTCACACATCTATCTTTGAAGGACTCTACCCATTCAGGAATATTACTGTATTTGGCATTGTCCTGCTTACTGCTGACAACTGAGCTTTGGTCCAGAGTTCACAGAGAAAGCAGTTCCCTTTATTTGGCATTCCTCTCCTCTCTGGGCAGCAAGGGCCCTTCCCTATAATGAGCCAGTCAAACATTTATTAAGCACCTGCTGTGTGCCAGGCCCTGTGCTAAGCACTGGGGATACAAGGAAATGCAAAAGGTAGTTCTTGCCTTCAAGGAGATCACAGTCTCAGAGTGGAGACAACATGCAAACAACTGTATACAGACAAATTATATAGAGGATAAATTGGAAATAATCAAGAGAAATAATCCTCTAATGTTAAGGGAGATCTGGAAAAGCTTCCAATAGAAGGTGGAATTTAGCTGGCACTTGAGGGAAGCTAAGAAATTCAGGAAGTACAGATGAGGATGGAAAGCAATCCAGGAGGAGGACCCTCCCTCCTGGAGAGTGATGTTACAAAACCTGGAGAAAAGAGAGTAATGAGGATAAAAAGGTGATTGACAGTGTCAAAGGCTGCAGAGAGCTCAAGAAGTATCAAACTGGGTAAAAATGGAGAGATAGGGCATTGAAGGGATCATTAGGTTTTTAGATGATTGCATATGTATAACCTATAACTAACTGTTTACTATCTCAGGGACGGAGGCGCAATAGAATTTGGAACAAAAACTACAAAGATGCTACAGGGTAAAAAATTGTTTCAACATGTAAGGGGAGAAAAGGGAAAGGATATACATTTTAAAAACAGATTATCTGTAATTTTGGAGAGAGTAACTTTGTTTGCAGGGTGTCAGAAGGAAATGACAGAATGGTTTTCCAACTAGATTTCAGGGAAGAAGAAATGGCTTAATCACCAACAGCAATTATTAGATAAGCTTTAACTTGTCAAGATGCAAAAGGTGCCTGGAACAGGGAAGTTCAAAGATAGATATGACCCTGTCTTAGGGAGCGGCTACCCTAAGGGGGAGAAAGATTTGAGTGTACACAAGACTGATGTAAAGGAAAGTGAAAAATGATGGCTGCATATGTTCAAATTACAGATTTGAAATTCCAGTTGTATAAACTGGGGTCATTTATTTCAGTCCGAAAGAAATATTTATGATGAAAATATAATATAACTTTGTAAGATTCCTTATTAGAATTAATCAGGACCTAGTAGTAAGCACAAAGGAGAGATACAGGCAAAGTGAGAAGTAGGAAGAAGAGCTTGGGTAGGGGAGCTGTCTCTGTGAAGATTCTGTTGTTATTTAGTTCTGTCTGACTCTACATGTTCTCATTAGGGGTTTTCTTGGCAGGGATATTGGAGTAATTTGCCATTTTCTCCTCCAGCTCATTTTTAGATGAGGAAACTGAGACAAATAGGGCTAAGAGACTTGCTCCAGGTCACCCCACTAGTAACTGTCTGAGGCTGGATTTGAACTCGGAAAGATGTCCTTTCCTGACTCCAGGTCTGGCACTTTATCCACTGCACCACTTAGATTGTTGCTCTGACTTAAAGTAACATTATCAATCTCAACTTGATCAAGAAGAACCATAAGCCAGATAGGTCTGTTACAGTAAGAAAGTCACTGAGATGAAGAGATGGGGCCTTAGGCCATGAGTTATGTCCCACCTCTAGGGTTTATCTGTGTGACCTCAGACAAGTCATTTCACAGATGAAGACTTTGATGCTTAGGGAGGAGAAGTAATCTGCCCAAGGTCACTTAACCTATTGTCAATGGTGAGATCTGAACCCAGGTTCTCTCATATCATATTCTCTGTTGTCTTCAACAGATATCTTCCATTCCCTGTGATTTACCCTCAAAACAGAAATATGTAAGTCGTTTCTAGGTGGAAGGAAGTGTATGTTTGTGTGTGTGTGTGTGTGTGTGTGTGTGTGTGTGAAGAGTGGCTGCATAAGTTCAAATGTACAGATTTGAAATTCCAATTCTATAAACGGTGGTCATTGCTTTCAGTCCGACAGAAATATGTATGATGAATTTGAAAAACATAAGTATTTCATAGGATTCCTTACTCGAACTAATCAGGACTTAGCAGTAAGCACAAAGGAGAGATGCAGGCAAAGTGAGAAGTAGGAAGGAGATGTTGGGTAGGGGTTATCATGGAAGGCTTCCTGGAGAAGGGGGTACCTGACAAGGGTCTTGAAGGAAAAAGAGCATTTCAATAAACAGAGATGTGGTGGAAGAGGAGAGAGGGAAGAGGTGACTGAAATAGTCAATACACAAACACCAGGAGCTGTCCTTGGTGGTCAGGGTACAAAGATAAACATGAACTTGAACCCTGTCGAAGGAAATAAGGAGGACACATTTTGTGCTCCTTCTCCTTCAGGTTCACAATCAACCTGAAGTGGGGGAATGGTATTGCCTTCCATCTGAACTCGCGATTTAAGGAGAATGCCGTGGTCTGGCATTCCAGAACAGCATGATTTACTACATGTGCGCAACTGAGGAGCGAGCTCTGCCCAGATTTATGCCCTTTGCCTCAGGCCAACCCTTCATGGGAAAGCATGGAGAGGGAGAGAGGGTTTGGGGGGCAGGGAGCAGGTAAAGCTTGAACTCCAGAGGTTGCTTCAGAGGGAAGAAGTTTGATGATCTAGGAAATTTATTTCCCAGTCAAAAAATTGAAACAAGCCCCACTCTCAGGGAGTTTACAATCTAGCAGGGGAGTCTTTCTACATCTGTTTAGGTCAGTACAAAATACGTGTGAAGGAGATGTGAGGCACCATCCCTTTGCAATCTTATTGCTCCTTCATATGGAGGCATTTGTTGCTTCCGCTAAGTGTGCTCAGGGATCTGAGAGAGTCATTGCTGAATTATGGCTTTTTATCTCCAGGGCTTGATATGTTCTTTGAAACACAGTAGGCACTTAATGAAGGATTGTTGCTTGATAGTCCCCTTGTCTTCCAGGTGCAGATCAAGTGTGAAGTTCACTGTCTCAAGGTGTCTGTCAATGGGCAGCTTCAGTTTGACTACAGTCAATACATGAATAACCTGTGCTCTATCAACCTGCTGGAGGGGTCAGGAGACATCCAGTTGACTCATATATAGATCTTTTGAAGTGTTTCCCACCCAGGTGTCCCAGCTGGAGGTATCTGGGGACACTGAGTTGGTAATGAGTGACTTCTCACTCAGGTGTCACAACCTGAATCTTTTTCTCTCCTTCCCATCCTCACAAGTCCCTAGCCCATGGGACTCTAAGCATCAAGGTTTCCCTCCACCCCAATTAAGGAGAGATTGGAGTGAGTTGTTCTCCTCTCTGGGAGAAGGTAGAGAAGGGACCTATCTTTGAAACTCCCTGGGTTTCTCATACACAGTCAGTAGGATGGGTATCTTCCTGAAGCAGGGTTGTTTACTTCTCAACAATGACAGAATTGAGTTCACCTTCCAACCTGCTTGCTGTTGCCTCTGGTATGACATTATGATATATTGAAGCAGACCAGGGGTTTCAGAGATCACCCCTCCTCCCAGTCCAGAACAGAGGCCTTGCCCCAATGCCTTTTCAAATTTGAACGCCTCTCCCCCCTTTCCTTTTTTCAGGTGGAGCCACTTGTCTCCCATTCTCTATTCATTTCCTATGGCCCCATCAATGTGCCCTTTGCCATTCCTGTTGCCTCGAAGACCCTGGACCTCCTCAGTGTCTTCTTACTTGCCCAGAGCTTTCCCTATTCCTTGTGAAGACCTCTTCCTCCAAGGAGTACTTTCTGATAAGCAGGATCCAGTTGTAGCCTCTCTCCTGGGGGACTGATACCACCCCAACCTGATCTGTGAGACCAGAGCATTCAAAGGATGTGAAACAGGGCCTGCTTACTTTTTTTACACTCCAGTGCTTTCTATTTCAATTCTATTTCCTGAGGATAGGAGCCTTTACTTACCTACACTTTGTGTCTCTCCCCTGCCCAGCAGGTGCTCCATAAAATTCTCTTATGTGATATTGAGCTCAGAATACTTGTGGTTTATTCAACTTATGTTTGGGGATTAGCGATTGGTGAGATTCTTAACTTGGTGTATGAAATAGGGGTGGGTTAGGTGGGGGAAGAATTGGGGTGTATTTGTTTAGTACTTGAGGTATAATACTTTATATCTATGATTTCCTTTAAAACTCGTAACAGTGCTGCGAGGTAGGTCCTATTGTCCTCACCCCATTTTACAGATGGACAACAAAACTCCACAAAGTAAAATGACTTGCTGTAATGCATATTGCTAGTATAAGTTTGAGGGAACATTTCAACACTGGGCTTCCTGACTTTGGGCCTAACTCTGTAATTCACACCTGTACTGGAAAAGAGCAGAGACTTTCACATTAATCTCCTGATGCCAGAGTGGTGTCAGAGGGATGGAATGACAACTTCTTGGATGGACTGGAATCTGGAAAGGCCTTGAGAGAAAGGAGTTACCTGCAGAAAGTAAACTAAAACCTGGGTCTTTGCCCTGGGCTCCTCAAAATAAGAGACCCTCCCATTCTTTATGACTTAAGTAGAAACAACTGAGATTAAAACACTGAGCTCAAATCAGAAGCTATTTCCCTTGGCTGCTGTGCCCCAGGTGTCCTCCCCTCACCTCTTGTCCTGCTCAGTTCTGTAAGCATACCCCTCAGCTGAATTTGTCTTAATGTGTCCTGAAGCATTTTTGTGAAACCAGTCTGAGGTGTACAAATATGATTTATGGCTCTTTTTGCCAACTTAACTTTGCTGAGATTAAGGGTGAGGGTTATCACATTGCTGGGCAAGTGCTTCTTAGAAGTGAGCGCCCAGAGCAGAGGTGTCACTTCTGTACATCACCCAAAAGGTAAGAGAGAACAGAGTTTTCAGAACCAGGAGTGAGACTGGAAAGTTAGGGGATGGATAGGGCAATGAACTTGGAGTTGACAAGAACTGAGTTCAAATGATACCTCTGAAACTTATTAGCTGTGCAACCCATGGTAAACCATTAACCAGTCTGCTTCAGTTTCCTCATCTATAACATGGGGATGATAATAGCAACTACTCCCAGGGTTGTTGTGAGAATAAAATAAGATGATATTTGGAAAGAATGTTGCCAACTCTTGTGTGGCTGACGGCACCACTCAAAATCAAAACAAAGACAGATACGTTGAAAGTAAAAACAAGCCTCTTGCTTTCTCAGGAAAAAGGACACCCCCATCCCCTTTATCACACTAATAGCACCAGCCAGAGAGTACAAAGTGATTACAGAAAGCAAGATCTATTATAACCTGAGTTCCCCTTCCCTTACCCCTTCGCCTTATCCCATTGAATGGGCTTCAGGGGGTACAATATATTCGAAGAAATCTTCCCTAACAACAAAACCCACAGAAACTTGGGGGAAATTTTGCAAAGATAGGAAGTTTAGGATGGGGGAGTAGGGCATATCCTATTCTTTCTACTCTGTGCTTAAAAACCAGGGCAGGAAAAAGTGGGGGTCAGACACTGCACAGGATGTGTTAGAAAGCGTGTTTCTCTACAAGGTCAGCTAGCTTGCAGGTGGAGTTTTACAAGGGAGTATGTTTCAACAGTACAAGAAGCAATTAACTCTTGGAGGACACCGCTTCTGAGAGATCATCTCTCACACTCTAAAGCTCTATACAAATCTTACCTATTATAAGCATGTAATTATTATTAAATATAACATCTTTACATAGTCTCTGTAGTTCTGTCCTTTTATTCTTTACTCCTCACTCCCCAGCCCAACCCCAGAGGTAGGTTTTTACAAATCATACCCTGGGTTGGAGGTACATTGTGCTTATAATCAGCACAGACTGAAAAAAAACCTTGTAGTGCAAGCCCCTATCGATGTGTTTCTTTTACCAGCCAAGTAAACGACCCTTAAGTAGGATACAATCTTACAAGCATTAAACACCTACTTTGTTTGAGACACCATCCTGGGCATGTTGGATTCAAAGGCAAAACCAAAACATTCTCAGACTTCAAGGAACTTCTGCTGAGGAATAGAACATGATCACAGATAAGTGAATACAAAAGAACTTAGAAAGGTATAAAGTTCTAGGAAATGAGAGTGCCACTTCTAGAAAATGGCATCAGAATTGAGCTTGTAAGGAAGCTAAGGATGTTAAGAGACAGAAGTGAGAGCACATTCGAGGCACACGGTCCACATTTCTGTGGGCAATGGCATAGAGACGGGCCAGTCTAGAAAGGATTGATATGAAGCATGGTTGGAAAGCTATCTTAAAACCGGACTGTACAGGGTTGTAAATAATAGGCTAAGGAATTTATATTTAATCCTACAAGTGGTAAACAATCACTAATGATTCTTGAGCACAATAGTGCCAGACTGAGACCTATGCCTTCGGAAAATTATTTTGGTAGCTGTGTGGAGGATGGGTTGGAAAGGGGAGAGGTTGGATGTAGGAGATAGATAGCTTAGGAGAGCATGCAAATGCGGTCTAAGTGGTGGGAATAGGGGACCCATCAGAGCAATATCAAGAACCAACAAGGCTTGCAGAGCAGGTTTTTGGAAATGATTGCCCCATGGGTAGTCTGTGTGGGGGCTCAATAGCCTGTGCATTGTGTGACAGAGAACCCATTCTCCTTAGCCTGCCATTTGACTCATTACGTTATCAATTTTCACTATACTTTCTAGTGCAATCCAAATCTTACAGCTTGATATTTCATATTAAATGAAGAGAAATTCTTCATTAGGGAATTCAGTTTCAGTTTTCACCCTGGTTTTTTATATAAACTGGATACATATTTTTCCCATATTCTTTCCCTCAATCTCTAAATTTTAAACTCCTTAATCTTAAAGGCGTAAATAAATATAAATGTTATTGTCCATACAACTAATTAACAATGTAATATACAATATAAATTTCATGATTGCAACAATTTCTTACAATGAGAAGGATCAAAGCCAGGAGGTTATCTCTAACTGTTGATCGCAACTGCTGACTTCTAGTTCTGGGAGCACAGTCCCACCATTCATCTCTCATAGGATGACAAAGTTCCTCAATTATTCTCTTCCAGAATCTTCCTCACAGGATGACTTAAATTCAGTATTTCAGAAGAGAAGCTCTGTTTGACCCTTCTCTCAAAGAGTCTTTCTCCAACCATGTTGACAGGCTGTAGTTTGTTATCTATAGTAATTGTAGTCTCCAAGGACAATAGTTAAACTGTCTCTGCCAAGATTCTGTTGTTAGTTCTGTCTGACTCTACATGTTCCCATTAGGGGTTTTGTTGGCAGGGATATTGGAGTGATTTGCCATTTTCTCCTCCAGCTCCTTTTATAGATGAGGAAACCAAGGCAAACAGGGCTAAGAGACTTGCTCCAGGTCACTCCACTAGTAAGTGTCTGAGGCTGGATTTGAACTCGGAAAGATGTCCCTTCCTACTCCAGGCCTGACACTTTATCCACTGCACCACATAAATTCTGCTCTGACTTAAAGGTACAGTAACATTATCGATCTCAACTTGGTCAAGAAGAACCGTAAGCCAGATAGGTCTGTGACAATGAGAAAGTCACTGAGCTGAAGAGAGGGGGCCTTAGTCCATGAGTTATGTCCCACCTCTAGGGTTTACCTGTGTGACCTTAGACAAGTCATTTTACAGATGAAGACTTTGATGCATAGGGAGGAGAAGCAATGTGCCCAAGGTCATTTAACCTATTGTCAATGGTGGGATCTGAACCCAGGTTCTCTGACTCCCATCACATTCTATGTTGTCTTCAACAGGTATCTTCTTTTCTATGGGATTCACTCTCACAACAGAAATATGTAAGTCGTTTCTAGGTGGAAGGAAGTGTATGTTTGTGTGTGTGTGTGTGTGTGTGTGTGTATGTGTGTGTGTGTGTGTGGGTGTGTGTGTGTGTGGGAATGGTGGCTGCCTCTGTTCAAATGTACAGATTTGAAGTTCCAATTATATAAACCATGGTCATTGCTTTCATTCCGACAGAAATACATAAGATGAATTTGAAAAACATAAGCATTTCATAGGATTCCTTATTTGAACTAATCAGGACCTAGCAGTAAACACAAAGGAGAGATGCAGGCAAAGTGAGAAGTAGGAAGGAGACGTTGGGTAGGGGGTATCATGGAAGGCTTCCTGGAGGAGGGGGTACCTGATGAGGGTCTTGAATGAAAAAGAGCATTTCAATAAATAGAGCTGTAATGGAGGAGGGAGAGAGGGAAGAGACTGAATTAGTCACTACAAGCACCAGGAGCTGTCCTTGGTGGTCAGGGTAGAAAGATAAACATGAACTTGCACTCTGTCAATGGAAATGACGAGGACACATCTTGTGCTCCTTCTCCTTCAGGTTCACAATCAACCTGAAGTGGGGGAATGCCATTGGCTTCCATTTGAACTCGTGATTTAAGGAGAATGCCGTGGTCTGGTATTCCCAAACAGTCTGATTAACTACATGTGCGTAACTGAGGAGCGAGCTCTGCCCAGATTTTATGCCCTTTGCTTGAGGCCAACCCTTCATGGGAAAGCATGGAGAGGGAGAGAGGGTTTGGTGAGTGGGTAGTAGGTAAAACTTGAACTTCAGAGGTTGCTTCAGGGGCCAGTGAACTGGGAAGGAGTTTGATGATTTCCCAGTCAAAAAATTGAAACAATCCTCGCTCTCAGGGAGTTTACTGTCTAGCAGGGGAGCCTTTCTGCATCTGTTTAGGTCTGTATAAAATACGTGTGAAGGAGATGTGAGGCATCATCCCTTTGCAACCTTATTGCTCATTCATATGGAGGCATTTGTTGCTTCCACTAAATATACTCAGGGATCTGAGAGAGTCTTTCCTGAATTATGGCTTTTTATCCCCAGTGCTTGATATGTTCTGTGGAACACAGTAGGCACTTAGTGAATGCTTGTTGGTTGATAGTCCCCTTGTCTTCCAGGTGCAGATCAAGTGTGAAGTTTACCGTCTCAAGGTGTCTGTCAATGGGCAGCACCAGTTTGACTACAGTCACCGCATGAATAACCTATGCTCTATCAACCAGCTGGACGGATCAGGAGACATCCAGTTGACCCATGTACAGATCTTTTGAAGTGTTTCCCACCCAGGTGTCCCAGCTGGAGGTGTCTGGGGACATTCAGTTGATAATGAGTGACTTCTCACTCAGGTGTCACAGCCTGAATCTTTTTCTCTCCTTCCCATCCTCACAACTCCCTAGCTGATGGGACACTAACATCAAGGTTTCCCTCCACCCCAAACAGGGAGGGGTAGGAGTAAGTTGTTCTCCTCTCTGGGAGAAGGTAGAGAAAGGACCTATCTTTGTTACTCCCTGGGTTTCTCATACACAGTCAGTAGGATGAGTACCTTCCTGAAGCAGGGTTGTTTACTTCGCAACAATGACAGAATTGAGTTCACCTTCCAACCTGCTTGCTGTTGCCTCTGGTATGACCTTATGATATATTGAAGCAGACAAGGGGTTTCAGAGATCACCCCTCCTCCCAGTCTAGAATAGAGCCCTTGCCCCAATGTCTTTTCAAATTTGAACTCCTCTCCCCCCGCCACCCGTTCCTGTTTTCAGGTGGAGCCACTTCTCTCCCATTCTCTGTTCATTTCCTATGGCCCCATCAATGTGCCCTTTGCCATTCCTGTTGCCTCGAAGACCCTGGACCTCCTCAGTGTCTAGTTACTTGCCTAGAACTTTCCCTATTCCTTATGAAGACCTCTTCCTCCAAGGAATAGTCTCTGATAAGCAGGATCCAGTTGTAGCCTCTCTCCTGGGGGACTCATACCACCCCAACCTGATCTGTGAGACCAGAGTATTCAAGGAATGTGAAACAAGGGCTGTTTATTTTTGTTCACTCCAGCGCTTGCTATTCCAATTCTCCTTCCTGAGGGTAGGAACCTTGACTTACAGATACTTGGTGTCTCTCTCCTGCCCAGCAGGTGCTCCATAAAAGTCTCTTATGTGATATTGAGCTCAGAATACTTGTGGTTTATTCAACTTGTGTTTGGGGATCAGGGACTGGTGAGATCCTTAACTAGGTGTATGAAATAGGGGTGGGTTAGGTGGTAGAAGAATTTGGGCTGTATGTGTTTAGAACTTTAGGTATAATGCCTAATATCTATGATTTCCTTTGAGGCTCATAACAGTGCTTGGAGGTAGGTCCTATTGTCCTCACCCTGTTTTACAGATGCACAACAATTCTCCACAAAGTAAAATAACTTGCTGTAACGTATATCGCTAGTACATGTTTGAAGGAGCATTTCAACCCTGGACTTCCTGACTTTGGGCCCAACTCTCTAATTCACACCTGGGCTGGAAAAGATCAAAGACTTTTACAATGGTCTCCCGATGCCAGAGTGGTGGCAGAGTGATGAAATGACAACTTCTTGGATAGATTGGAATCTGGAAAGGCCTTGAGAAAAAGTCGCTACCTACAGAAAGTAAACTAAAACCTGATTCTTTGCCCTGGGTTCCTCAAGATAAGAGACCCTCCCAATCTTTATGACTTAAGTAGAAACAACTGAGATTAAAATACAGAGCTCAAATCAGAAGCTATTTCCCTTGGCTGTTGTGCCCCAGGTGACCTCTCCTCACCTCTTCTCCTGTTCAGTTCTGTAAGCATACCCCTCAGCTGAATTTGTCTTAATGTTTCCTGAAGCATTTTTGTGAAACCAGTCTGAGGTGTACAAATATGATTTATGGCTTTTTTTTGCGAACTCAACTTTGCTGAGATTAAGGGTAAACCAGATAGGTCTGTGACAATAAGAAAGTCACTGAGCTGAAGAGAGGGGACCTTAGTCCATCAGTTATGTCCCACCTCTAGGGTTTACCTGTGTGACCTTAGACAAGTCATTTTACAGATGAAGACTTCGATGCTTAGGGAGGAGAAGCAATTTGCCCAAGGTCACTTAACCTGTTATCAATGGTATGATCTGAACCCAGGTTTCTCTGATTCCTATCACATTCTCTGTTGTCTTCAACAGGTATTTTCTTTTCCGTGGGATTCACTCTCACAATAGAAATATGTAAGTGGAAGGAAGTGTGTGTGTGTGTGTGTGTGTGTGTGTGTGTGTTTATGTGTTTGTGGGAAGGGTGAATGCATATGTTCAAACCTACAGATTTGAAGTTCCAATTCTATAAACGGTGGTCATTGCTTTCAGTCCGACAGAAATATGTATGATGAATTTGAAAAACATAAGTATTTCATAGGATTCCTTATTTGAACTAATCAGGACCTAGCAGTAAGCACAAAGGAGAGATGCAGGCAAAGTGAGAAGTAGGAAGGAGATGTTGGGTAGGGGGTATCATGGAAGGCTTCCTGGAGAAGGGGGTACATGACGAGGGTCTTGAAGGAAAAAGAGCATTTCAATAAACAGAGCTGTGGTGGAGGAGGAGAGAGGGAAGAGGTGACTGAATTAGTCACTACACAAGCACCAGGAGCTGTCTTTGGTGGTCAATATAAACATGAACTTGAACCCTGTTGAAGGAAATAAGGACACATGTTGTGCTCCTTCTCCTTCAGGTTCACAATCAACTTGAAGTGGGGGAATGGCATTGCCTTCCATCTGAACTCATGACTTAAAGAGAATGCTGTGGTCTGGCGTTCCCAAACAGCCTGATTTACTACATGTGAATAACTGAGGACCGAGCTCTGCCCAGATTTATGCCCTTTGCCTGAGGCCAACCCTTCATGGGAGAGCATGGGGAGGGAGAGAGTGTTTGGTGGGTGGGAAGTGGGTAAAGCTTGAACTCCAGAGTTGCTTCAGAGCCCAGTGAACTGGGAAGGAGTTTGATGATCTAGGAAAGTGATTTCCCAGTCAAAAATTTGAAACAAGCCCCACTCTCAGGGAGTTTACTTTCTAGCAGGGGAGCCTTTCTACATCTGTTTAGGTCGGTACAAAATACACGTGAAGGAGATGTGAGGCACCATCCCTTTTCAGTCTTATTGCTCATTCATATGGAGGCATGTGTTGCTTCCCCTAAGTGTGCTCAGGGTTTTGAGAGAGTCTTTACTGAATTATGACTTTTTGTCTCCACTGCTTGATATGGTCCACAGTAGGTGCTTAATAAATGCTTGTTGGTTAATTGTCCCCTTGTCTTCCAGGTGCAGATCAGGTGTGAAGTTTACTGTCTCAAGGGTCTGTCAATGGGGAACACCAGTTTGTCCACAGTCATCACATGAATAACCTGTGCTCTATCAACCAGCTGGAGGGGTCAGGAGACATCCAGTTGACCCATGTACAGATCTTTTGAAGGGCCTCCCACCCAAGTGTCCCAGCTGGATGTGGCTGGGGACATTCAGTTGATAATGAGTGACTTCTCACTCAGGTGTCACAGCCTGAATCTTTCCTTCCCATCCTCACATCTCAATAGCTGAGGGTCCTCTTAAGCATCAAGTTTTCCATCTACCCCAATCAGGGAGGGGTTTGGAGTAAGTTGTTTTCCTCTCTGGGAGATGGTAGAGAAGGGACCTATCTTTGTAACTTCCTGGGTTTCTCATGCACAGTCAATAGGATGGGTACCTTCCTGAGGCAGGGTTGTTTACTTCTCAACAATGGGAGAATTGAGTTCACCTTCCAACCTGCTTGCTGTTGCCTCTGGTATTAGATTGTGATACATTGAAGAAGACCAGGGGTTTCAGAGATCACCCCTTCTTCCAGTCTAGTATAGAGTCCTTGCCTCAATGTCCTTTCTAATTTCAGCCCCTTCCCCCTCCTTTTGTTTTCACCTGGAGTCATTTCTCTCCCATTCTCTGTTCCTTTCCTATGGCCCCATCAATGTGCCCTTTGCCATTCCTGGTACCTTGAAGACCTTGGACCTCCTCAGTGTCTTGTTACTTGCCAAGAGCTTTCCCTATTCCTTGTGAAGACTTCTTCCTCCAAGGAGTACTCTCTGATAAGCCGGATCCAGTTGTAGCCTCTCTCCTGGGGGACTCATACCACCCCAACCTGATCTGTGAGACCAGAGTAGTCAAAGGATGTGAAACAGGCCCTGCTTTTTTTTCTACACTCCAGCACTGGATATTTCAGTTCTACTTCCTGAGGGTAGCAGCCTTGACTTACATATACTTTGTGTCTCCACTGCTAAGCAGGTGCTTCATAAAAGTCTCTTATGTGATATTGACCTCAGAATACTAGTGGTTTATTCAACTTGTGTTTGTGGTCCCAGGATTGGTGAGATCCTTAACTTGGTGTATGAAATCAGAGTGGATTATGTGGGGCAAGAATTGGGGATATATTTGTTTACTACTTTAGGTATAATACTTTATAACTATGATTTCCTTTGAGGCTCATAACAGTGCTGCAAGGTAGATCCTACTCTCCTCACCCTGTTTTACAGATGGACAATAAAACTCCACAAAGTAAAATGACTTGCTCTAATGCATATAGCAAGTATATGTTTGAGGGAGCATTTCAACACTGGACTTCCTGACTTTGGGACCAACTCTCTAATTCACACCTGTGCTGGAAAAGACCAAAGATTTTTACACTGGTCTCTGGATGCCAGAGTGGTGGCAGAGTGATGAAATGACAACTTCTTGGATGGACTGGAATCTGGAAAGGCCTTGAGAGAAAGGAGTTACCTGCAGAAAGTAAACTAAAACCTGAGCTTTTTTCCTGGGCTCCTCAAGATAAGAGACCCTCCCAACCTTTATGACTTAAGTAGAAACAACTGAGATTAACATACTGAGCTCAAATCAGAAGCTATTTCCCTTGGCTGTTGTGCCCCAGGTGTCCTCTCCTCACCTCTTCTCCTGCTCAGTTCTGTAAGCATACCCCTCAGATGAATTTGTCTTAATGTTTCCTGAAGCATTTTTGTGAAACAAGCCTGGGGTGTGCAAATATGATTTATGGCTCTTTTTGCCAACTCAACTTTGCTGAGATTCAGAGTGAGGGTTATCACATTGCTGGGCAAGGGCTTCTTAGAAGTAAGGGCCCAGAGCTCAAGTATCACTTCTGCACATCACCCAGTAGGACAGGGGAACAGAGTTTTCAGAACCAGGAGTGAAACTGGAAAGTTAGGGGATGGATAGAGTGATGATCTTAGAGTTGACAAGAACTGAGTTCAAATGATACCTCTGAAACTTATTAGCTGTGCAACCCTTGGCAAATCATTAACCAGTCTGCTTCAGTTTCCTCATCTGTAACATGGGGATGATTTGGGAGCAGACAGGAATTCCCAAAGCAGGCAGGAGACTGCATCCATTGGTTACGGTCTCCTAGTAAACCCCTGGAGGGAACTGAACACTGTGTGGTGGCCCTGCTCCCACCTGAGCAGCTGAACTTAATCTCTGAACAGCAACCCTGCCCAAGCCAAAAACCTTTAAGCTTTGGGAGCAGTGCCTTTGAATCTCTGCCCCAAAGTGCTGGCTGTCTGGGACTGGAGGTAAGGTAGTTGTGGAGAGGAAACTCAGAAATCAAGTAACTGGCTGGGAAAATGCCCAAAATAGGGGGAAAAAATAAGACCATAGAAGGTTACTTTCTTGGGGAACAGGTGTCTCCTCCCATCCTTTCTGATGGGGAACAACAAGGAATACTGTTAGAGAAAGTCAAGGTCTCTGCCTCCAAAGGGAACGTAAAATGGGCACAGGCAATAGAAGATCTTAAAATATAAGTTAGTAGTTTACTAAAGCAGAACCCAAAAATGCTGAGGAAAATAACAACTTAAAAATAGCCTAACTCAATTGGGAAAAGAGGTCCAAAAAGTCAACAAGGAGAAGGAGATTTTAAAAAGCAGAATTAGCCACATGGGGGAGAAGGTTCAAAAGCTCACTGAACAAAATAATTCGTTGAAAGAGAGAACTGAATTCAGGGAAATGAATGACTATAAGCTAAACCAAGAAGTTAGTAAACAAAACCAAAAATTTGAAAAAATAGAAGATAATGTGAAACAAATCAATGGAAAAACAACTGACCTGGAAAATAGATCCAGGAGAAATAATTTAAAAAATTTTGGACTACCTGAAAGACATGATCAAAAAAGAGTCTAGATATTATCTTCCATGAAATTATCAAGGAAAATTGCCCTGTTGTTATAGAATCACAGGTCAGAATTGATATTGAAAGAATTCATCCATCACCTCCTGAAAGAAACCCAAACAGAGAAACTCCTAGGAATATTTTGGCCAAATTTCAGAATTCCCAGATCAAGGAGAAACTACTGCAAGCAGCTAGAAAGAAATATTTTGAGTACCGTGGAAATACAATCAGGATAACACAGGATCTGACAGTTTCTACGTTAAGGGATTAAATGGCTTAGAGTGGGATATTTCAGAAATCAAAGGAACTGGGATTGAAGCCAAGAATCACCTACCCAGCTAAACTAAATGAAATACCTCAAGGGGAAAACTGATCATTCAGTGACATAGACAAATTTCAAAATGTCATATTGAGGAAAAGACCAAATCTGTATTTAAAAATTTGACTTCCCAAGACAAGAATCAAGAGAAGCATGAAAAGGTAAACAGAAAGGAAAAATCATAAAAAACTCTCCAAAGCCAAACTATTTACATTACTATATGGAAAGAAAATATTTTTAACTCTTAAATCTTTCTCAGTATTTGGGTAGTTGGAGAGATTGTACACACACACACACACACATACATGCAGATAGATAGAGAGTGCAGGTTGTGTTATATCAGAAGAGATGATATCCACACGCAAAAAAATAAAATAAAAATTAAGGGGTGAAGGAAGAAATTCCAGGAAGAGAAAGGGAGTAATGGAATGGGGCAGGCTGTAACTCATAAAAGAAATAAGAAAAGTCTTATTCAATGGAGGAGATAAGGGAGAAGGGGAAAGGGGGAAATAAAACTACTCTCCCCACGCGTGGCTGAAGGAGGGAATAACATGCTCACTAAATTTGATATGAAAATATATATACACCACAGGTAAATAGGAGAGGAGGTGACAAGTGGAACAAAGCGAAAATTAGAAGGGAGGGCAAATGTGAGAAGGGAGTCACTAGAAACAAACACTTTCGAGAAGGGACAACGTCAGTTACGGGGGAAAATAAGGGGGATAGGGTAGGTCAGAGAGCAATATAATTAGTATTACACAACATGATTACTATGAAAGTCTTTTTGCAAAACAATACATATTTAGTCTGCATTAAATTGCTTGTCTTCTCAATAAGGCTGGGGAGGGGGAGGGAGGGAGAGAAGTTGGAATTCAAAGTATTAAAAACAAATGTTGAGAATGTTGAGAAGTAAGAACTATAGAGATAGGGGTATGGAAAGGCAATCTGAGCCTCCAATCCACGATGCCAGAAAGCTGATGAGATGCTGGTATGAACTGCGTAGGTGATTTCAAGGGTGGGAGAGTGACTGTTCAGCATGGGCTGAGGTGAGATTCTCCAGACTTATTTTCCCCACTGACACCTAGCTGACTTTAAACCTGACTGAATACAAGTGGATAATCTAATACTGCCTGGAATTGACATGAAGTTGGGGAGATATTGTATCCCTGCAATGTTCTTTCTATTGATGGCAATTTCCTATACTCAAAAGATTTGTAAGCTTAATACCAGATCTGTTCAGTTATAGATTATGGGTAGAGGAACATCCAAGTTTGTCTAAAATTAAGCAATTAGGCATAGGACTTTAGACCAATAACAAGTTAGGGTCCTTTAATTCTTACTAATACTGTGGAGGCAATTAGGTCAAGAGCTTATGAAGTTAGCAATATAAATATTATTTGTGTCTCAGTTGAAGTTTAAAATTTTTTTCTTTTGTGGTCCATATTGCAAATACTTTCAAAAGAAGTATCCCCTGACCAAAAGTTTGAATTGCTTTATATGCTATACACTGTGTTAAAAATAAATGATAATAAAAAAACCATAAGCCAGATAGGAATGTTAGAATAAGAAAGTCATTGAGCTGAAGAAAGGGGGTCTTAGTCCATGAGTCATGTCCCACCTCTATGTCTTACCTACATTACATTAGACAAGTTATTTTACATATGAAGACCTTGATGTTTAGGTGGGAGAAGAAATTTCTCAAAGGTCATGTAATCTATTATCAATGGTGGGATCTGAACCCAGGTTCTCTGACTTATATAACATTCTCTGTTCTCTTCAACAGACATCTTCTTTTCCATGTGATTCACTCTCAGTACAGAAATATGTAAGTCATTTCTAGGTGTAAAGAAGTGTGTGTGTGTGTGTGTGTGTGTGTGTGTGTGTGTGGAGTGGAATCCCTGCTGACCTAGAAGAGTAACACCTCAGAAAGTCAAGGACAGTTCCAGACTTGGAAATGATAGAGAGGATTCACATGGTGGGGGTTGGGGTGGAGAATGTGAAGGAGTGGAGCTGTGACCTCCTGCTCCCAATTCCCTGACCCTACAGACCTGCCTGGAACCTTGCACTTCACCATTGTTTTTGCATGTAACTGGAAAATAAGAAATGGAGGTTATGGGGTACAGAAATCTCTTTTGCCCCACAAAAAAGAGAGAAGATGAGTATAAGGGAAGGGTGAAGTGTGATAGAAGGGAAGGTAGATTGGGGGAAGGGATAATCAGAATGCACAGTGTTTTGTGGTGGGGAGAGGAGAGTGATAGGGAGAACAATTGAGACTCAAAATCTTGTGGACATGAATATTGAAAATGAAAAATTAATAAATAAATATAAAAAATGTGACAGGTGGATAGTTGACTTAATGAATAATTTGACCTCTGCGTTTCCTTTCAACTGTAGATGCACGGTCCCACTATCAGAAGTTACTGAAAGCTGGCAAACAGGGTGAGCCATGGTCAGCTGGTCAGTCCTATGCCTGTCTCTTGCTTCAAGTTTGCTCTGTTCCCGTCTGCTGATCCACAAGTTAGAGGTGGTTCAGTCCAGTTGACCGTAATTTGTGTAAGAAGCAGGGTTGCACATCTTACACCGTGTAATCTTAAGCAAGTTATATTATCTCTGTTTGCCTCAATTTCCTGAGTTTCAAAAGCTGTTGCCTCAACAATGAGGGTAAAAGAAATAATAAGAAAAACTTGGATTTGTAGAAAAGAGGACATGGGTTTGAAACCTGCTTCTGTCACTTACTACTTAAGACCCTTTCCACTTCAGGTCAATGACCATCTTCCTTCAAATGGCCTCCTCCTGTCCTGTTCCTCCCTCCTCGTTATAAACACCTTCTGCTTCTTGAAATTTCTTTGTATGTTGCAGCCTTTCTCAAAATTCGATCACAGAATCCCCTCTTAAAAATTGACAGTCACCCCAAAGAGCTTTGGTTTATGTGGAGGTTGTATCTCTTAATACCTACTATATTACAAATTAAGACAGCTCAGTATTATTACAAAAATGTCTCTATTTTAACCTTAAGGAACCTGTGAAAGTGTCGGGAAGTTGGGGTCTCAGACTGTACTTGGACCACCACTGAGACAGAGCATGAGTACTGTACTTGTGACTTGTGAGGTCACACTATAGAGATTTCTCTTTTCCCTCCTTCCTCCCCTTACCCTCTATTAGGACATTCTTGATACCAATGAAGATCTGTACCTGAAAACGGGGCCATGATCCCACATCTCTGTTACTTCAATCTCAGCACCATGGCCACTCCTGAGTCACACAGACCCACGTAGTTTTGGAGTCATGAAGACCTGGTTTCAAGTCCTTTCTGTGATATATTCCGGCTATGTGACCCCAAGCAAATCTTTTAACTCCTTTAGGATTGATTTCTCATCTGTGAAATGAGTGAGTTGGGCACACTGATCTCTAGGGTTTCTTCCCACCCTAAATTTGTGATCACACCTTTTACTTTTAAATTCATTGATGTCCACATGGTGCCATGCCTCCACGAATAGAAGGCAATGTGTTCTGTTCTCCACTGGCCCATGTTCCTCTCCCCACCTTCTGGCCCCTCCCACAGACAGGTCATTCCCCTATATCAGGACCTTGATCAGTTTCTCTCAGTTGAAGCTTCTCTTCTGCAGAGGCCAGGCTACTCTAATTGAAAATCTCTAGCAGTCCCTACAGCAGCCACCGTAGCAGCAGCACCTGCAGCAGCAGCCACAGTAGCAGCAGCATGACCAGCAGCAGGATCTTCAAAGATGGCCAACAGCTCTACATGAATCCTGTGAGTCGACCTGCCGTGGGCACCATGGTGGAGGGGAGCTAGGGAGGGCTACATCTGTGACCCTGTGAGGAGTCATCTCTGGGGACATGGATCTAGGAATATTAGGATAAACAACCAGGAGTGAATGCCTTGTTTTCTTTGCCCTTTGGAGAGAGGGGTAGTCAGTGAGCCAGGCAGGATGTGAGTACTGGGTCCTATATTTGCTTGCCCTGGTCTGCATTCTGACTCCATCCCTGAAACTGTGCCTGCGTGACACCAGAGTTCTTGGTGGGACAACAGGGATCTTTTGAGCCTTTGGGTCACACCCTTGAGGTACAGAGAGGTCAAGAAACTTGATCAAAGTCACACAGGCAATAAGGAACAGAGCTGCCCTAGGAGTGAACCCAGACCCTCTGACTCCATGCCCATCCTTCCATCCACTGCACTATGATGTCTGTATTCAATGATAAGGGTGTTGGACTCACGATTCAAAAGATCTGGGTTCAAGTTCTACCACTGACACACACAGACTGGATGACCCAGGGAAAGTCTCTCCACTCTCCAAAACCTATCTCCTAAGAATTGGAACCAAAGTCATAGATGAGTGGATGAAAAGTGTTCACATGTGTGGGAAACAGGAAGTAAGTTTTATTTGCACACCTTGATGGGGGTTGTGTGACCTAATACAGTGAGGTGAAGGTCAGAAAACTGCAGTGCATGCTCAATAAGTTGTTTTAGGGAAAGCCTATCAGAGGAGAACATAAAGTAACATGGTCAGGGGATGGTAACTGGGGAAATCCAAAGTTCATAATGCTTTAAGGGTCCTGCCTCATCCTAACCTGGTCATAGTTCTTCCAGTGGCCACGCTGGAAGCTACTTGTGGGAAGGACATAGGTCTTCCCACCTCAGAACTCCATTTTAATAAATTTTTCTTGATACTTTATTTTCTGTGTCAAGTTCGTCTTTAACATACAGATTCTCCCCATATCTGTATTCCCAAATCAAACCCATGAGATGAGCAGCACAAAACATAGAATTCTCTTTTCTGAGTTGGAAGCAACTCCCCTCATTTCCTTCTGGAAAACGAGGTCCAGAGCAGTGACTTGTTCACAGTCATCTGGCTAGTATGAGTTAGAGCCATTATTGAACCCCAAATCTTCCTTAATCCAGTTCCAGCTTCTTTTGCTCCACATTATCTCTCTGCTCTGGTCCTCCCTCATCACTCCCCTCTCTGTGAACTTGACACATGGAAAGAATCCTGACATGAACCCAGCGCAGGCTAGAACTGCTCAGGCCCTGTGAGTGGGGTGAGACAGATTTTGTCACTTGTTTTCAAACACAGAAATCGAAGATTCGAAGAGTTACAATGTGCCCAAAGGTGTCTAAGTAAAAATGGTAGATTAAGAACTGAAACTGATTTGTAGCAAAAATTCTCCCCCTCCCCTTAAGAGTAACCCTATCTGGATTCCTTGAATAATTGTAATATCCTTCCTTCATATCCTTGGCTTCCTTCCATCCCAGCTAAAATCCTACCTTCTTTCCAGTCCCTCTTAATCCTAGGGCCTCTGCTCGTTATTATTTCCCACTTATCCAGTATATAGCTTGCTCTGTAAATATTGATATATTGTTTTCTACATTAGATTGTAATTTCCTTGAGGAAGGAACTATCTCTTGCCTTTTATATTCTCATTGTTTAACATAATGCCTGGTATGGGGGAGGTTCAAATCATTCAAAGGAGAAAACTGCAGACCCAAGAATCTAGCAAAGAATCTCCTCCTCCTTGACATTCATTTGGGTAAAGCTGGTGGAAAATGATAAAATGCAGGACAGCCCCTTTGTCTTTCTGGCATTGCTCCAGGTTTCCCTTACTGCTGACTGAGGGAGCTGCAGCTGGACTTCTTTTTTGACTTGGTATTCTACAACTCATCTATATCTCTCTTTCACTCTGCAGACTTTGCCCTTTGTTGAACCAATTCAAGGAGGACTCCAGGATGGACACGAGATCACTATCAATGGGACAGTCATTTTTTCCTCTGATGATCAGTACTGTTTGCATTTACCTTATAGCTGGCTTGCCTTAAAGCATTATCTTTTAAAATCAATCTTTATTTTCTGTTCCTCCTACTTCTCCCTCCCTGCCCCCCCCACTGGAAAAATCAAAATGAAAACAAAACTCTTGTTAAAAAATGTAGAGAGACAAGCAACACAAATTGCCCTGTTGGTCATATTCAGAAATATTTGTCTTATTCTCTGCAGATCAGGATACTGGTGAGCAGCTGGAAGCACAGTCAGCCAGGCAGGGTTTGGCTTAAGAAAAACTCCAAGATTATCTGTGACAGTTGCACCTGTTAAAAGCAGGACCTGTCTTTCTGACTCTGAGGCAGGATTTATGGCCACTCAAGGAATATTTGAGGGTGAAGAGGCTCCTGATATGCTGGTGTGGAGGACAGGTTCAGAAAGACTGTCTGGTGCAGGGTTATCTCTGCTGATCCTTGAAATGAGAAAATGAAGATTCTGAAAAGTAGAGATGAAGAGGCATCCATTCCAGGCATAGAGACCAGCCTGTGAGTGAATGCCCAGAACTGGATGGAAATGGAAAGAAATAGTATTTTCTCTAGTCAAACTTCAATCTGCCCCATGCAAACTAAAACATGGGAATTGAGTCTCATTATCGGTCTACTGTAAAATACATGAGGGAAGGAACCATATATGAACTAAATTTTGTATCTCTGCCAGCATCTACTTCTGTGCTCTGCGTATAGTTGGTGGTAAATAAATAAATTCTTGGCTCTAATTAGCTATCTGATTTACTGAGATATTTGCCTTGGGCTAAATACGACAGAAGTACACCACCTTTCCATAATGGAAAGAAAAACTATTTCTGTGTCATCAAATCAATCCTCCCACCCAACATTTACTGAAGCCTGGTCATATGACCATCTCTAGAGGGATTGTGAAGGAGGCCTGGGGAAACACTAGAGTCTCTGTGTCCAGAGTCAGAAATCCCAGCCTGGCTACTTAACTGTATGTCCTTGCACAAGTCATTTCCTTTTGTTGAGACTCCAGTTCCTTCCTCTATAAAATGGAGCTGATAATCTGTCATGTCTCTCCTAGCTCTCTATGTTTGACCCCAAGATTAAGTTTGGACAGCTAGGTGGTTCATTGGATAGAGCCCAGGGCATCAAGACACGAAGACTCATCTTTCTTAGTTCAAATCTGGCCTAAGTTGCTTTCCTTCTCCATCTCATTTTACAGATAAGGAAACTGAGGCAAACGGAGTTAAGCAACTTGCCCAAGGTCACAGAGCTAGTATGTGTCTGAGACTGGATTTAAACTCAGATCATCCTGATTCTATGCTCAGTGTTCCATCCACTGGGCCACCTAACCACCTCTTTGGATCATTAATATTTATTTAAAAAATGAGGGAGAGATAGGCAGTAAAAGTACCACTACCACCTTGACCACCATCAGCCCCCAGATCTTGAAAAAAACAGCTCAAGGTTCTATATCCAAGTGCCTTGGGAGCAGCAGTACCCCAAAGTACCAAACGTGATTCCAGCCCAGTCTCCACAGCCATCATCCAGGAGAGAATAACTGAAGAGAAGTAATCTCTTTCTCTGTATCTGTCTCTGTCTCTGCCTCCCTTTGTGTTTGGATGTGATTTAAGAAAGCTTAGAGAGAACAAGACTCACACTTCCAAGTGTAGGTATTTAAAGGAAAGAAAACATGAGGGAAAAAGTGTTACAAGGAAAGAAGGAAAGCAAAAAAAAAATTGTGATAGGGAAAGGACACACTCTAAGGCTAAGGAGAATCCTCAGCATTCACTAACAGGTTTTATTTTCTGGACTCCTGGACTAGGTTTCATGTGGATTTTCGTTCTGGAACCAGTGGAAATAATATTCCTTTCCATTTCAACCCTCGGTTTCGAGAAGGTGGCTACGTAGAGTGCAACACAAGGCAGAATGGTTCCTGGGGGCAAGCGGAGACGATAAGGCCCATGCCTTTCCAGGGGGGTGCACCTTTTGAACTTCGTTTTCAGATCCAGAGTACAGGCTTCAAAGTAAGTAAAGCATCTTTTCACATTTGTTTCCCTTAGAGAAATAATAGGGTGATGTAGTGAGGAAAGATCTTGGGACTACAAGTCTGAGTATCTGGGCCCTTCTCCACCAAAAAAAAAATCCGTTTTGGAAGTACAAGATGGAAAAGGCATGATTAGGTGGCAGCTTTTCTGAGAAACATCTGGGGCTCTTAGTGGACTGGAAGTTTAACTTGAAAGCTCAACAATGTGACATGGATGCCAAGAAGTTGGATATAATCTTGGACTATATTTAAAAGGAGTGAAGCTTTTTAAGAATAAGGAAATGGTGGTTCCTCAGAACTCTCTGCTCTGTTCAGTTCCCATCTGTACTATTGGGTATACCATGGTGTGGCCACTGCACATGCTGCAGATTCTTGGAGCCACAGGTGAGAGTTAGGTGGAACAGGTACACAGAAAAGGTGGAAAGTAGCCCTAAGAAGGGCTTGGCAGCCAAAACACCAAAGGTATTGGTCCTCCCTGAGCACATCCCACACCCAGGCCATACCGAGGTAAACCATTTCAGCAGATGGGGCAAACCAGGTTGAGGGGAACCAAAGGGGTTCAAACCCCCTGGTGAGTTAGGGCAGTATCTACCTCAAGCATGTGAAGACTTCTCCTGGTGGAATGGGTGGATGAGAACAATTTGTTCCAACGACCGTTAAGGTGGCTGAAGCAGGCAATGTGGTGTGCTTAGAGCTTGGTTAAACACTAAAGATACCAAGGTCATCCACTGCATCCTCAGCCATCACAGGTTCCCTCAATTCTGTCCTGTCACTGGACTATTCTGGCTCTGGAGGAGAGAGTGAGGCTGACGACTTTGGGCAACTCTGCCTCATTTAAATTGAATTTGTTGTTGTTATCTTTCCTTCATTCTCAAAGATGACCATGACATTCAGATGACATGACTTTCAGTTGACTTTGATTTCAGTGAAGGATGGCTGTGCAAGGTCACCAGCCTCACTTTCTCCTTCTGAGCCACCTGGGTCCAGTGGCCTGATATTCATCAGGATGACTGGAGATGGCCCAGGATGCAAGGTGAGACCCTGGCTCTTTTAGGCTAAGGTCATATCATATTCTCACTTTGAGTGAGATATACCCATTCAATGAATAACCTTCTTTAAGTTACTCAAGGGATGGCCTCTTTAAAAAAAAATCAAATTGGGAGGGGAAGATCCTCACGGTTCCTGGGTAAAAGAGAAACAATTCCTATTTAGTAAGAGAGTGGCAGGATGGTGAAGTAACTGCTATTTTGATGGCACATATTTTACCAATTTATGCACGAATCAAAGGACATCATCCGTACCATGTACTGTTATACCTTGAAGTCCTGTGATGACAGGCAAGTGATGAAGCAGCAGGTGCAGAATCACTAGGAACTATAGTCACAACCCTGCACACAGTCATTTTGCACTGGAAGCAGCAGTGGGATTCAGCAATCCCTCTAGTCAGCGAGCTCCTATGCCTGTGATAATGCTCATGATAATGCAATTGCCATTCCCAGGAAAATATCATGCCATTATCAACAGTGCCATGATGAACCCTGAAGGACTAAGAAGAATTTTATGAAGACCTAGAGGTTTTTATCATCAATGTGCCAAAAGAGAACAAACTTATATTTCTGAGTGACTTTAGTAGATTCAGAATACCAGACTTGCCAGGGAGTCCTAGGGAGGAATGGCGTTGAAAACAGCAAGAGCAATGGTCATTTACTGCTGAAGACTTGTGTATCACATGACCTCTTCACCAACATTGTTTTCATGTAACTAAACGCAAAAAAAACTTCATGAATGCACTCTTGTAGAAAACATTGGCATCTAATAGATTATGTGATTATAAGAAGAGACAGACAAGATGTCAGTGTGATGAAGCCAATGTGTGGTACCAAGTGCAAGACTGATGATAGACTTATCCTTTCAAAGCCAAATATTCACATGTACCAAAGGTACCACTACCAGAAGGATTAGTGTGAACCAATTAGAGCTTTTCTCTGAGCTGTGTACAGTTTGTTGCTAACTTGGAGGGAAAGTTGAGCCAACACACAGTTGGCAACAGTGCAGCAGGAAAAGAATGGGCAGCTTTCAGCAACTGGATACAGCACTGCATTTCCTCATCTGGATCAGAACACTCAAAAACACCAAGACTGGTTTGATGAAAATGATGAAGAAATTCAGAAGCTGCTAAATGAAAAACGAGAACTTCACAGGATCTGCCACTAGGTTAGTTCATTCATCTCTAAGAAGGCAGCATTTAATTCCATCAAGGTAAAGAACAAGCAAAGACCTTGACCCCCTAGGAAACCATTTCAACTCTACACTTTCTTCCTTTCTTGAATCACTACCCACCTTGCCTTATCATGGATTATTAACTATCAAGCTTCAGCCTTGGATCACATGTGCTAATGGATGAAGATGGAAAAAATCACACACCCTTTGTGACTGGGTCCACTGCCAATTTATGTTACACAATCTCAACTGGGCCCTCACTATTGTTAGGCAATCCTATTGTACTGCCATTATCAGCTCACTCTTCAATTCTTCCCAGAAGCTCTTGTGAGATTTTTCATCCCTCCCCAAACTGTCCCTGACTCCTCCTCCTCTAACTCTCTTAGCTGAGAACCTTACTTCATATTTTACAAAATGATTGAAGTCACTCACCATAATCTCCCTCTTTTCCCTTCTTCCTCATCTCCTTCCACCAAGATGCTTTCTGTGTTAAGCACTCCACAAATATAATCTCTTTTGCTTTTCACAATAACCTTGCATTAGAGGTGCTATTATTATTCCCATTTTACAGTTGAGGAAAGTGAGGAAGACAGAAGTTATGGAACTTGCTCAGGATCATACAACTGGTAATTATCTGAGGCCGGATTTGAACTCACATCTTTCTGACTCAAGGGCCAGGGCTCTACCTCCACTATTTCTCTCAGAGGAAAGAGGTAATTATTAAGTGCCTACTATGTGCCAGGAGTATGCTACACACTTTTAAATTATTTCATTTGATCTTCACTAAAAACCTGAGAGGTAGGTCTTGCTCTTATCACCATTTTACAGATGAGGAAACTGAGGTAAAGGTCAAGTGACTTGTCCAGAGTCTGAGGCTAACTTTCCCCCCATCACCTACTATACATGAAAGGAACACAATCTCATTTTAAAATGAGCCCAAAGCAGTTAGAATTAGTAAGAGGAGTCTACTGTAAATTTTTTAGAAAATGTATGAATAAACGAAAAAAGGAAATATTATTGTGGTGCAAGTGTGCAGTGGAATATTGCTGAGATTGAATACAATGGAATTTTATGATATGGATGTTGAATGCAGAGAAGCATGAGAAGGTTTATAGGAATGGATGCAGAAAGAGGCAAGCAGAACCAGGAAAGCGATATATAGAATGACTACAACAATGTAAGTAGGAAGATTAAGAACCAAACAATCCATTCTGAATGCTGGGAAATGATAATGACCAAGTTTGGCCACAATGAAGAGGTATGAGGAGGTATTTTCTCTTCCTTTTACTCTGTTTTTTTTGCAGAGGTGGGAGAATCTGGGTGTGCAACACCGTGTATAGTGTTAGATTTTTTAAAATATAAACAACTAAGATTTTTATCCCTCCTTTTTCACTTTTTTACTGAAATGGGTTGCTTTCTCAATAGGAGATAGTAAGATAGGTTGGGAAATGAATGTGATGTAAAAACAAAAGATATCAATTAAATATAACATACAGGTTGTGTTTATATATATACACATATATATATATAAAGAAATAAGGCAAGATTTAAGAAAATAAAAAGGGGAAATTATTATAAATATTAAATAAATATTAAATATTTATTATATGTCAAACTTTTTACAAATACAAAACAAGACATTCCCTGACCACAAGAAGCATATATTATAAGAGAGGGAGGAAAAAATATATGAAATTACAGATAGTGTCGAATAATTATATATAAATATTGTATAAATATAAATTTTATGTTCATATAAATATATATTACAGACATTTTTATATTTAGTATCACCTATGGTCACATACAATATATAGTATAATTATATTAGACTATTATATAATATATAATACATTTTATATGTAGTATAATATATAATATTCATATTTACATAGCTATATCTTAGACATACATGCACATACGTACACATACATAGATACATTCTATATATACACTCACACTAGCATACATATATATAAATGGTGGTCTACAGAGAGGGATTGTTTTTTGAAAAATAAAAGAGGTTTGGGAAAATGAGTCATTGGACACACATTTGCTTTTACAGTAGCAGCACTGATTTGATTATGGTTCCAGAGCTGCAAGGGGGGTGGAAATTGGGGTGGTAGAGAGATGGAAATGTAAGCATCAGTAGCAGGGTGAAGTCATGAAGATGACGGGAATGTAGAGTATCTGCTATGTGAATGGAGACAATCTTTGGGTTACTCACCTTTTGGAATCATCCACATCATGGATGCTATCTATTGGCATCGATGATGGAGGCTCAATCATACCTCTCCCTTCAGCAATAGGCCTACAATTCTGAGCTCTCCATAGGTCCTGGAGGAATGATGAGTGTGGTATGGTGTGGATGCAGATCCAACCTCAAGGACTCATCACTGTGGCTCCCAATATGCCACTGAATTTCCTGCTAATACAGCTTCCTTCTCTTGGCAGGTGACTGTGAATGGGAACCATTTTGTCCTGTATCCGCATCGGGTCCCTTTGAAATCTGTAGACATCATTATGATCAATGGCATAGTGTCCCTATCCTGCGTTCACATCCAGGTCAGAACAAGGTTCCTCCATCATGAATTTTCCTTATCCAAGCTGATAGCCCTTTGGGTAATACCACTTACCACCAGTGGTCATTGCCCTATGTCTTTCAGTGCTGAGTTTGAGGCTGTGATGAGGGCAGAGAGAGTTCCCTACCAATTTCTATTATTCTAGTTACATCGATTTGCTCCATAGCAAACAATTGATAATTTCGTTGATGAAGCTTTCATAAACCAGATATTTTCATGGGCTCATTTCACTTAACAACTACCTCTACCCAAAGAAAGAAAGGTTGACACAACAGGTCATGAACCCAGCGCTGGAGATCACACAGAGGGTCTCCATTCTGATTCTTGCTTCAGAGAGGATTGCTCCTAGTGAAGTTTATCCTTAAACCAATTCAATTCTACAAGCATTAATCACTTGTTGGGTATAAGACACCATTCTGGGCATGTTGGATAGAAAGGCAAAACCAAAGCAATCTCAGCCTTCAAGGAACTTCTACTTAGAGATAGAACATGTTCACAGACAAGTCAATGTAAAAAGAATTTAGAAAGGCAAAAAGTTCTAGGATCTGTGAACACTGCCTATAAAAAATGGCATCTGAATTGAAATTGTAAGTTATGACTTCTATGAGCAAGAAGTGAGGAGAGCACACATTCTAGGCACACCGTGCACATGCCTGTGGACACCTGCATAGAGATGCTCCACTCTGGAAATGGTTGATATGAAATAAATTTTAAAAGTTATCTTAAAGTCAGACTGCACAGGGTTATAAACGTTAGGCTAAGGAATTTCCATTTAATCCTAGAAGTGACAAGGAGTCATTAGTGATTCTTGAGCATGATACTGCCAGACTGAGATCTATGCCTTACGGAAATTACTTTGGTAGATCTATGGAGCATGGGCTGGAAAGGGGAGAGGCTGAATATAAAGAGATTGATGGATTAGAAGAATCTGAATGCGGGGTAAGTGGAGACTATGGGACCCGTCAGAGTTATATAAAGATAGAACCAACAAGGCTTGCAGAGCAGGACTTTAGAAATGATTACCCCATGGGCAGTCTATGTGGGGACTCAATAGCCTGTGTGCTGTGTGACACAGAACCCATTCCCTAAGCCTCCCATTTGACTCATTACACTATTAATTTTCATTCTACTTTCTAATGCAATCCTGAGTCTTATAGCCTTGTATTTCCTCTTAAATGAATAGAAATTCCTCATTAGTGAGTTAAATTTAAACTTTCACCCTGATGTATTGTGCAAACTGGATTAATATTTTTCCCATAAACTTAGTCAATCTCTGAATTTTAAATTCCCTAGACTTTTTTTTTAAAAAACTTTGTTTTTTATAATTTTATTGTATTTATTTTTAGATATTGACATTCATTTCCACAAAATTTTGAGCTCCAATTTTTCTCCCCATTTCTCCCCTCCTCCCACCCCACAGTACTTTGCATTCTGATTACCCTTTCCCTCAGTGTACCCTCTCTTTTACCACACCCCACCCTTCCCTTATCCTCCTCCTCTCTCTTTTCTTGTACGGCATGATAAATTTCTGTACCCCATTACCTGTGTTTCTTATTTGCCAGTTATATTCTACAATAATTCTCAACATTTGTTTCTAATACTTTGAATTACAACTTCTCTCCCTTCTTCCCTCCCTACCCATCCCCACTGAGAAGGTAAACAATTCAATACAACTATATATGTGTCGTTTTACAAAAGACTTCCATAATATTCGTGTTGCGTAATACTATGTTCCCCTCTATCCTACCCTACCCTGTCCCCCCCCTTTTTTTCTATCATTTGACCTGGTCCCTTCTTTACTTCTAGTAACTCACTTCTCCCATTTGTCCTCCCTTCTATCATCCCCCTCACTCCACTTGACCCCTCCTCTCCTATTTTCCTGTAGTGTAAGATAGATTTTCCTACCATATTTAGTGAGCATATTATTCTCTCCTTAAGCAATCTTTGAAGCATGTAAGCTTCATTTTTCCCCTCTCAACTTCTCCATTTTCTTCTCAATTGAACAAGATTTTTCTTATCTCTTTGATGCATTATAACATGCCCCATTCCATTTCTCCCTTTCTCTTCCCATTATTTTACTCCCTCATCCCTTAATTTTTATTTTATTTATTTTTTATGGATATCATCTCTTCTGATTAAATTCCACTTGTAGTGTGTGTGTGTGTGTGTGTGTGTGTAATCCCTCCACCTACCCAAATACTGAGAAATGTCTCAAGAGTTACAAATATTATCTTTCCATGTAAGAATACAACCAGTTCAACTTGAGAAAGTCTTTTATGCTCTCTTTTTCCTGTTTACCTTTTCATGCTTCACTTGATTCTTGTGTTTGAAAGTCAAATTTTCTTATCAGCTCTGGTCTTTCATCATGATTGCTTGAAATGCTCTATATCATTGAATGGCCATTTATTCCTTTGAAGTTTTATACTCAGTTTTTCTGGGTAGGTGATTTTTGGTTTTAATCTCAGTTCCTTTGCCTTCTGGAATATCCTATTCCAACCCCTTCAATCCCTTAATGTACAAGCTTCCAGATTCTGTGTCATCCTCATTATATTTCTACAATACTCCAATTATTTATTTCTAGCTTCTTGTCATATTTTCTTCTTGACCTGGGAACTTTGAAATTTGGCCACAATGTTCTTATGAGTTTCTATTTTCAGGTCTCTTTCAGGAGGTGATCTGTGGATTCTTTCAATGTTTATTTTACACTCTGGTTCTATAATATGAAGGCAGTTTTCTTTGATAATTTCATGGAAGATAATGCCTGGGCTCTTTTTTTGATCATGACTTTCATGCAGCCCCATGATTTTTCAAATGACTCTCCTGGACCTATTTTCCAGGACAGGTGTTTTTCCAATGAGATGTTTCACATTATCTTCTATTTTTTCAAATTTTTGGATTTGTTTTCGAACTTCTTGGTTTGTGTCATAGGCATTACCTTCCCTGAATCTGATGCACTCTTGTGTAGAATATTTTGTTCAGTCAGTTTTTGAACCCTTTTTTCCATTTGGCTAATTCTGCTTTTTAAAACCTTCTTCTCCTTGTGGACTTATTGGACTCTTTTTCCAATTGAGTTAGCCTATTTTTCAATTTGTTCTTTTTCTAGCTTTTACAGCTGCATGCCCAAGTCATTGATATCCTCTTTCTCTATTTTATTTATGTAGGCTTTCAAAGATATAAAACTTCCCCTAAAAACTGCTTTTGCAGTATCCCATAAGATTGGTAGGTTGTGTCCTTATTGTCATTCTCTTGAATGAAGTTGTTGATTGCTTCTATGATGAGTTAGGCTATTTTTAAAAGTGTTATTTTACTAAGCATTTTTTGATTCTCCTGTAGCAGGCTACCGACACGCTTTTCAAGCTCCTGTATGGCCTGACCTCATTTCATATTTATTTTGGAGGTACTAGAGGCAGAAGCTTTGCAGTTCCTCCTCAGGAAGTATGGAAGGAGACATATGTTCACCAATAGAGTAACTTTCTATGGTCTTTTTTTCACTTTTTGGGGCATTTTCCCAGCCATTTACTTGACTTCTGAATGCTTTGTCAAGAAGAGGGTCCCAGTGTTCCTTCTCTCCCCAATACCATGCTCAAGGCTGAGATTCAGAACAGCTGCTCAACTCCCCCTGGGGCTTTGGTAGGTGGCAGGGCCACCACTCAGCACCAAGGTTCAGTTCCACCAGAGGCATTAAGCTGAGCTGCCTGGACAGTGGACCCTGTCTGCTTCTGCAGCAACTGTATCCTCCTGCTTCCTTGCTGCTGCTGCTGCTGCCACCTTGGGGTAGTGCTGGGGGAACACTCTTCCCCTCTTGCCCAACTGGGAAAGCCCTCCCACAGTGAGCTTTGGTGCTTTCTTTATTGCTTGTAGGTTTAGGGATCTCAGACCTTCCCTGCTGGAAATTCTGCTCTGGAGGTCTGTTCAGGTCCCATTCCTCCCAGTGCTGTGTTGCTAGGAGTGGGTTCAGCTCCACTCAGCATCCTGTGAGATGGACCTTTCGTATTGGCCTTCCAGATTACCTTTGACTGAAAACCTCTTTCACTCTGTTGTTCTGTGGCTTTTACTGCTCTAGAATTTGTTGAGAGCCATTTTTACAGGTATTTTGTGGGCTGTGGGGGAAGCGTTAGTGCATATGAGTCTTTCTACTCAACTATCTTGGCTCTATCCCCCAAACTCTCTACTCTTAAAGGCTTAAATAAACTTCAATGTTATTGTCTACAAAACTTATTAACATTGCAACATAAAATATCTATTTCATGATCTCAACAACATATTAAAGTGACAAGGATGATAGCCAAGAGATTATTTCTAACTGTCCACTCTAACTACTGACCAATCAGATCTCAAAGGTATGGCAAAGTGTCTCAAAAATTCTCTTCAAGAATCTTCTTCTCAGGATGAGTTAAATTCAGTATTTCAGAAGAGAAGTTCTCTTAGACCTTTCTCTCAAATAGTCTTTCTCCAAACATGTTGACAGTCTACAGTCCGTTCGCTATAGTAGTAAACAGTCTCTAAGAATAGTAGTTAAACTCTCTGCCAAGATTCTGTTGTTGTTCTTTAGTTGGGTCTGACTCTTCATGAGCCCATTGGTGGCTATCTTCGCAGGGATATTGGAGTGGTTTGCCATTTCCTTCTCTAGCTCATCATATAGACAATGAAACTGAGGCAAACAGGGCTAAGTGACTTGCCTCAGGTCACCCCACTAGTAAGTGTCTGAGGCTGGATTTGAACTGAGGAAGATGTCCCTTCCTTGACTCCAGAACTGGCACTTTATCCACTGCACCACCTACATTCTATTCTGATTTGAAGGTACAATAACATTATCCATGTCAACTTGATCAGGAAAAATAGTCAGTCAAATAGGTCTGTTACAATAAGGAAGTCATTCAACTGAGTAGGGGGGCCTTAGTCAGTGAATCATGTCCCACCTCTAGAGTTTACCTAGATAAGTCATTTTACAGATGAAAACCCTGATACTTAGAGAGGAGAAGTAATTTGCCAAAGGTCACTTAACCTATTGTCAGTGTTGGGATCTGAACCTAGGTCCTGTGACTTATGTCACACTCTCTGTTTTCTTCAACAGACACCTGGTTTTCCATGTGTGCCACCCCCAGAGCAGAAATATGTAAGTCATTTCAAGGTGTAAAGAAGGCTGTGTGTGTGTGTGTGTGTGTGTGTGTGTGTGTGTGTGTGTGTAAGATAGTATCTCTGATGTAAAAAGTGTAAAACTTGGACATGATACAGAGGATTCCCAGCGTGGGGATTGGGGTGTGGGGTCTGAGGAGGGGGGGAGCAGCAACCTCCTGATTGCACTTTCCTAGGCCTGAATCCCTACCTGGAGCCCCCATGTAACTATTTCCCTCTGGTTTTCCATTTTTCTACTTGTCTTTTTTTCTTGCTTTTCTGAAAGACACTGACCTCTTTCCCACCCCCTGCTGATAGCCTGTGTTGCACATTTTCAAACTTTTTTCTTCAGGAGCCAGGCGTTTCCTTCTCATTGCTTAACACTTGGTGCTTTTTTTTTATTCCTTGTAGACTTTACCTTTTCGTACCTCGATTCCTGGAGGACTCAGACCAGGCAAATCCATGACTGTGATTGGCTCTGTCCTGCCTTGTGCTGACTGGTAATTCACAGGCAGAGAGAGTCACTGTCCTAAGTTCCCAGGGTTATAAAAGTCCCACCCCCTTCGTGAATCCTAGGCAAAAGGGAACTGCAGGGTTGGTTTTCCAGGGGCATAGCAAAGGGAATATATTCTCCAGTCATTCTGAGTTATTCAGCAAAATTAATTCAACAAATGTTAAATGCCAACTACACCTGGGTCAGCATGATATAGTAGACAGAATACTGGCTTTGGACTCAGGAAGATATGAGTTCAACTCCTGCTTCATGCTAGCTGTGTGACCTTGGATGATTCACTGCACTACTCAGTTTCGCAGACCTCCCTCTAACACAAAGTTGAAGAGAAGCTACAGAACTCCATTTGTAGGACAATGTCTTACTTTGTCCTTCAGGTTTGTAATCAATCTGAGAAGTGGGAATGATATTGCCCTCCACTTGAACCCAAGATTTCAAGGCAATGCCGTAATCCGGAACACTCAGATCAGTGGTTCATGGGGACCCGAGGAGAGTTCTCTGCTCACCCCCATGCCCTTCATTAGAGGCCAGACCTTCCAGGTAAGGCATGACAAGGGGGAGGGTGCTTGGATGGGATAGGAGAGGACATGAAACTTGAACTTCAGTCGTATCACTAGAGAGTAAAGTGACCTGTGGAAAGGCGCTCAATGAGGTATAGGGTCATCAGTTTCACATCCTTCCCTGTAGAGACCCTTTCAAGCATGAAGAAAATTCCCTCTCAGGCCTCTGTGAAAGTGATGATTTCATTGGTAAGGTCAGGCACAGGGGGAGCCTCTAGCCCTGGTTTGTGGAGCCAATACTGAGAAATGTTCTAATTTTTTTCTAGAATGACTGTAGCATGGCTTCAGTACTGTAATGTTCAGGGATTTCATCAGTTTGAACTCCCCTCCAGCAAAACACATCTTATAATCAGTGGTCTCCAACTGGTGCTAAAGGGCTTTAAAGTTGTGTGCTCCCCTACTCACAGTTGTGGGAGGCCAAGGGGGATGAGCTGTGTAACCAGAACCAGGGAGATCTCTGTGCAAATCCCATCCCTGACATTTACTAGCTTTGTGACCATAGGTAAATCATGGAATGGCTCTGACCTTCAGGATCTTTCTCTATAAAAATGCCTGTGTAGCCCTCTCATAAGGAGTTGAGGAAACTCAGGTGAAAGAATGTATGTAGGTACTTCACCCACTTTTACATGTTAGGTATGATTATCTGAAGAGGAGATGTGTCTACAGTGGATATTGAGCCAGCCTCAGGGCCAGGAAGAGCTGGGTTCCAGTCCTGCTAGGAAGCCCTGGGGTAGTCATTCGGTCTCACAGTGGTGCCCCTGAAAAGGTCTCCTGTCTGTTTATAGCACAACTGCCCTGGTACAAGTTGCCACAGGGAGTTCCCTTCATCAGTGAAATCACAAGTTCATTTCCCAACTCCTCTTTTCCAAAAGTATTATGCCATTCTACAGATGAGGAGACTGAAGATCAGAAAAGCGAGACCACATCCTTTCAATCCCTCTTTTTCTGACCCCTGCTCAGTGTGGCTTGAATGGCTTGCCTCCTTGTGTTCCAGGTGTGGATCATCTGTGACGAACAGTGCTTCAAAGTGATTGTCAATGGGAAGCACCTGTTCGATTACAACCACCGACTGAAGACACTGCCATGTATCAATGAACTGGAGGTGGCTGGAGACATCCATCTGACTCACGTCCAGATCTAATGAAGCATCTTCCAAATGCTTGTCCCAGTTCAAATCTGTCTGTTTTCCCCACTTTCCTTCATTATCTCAGGCTCATACCCATGGACCACAAGGATCAGGGCACTCTACCCTGACATGTTTCCCACTAGATGCTTAGCAAGGAGTTGGAATAAAAGTGCACCCCTTCTTCTAGGGGAAAGTGGGTCAGGGACATATCTCTATTTTTCTCCAAAGGATTAGTAAGGGATTTGGTATTTAGTAGGTGCTTGATAAATGATTTTTGATTGATTTCAGGGTTGCTCTCATTCAAGTAGAATGGAAGTTCTATGAGGACAGGGAGAGCTACATTCCTCTTTTCCTCTCCAATGTGTACCGCAATGCCTAGTATGTATCAGGTGTTTAATAATGCTTGTTGCTTGGTTGAGTGTTGCTCTTATTCAGGTAGACAGGATCACATTGCCTAGTATGTAGTAGGTACTTAATAAATGTTTGTTAATTGTTACATGAATGGAATAATTTTATGTATATATCTTGCTTTTCAAACTTTCATTAACTTTCATTCATTTCCAACCAGCATTAATAAAAATTACCATGCAGACTTTTGATTCTTTTCCTAAGTGCAAAGTCATTTATTGGTAAAGGTAGAATCCAAGCTGAATTCTAAAGAAAGGGCATAGCTGAGAACCCAGTCCATTTCATTCCAGCCTCCATCGTGGTGTTGGCATCATAACAGAAAAGAAACCCCACTTTTACAAAATAATAGGCGACACTGTCCATTGAGAGATGAATCCCATTTCCCAAGCATAGCCCAAACAAAAGTCTACTCTTCCTCTTTCCTACCCTTCTCTCTCTCCCCTCCTCATGTTCCCCTTACACAGATTCATGGTCTTTCATCTCCCTTCTGCTTCCATATGTAGTAGCCGCTTCTGCATTGCAGATCATACGCTAGCCCTTCAGTTGGAGGACTTGTGTTCAAGTTCTCATTGTGCCTGTGTGATCTTTGGTCCTTGACTCTCAAAATTCTCCTAACAGGAGGTAGCTAAACCCAGTGATATTTAAGCCTCCATCACACTCTAAATAGATGATCCTATGATGCCAAAGGACACAACCTTCAAGAAGGAGATGTCTGTCTCAAGAGAATCTGGTGCTGGTAGTGACTCCACCCAGGATCAGCCCTCAGTCCACTCAGTGCCTCCAGATGTATTTGTCACTCTCAGGCGTCTGAATATCCACAAAGATCACAGTTATCTGGAGCTCAAACTTAAGTGACTTACTTTTCCTAAGGACACACAGCTGGGAATTATCAGACATGGGATTTGAACCCAGGTTTTACAGTTTCTCTTCCATTGCCCTATATCTCATTTGCTTATCTATATAGGTCTAACGGACAGGGATGAAAAATGAACCTAGTATTTCAATGATAGAGTTTTTGAGGAGTCAACTGCATCCACAAATGTAAGCCAACACCTTCTCTACAGCTCAGTCTGAGAGACTTGCCCAGAGCAGTGAGAGGTTAAATTACCTGTCTAGCATCACACAGCCCACATGGGTCAGAGATGGGATTTGTCTGTGTATCCAAATTTCATTTTTTTAAAATCATCTCTAGGGACAATTCTGGTTAAGCCCAAGGGTCATTTGGGATCAGAGTTTCACCCAGGTGAGATCAGTGGGTTTTAAATAAAGACAATAGGTGTACCCAAGCACAGTCCTTTGTCCTTTCCATTGCTCACCTTCCATGGCAGGTTAGCAGAAACCACAGCTGGTAGGTGGGGCAGGAAGAGGAGATGGAGAAGGAGTCAAACTCATTTTGTGAGTCTCCTTGGCAGCAGACAGAGGTCATTGGGGGCAGAAGTCATGGGGGTAAGGGAGCAAGGAGGTCACAGCTTCTCCTTCCCTTTGTGATTTCAGATAATGAAGTGGCTGTATCTTTCTGAAGGAACTCTAACTGAGTCCTGCCTCAGTGTTTTGTCCTCCTCAGGTTTTGATGCTGCTGAGTTAGTTCTCACCTCATAGGGAAAGGCAGACCCAAAGATATCCTCATGGTACCACTTCTGGCTATTAAAGAGCAAGAGAGCAGGAGTAAATGAGTCCCATGGGTCAGCTGCATGAATAGGGGTGGGGAGTAGTGTTGGTGGGGACAACAAGAGGACCACAAACCTCATGATAAGAGAGGCCTTTGACACAAAAAATTTCATTTCACATAACAAGGACCTGTAGAAGGAGAAAGTGTGAGGTCTATTACAGCCAGAGCACTGGGTGAGAGTTAGAGGACCTGGGTTCATATCCATCCTCTGCTCTGCACTAGGTCTATGTCTTGGGCCTCTCCAATGACAAGGATGAGGTGGATACGATGGCCTCCAAGGTTCTTTCCAGCTTGAAATCTATGATCCATCCCCTTCCATTGTATTTCTATAGCAGTTCTCTGAGGGAATCCTCAAAATATTTTGTTTCCTCTGTGAAATGAGGGAGAAGAGAAATTTCCCTTCATATTTTGTAGCTGAGAAAGTAAAAGTGCTTCTTCACAGGCCTCAGAATGAGCTAGTAACTGTTAAACTTAAGCCCTTACTCAGATTTCTTTCTACCCATGTTCCTGGGGATGGGATCATTTGCCCAGCATTCTTGGCATGGGCCCTACCTTCACTTGGAAGATGCACTTCTCCTTCTACTCTTCCTTCATCTTCAGTCTGGGGGCAAAGTGATCCTTCAGGAGGCAGAGCCAAGATGATGGAGTGAGAGCAATGACTCATCTAAGCTCTTGGACTAACTCCTTCAGATACCTCTGAAAGCAGAATCTGACCAAATTTTGGAGGTACAGAATCCAGTGGGAGACAGACTGTGACAGATTCAGAGCTCAGGTAAGACTGGAAGGTCCACGGGAAGGATCTGTTCCACAGGGGTGACACCCCAGTGCACAACACAGCAAGTACAGCACAGCAGAGCAGAAGGGGCCCCGTGAAACCCTAGCGGGCAGAACTGGCAGAATAGCACCCAAGGGCCCGAGACAAGCCTAGCCCAGTCATAGAGAGGCTTTGAGCACCAGATATCAGCGCAGCAGCTCCTGAGACTTTCAGCCCAAAGAATAAACATCAGTAGGTCACCTACTTGAACTTTTGAGAGCGAAGATAGTGGAGTGATCAGTAAATGCTCTCTCCTCTCCCCTTGATGACCATGACAGAACCATAAAATATTTCCCCAGAAAAATCCTGAATCAGCAGTAACAGCAAAGGGGCTAATGATAGTCTTATAACACCTGAGGCTAGGAAAATAGCTAAAGGGGATTTCTCCTACTGTGAAGGAGTAAAACCAGAAGGACAGAGGGCCAGGGCAGAGAAAACTCATACTAGGACCCAGGAAAGCCTCAGTGCCAGGAGAGGAGCCTCAGGAGGGGTGGGAACATGCATTAACATCTAGGCATATCTCAGCACTCCAGGGAAAATGGGAAGATAAAAGGGCAGCTGGGATTACCATCCCCTGAGCTTGCCTTTGCCTCAGTTCAGCTGAGGAGATCTCCTGTGACCAGACCACTCCTCTCCCACATTTAACAAGCTAACCCCAGGGCTGATCAGGGAAACACAAAACAAAAACCTGCTTTTAGCTTTTTCACACATCAACTCAGCAAAAAGTTCTGTAGCTTCTGACTAGAGAACCAGAAGCCACAACACTCAATCAACATCATGAGCAAGAAAAAGCAGAAGGCAGAAAAAACCCATAGAATCTTTCTATGGGGATGAGGACCAAAACACAAACACCAAAGAGGTCAGAGCTGAGACTGTACTTCCATCTGAAACTTCAGAAGTGACTATGAACAGCTCGCAAGCACAAACAGCTATCCTGGAACAGCTGAAGAAGGAAATAGAAGATAAAATGGTCAATGATTTTAAAATTATGAAAAAAGAATTCACTGATGAGAACATCTCTTTGAAAAGTAAGTTCAAAAATTAACTGGAGAAAATAACTTCCTAAAAGGGCAAATGGAAAAGGAAGTACAAAAATTAACTGGAGAAAATAGCTCCTTAAAAGGAAAAATTGGACAGATGGAAAAGGAGATGCAAAAGTTAACTGAAGAAAAAAATTTGATGAAGATCAGAATTGGGCAAGTAGAAACTAATAACTCAATGAGACAGCAAGAATCAGTCAAACAAAATCTAAAGAATGAAAAGATAAAAGAAAATGTAAAATATCTAATTGGAAAAACAACTGACCTGGAAAATAGATTCAGGAGAGAAAACTTAAGAATTATTGGTCTGCCAGAAACCCATGATGGAGAAAAGAGCCTGGACAATATCTTCCAGGAAATCATCAAGGAAAACTGCCCAGAAGTGCTAGACTCAGAGGGCAAAATAGTCATCGAAAGAATCTACCATTCTCCTCCTGAAAGGGATCCCAAACTCAAAACCCCAAGAAATATCATTGCCAAATTCCAGAGCTATCAAGTGAAGGAGAAAATAGTACAAGCAGCCATAGAAATATCAAGGAGATACAATCTGGATTACACAGGACCTTGCAGTTTCTACATTAAAAGATTGAAAGAATTGGAACCCAATATTCTGTAAGGCAAAGGAGTTGGGACTACAACCAAGGATCAACTACCCAGCAAAATTCAGCATAACATTTCAGGCAAGGAGAAAGTCATTCAACGAAATAAGGGATGTCCAGAGCTTTCTGACCAAAACGCCAGAACTTAATAGACAATTTGATCTTCAAATGCTGGTCTCAAGAGAATCATAAAAAGGTAAACAAGGGGGAAAAAAAGAGATCCTTCAGGATTTGGGCCACATGCCAGGCCATCCTCACATCTCCACAGATATGCAAGTGCCCCTTGTCCTCATGTAGTACCCAGATCACCACATCTGCCAATCACTGCCTCAGGATATCCTGAACATAGTAATTTATAGAGAATGGTTTGTTTCCAGGAGAGATCCCGCTTAGATTTGACCTTGCTGTTCTGCACACTCTTTCAGCTAAAGTCTGTTTCCCTAGTGTGGCTCCCACATCTCCAAACCTACTGCAGGAGGACATGATGCCAACCGTGGACTTGATGTTAAACTCCCTAGGGGTAAAAACTGAGTATTGACTCTTCTTATGTACAAGGTATTGCAAAAGTCTTGGTACAGGTTCAAGTTTATTATAACTGAAATGTATCACAACTTAAACTTCTTACCCCTTAAACTTCAATAAGTCAAAGGTTAAGCTTTCATAAGTTTGAGGCAACTAGGTGGCATAGTGGATAGAGCACTAGGACTGGAGTGAGGAAGACTGATCCTCATGAGTTCAAATCTAGCCTCAGACACTTACCAGCAAGTTACTTCACCTGGATTTCTTCAGAATCTATGTGTAAAATCAACTGGAAAAGGAAATGACAAAGTCCTTCAGTATCTTTGCCAAGAAAAGCCCTACTGTGTTGACATGCTCATGAAGAGGCAAGCATGACTGCAACAACTGAGTACCAACAACAAAAAATGTAAATCTCCTGGAAGACTGTTGGGATGTCTTTTATTTCCAGTGTGTATATTCCAGTGTGGATTCAGTCTGTTGTCTGAGACACACGGAAAAGGCATGAAATTCATACAGAAAGCTCACATTTGAGTCCTGACTGTGGTACTTCCCAACCTGGTGACTGAATAAGTCATGTTATATCTTTTTGAGTCCCTTTCCTCATCTGTAAGAAAAGGACACACAATACCTCCCTCATAGGGTTATTGTGAGCAAAGTATCAGTGTACCTTTTTCAGTGGAATTCAGATAGAAACAATTCTGAGATAAGTCTTTAATCTGCTATTATGCTTTTATATTAACTTGAAATCAACCCTCCAGATGTATGTTAGTTCTTCTGACCATGCCTGGTTACATTATCATTTTCAAAGAGCTTCCTTGGGAGTCTGATAAGGTGTGAATGACATAGACCATTTTGCCAAAATGGAAAGTCAGGTTCTCAGAGGGGAATGGAGGTGATGTGCCCAACTTTACACACCCAATCAGTGTTGAAGTCAGGATTTCAGTTGTGTCTCCTGACCACACCTTCTTAGAGAGGAGAGTTGGAAGTACTCCCTCATGTTTTTCCTTCACCCACCTCTCCAGGGCAGGGGTTATGAAACTGGGCTCTGTGAACTTGGCTTCTAACAAGATTTTGATTACTGTATTTCAATATGATTAACCTCCTTTCTATTCAATGTCTTTTAGTTGGTCTACTTAAAAACATGATTCTGAGGAGAGTTTATCCCTAGTGGGTCCAGGAAACAGTAAAGATGAAGACCCCTTGGGCAAGTGGCTAATGATCCTTTGCTCATGGACACATGGATAACTGTAACTTTGGGTGAGTTTCATGCCAGGCTAAGAAAGCCAGTCTAATAGAGACAGAGATGGGGAAAGTAGTGAAGGAATGAAAGTGTTGCTCAGAGATCTAGAGAGGGAAGGCCATCTAGTTCAACCTTTCATTTTAAAGACGAGGAAACGGAGGTCAGGATCATTTAATGGCTTTTCCAGAATCATGGAAGTATTTACTATTTTCCCAGTGACAGTATTTCTTCCAATGTTTCATGCCCTGCAATATAATGACAATCCTTTGCACTAGACATTGATAGGATACCCAACTTACTTTAGACTGGCCAAGATGGCAGGAGTAGGCTGTGTAGACATCCCTGAGTACCCCCTTCTGTGTCACCTCCTTCATCTCCTCTGGATAGAGGTGGTCCATGTTGGCATATCGGAGTGGCAGTCTTGATACGGAGGAGAGGAAACAAGCTGCAATAACCAAGGCAGGCACAAGAGGGTGGTGTGCCCTAAGAAAGACTGCCCAAGGTCTAGTGTGTTGGATACAGTGAAATAACGTAAGTTTGACAGAGGGTGAGGGCAAGGGAGAGGGAGCCTGGAAAGATTTGCATGGTTGAAATCCAGTTTTATTCTCTCTCTCTCTCTCTCTCCCTCCCTCCATACCTCCTTCCCTCCCCCCTCTCTTTTTCTGTGTCTCTCTTTGTCTCTCTCTCTCTCTCTCTCTCTCTCTCTCTCTCTCTCTCTCTCTCTCTCTCTTCCTCTCCCTCCTCTCAGTCTCTATCTCTCTCTGTCTCTCTCTCCTCTCTCTCTCATCTCTGTCTTTGTCTCTCTGTTTCTGTCTATCTTTCTGTTTCCTTGTGTCTCTCTCTCTCTCACTCCTAACTCTCCTTCCTTTCTCTCTCCATCTCTGTCTCCCTGTCTTTCTCTCTCTTTCTCCCTCCCTCTCTCTCAAAGCTAGCGGGGGTTTTAAAGGCATTCCAGTCATAGATAAGGAACCATAAAGACCATCTAATCCCATTCTTTCACTCTACAAGTGAGGAAACTGAGGCACAGAGAAGTTCAGTGACTTGCCCAAGGTTACATAGGTATTATATAGCAGAAGTAGAATTTGAATCCAGCTCCTTTGACTCTAGCCTAAATTCATTGTTACTAGGAGTGTGGAACGTGGAGAAGGAAGGGGGGATGTGGGGGCACAGGAGAGTGGGATTGAGCAGGACTAGGATTAAGAATTCTGGAAGAGGGACAGGAGGAGATGGGAGGAGAATGTAAGGGCTAACGCAAATCCCCTGGGAGTAATTAGATTTGAGAGTGTTTAACTCCATGTCATCCTGATCTAATGCCCTGAACACCGCAGGCATAAGTACAGTCAATGATTGCTGTTACCCTTGTTGATGGGGACAACCTAACTCTTCTTCCTTTCTCTGGGGCTTCTGGGGAAAAGATATAGTAGAAAGAACCAGAAAGTAAGTGTGGCACAGTCATTAGAGTGTTGGCTTTAGGGTCAATAAACGTGGTTTCTAGCCCTGCTTCTGACTCTTAGATGCTGTGCTTCCACAGGCAAATCAGCACAACTCTCTGGCCCTCAAGTGCCTCCCCTGTAACGTGGTGATCATCACCCTCCATTTTCCCCTACAGGATTGCTGTGAGGAAAGCCCTCTATGCTCCATGGAGAACTAAAATAAATGGGAAATGCCAATAGGGAAAGGTTTTGCAGACCTTTAACTTTCTTCTATCTGTTCTCCAATGGCTATTTCCTAAAACTCCAGAAGGGGCTGATCCTGGAAACTGGTCCACCTAGGACACAGGATTGGTTGTGGTTCTCTGACAACTGGAAGCCACTTGCACTAAAGTGGGGGAAAAACTTGAGATTATGAGGTTCTCAACGTCCAATCCCCCAACCTCATCCTGGCTATCCTTCCCTACTTCTCTGGTTCTCTGTCTCATTAAAATAAGAAAAGACTGAAGAATCTTGAGTTTGTGGTATCATTCTATAACAGACAGGGATTCCAGCTTGTCCTATAAAAATTCTAGAAAAATTAAAAAAAGGAGGGAGGGAGATGTAGAGAAAGAGGAAGAGAGACAGAGGAAGAGAGAGAGAGAGAGAGAGAGAGAGAGAGAGAGAGAGAGAGAGAGAGAGAGAGAGAGAGAGGAGAGAGAGAGAGAGAACAAATGACTGGGGATAATCAGGCAAGATGTTCCACAGGAAGGCATTTCTGAATTCAGACATGAGAGAAGCTCAGCATTCTAAGAGGCAAAAGTGAGGAGGGAGGCAAAAGCCTGGAGACTGGAAATTCAATACTGAGTTGAAGGAGCAGCAAGTAGTCCAGTTTGGAAGGAGACTGACATGGACAAAGGTTGAAAGATTGGGGAGGGCTTTTAGTGCCACCTTGAGGAATCTGGGTCTTATTCTCCTGGTGATAGGAGGTCCTTAAGGGAGGAATTTTATAATCAAGAGTGCTGATCTTGTAGCACTGACTTTGGAGTTTTTATGTGAGTTCAAATCCTAGCTCTGTCATTTATTCCCTGTGTGACTTTGGGTCACTTAATCTGGATGGGTCTGAGTTTCTTTAGCAGTAAAATGTGACAGTTGGATAGTTGACCTGAGGAGTCATTTGACCTCTGAGGTCCCTTTCAACTGTAGATGTAGGGTCCAATTAAAGGAAGTTACTGACAGCTGGTGAGCAGGGAGGGCAGTGGTCAGCCCTATGCCTGTCTCCTGTCTCTAGCTTGCTCTGTTCAGCTCTGGCAATCCACAAGTTAGAGGTGGTTCAGTCCAGTTGACTGTAATTTGTGTAAGAAGCAGGGTTGCACATCTTACACTGTGTAATCTTAAGCAAGTTATATTATCTCTGTTTGCCTCAGTTTCCCAAGTTTCCACAGATGTGCCTTGACAATGAGAGATAAAAGCAATAATGAAAAAAGTTTGATTTGTAGCTGGGCTTCATGACCAGAATTTGTCCAAACTTCTCTGGTGCTTGCATATAGTTTGCTCTCCATACATCTACATGTTGTCTCCCACATTAGATTGCAAGTGACCTTGAGGCAGAGACTGTCTTTTGCCTTTTGTACCCTCAGTGTTTAGCACAATGCTTGGTATGGGGTAGGCACTTAATCACTCAAAGCAGAAAACTGCAGACCCAAGAATCTAGCAGACAATCTCCTCTTCCTTTATATTCTACTGGGTAAGGCTAGTACAAAATGATAAAACGCAGGATAGCCCCTCTGTCTTTTTAGCATTGCTCCAGGTCTGCCTTGCTGCTGATTAAGGGGGCTAGAGTTGGAATTGTTTTGTCATGGTGCTCTAGAACTTGGCTGTATCTCTGCCTCTCTGCAGACTGTACCCTTTGTTAAATCAATTCAAGGAGGACTCCAGGATGGACTCGAGATCACTGTCAATGGGACAATCCTTCCTTCCACTGACAATGAGTACTATTTCTGATTGTCTTCTAGCTGCCTTACCTTAAAACATGATCTTTTTAAATCATTCTTGATTTTCTCTTCCTCATACATTTCTCTCTGTGTCCACCCTGCAAAAGAAAAACAAAGGTCTTGTCTCCAAACTCTACAGAGTAAAGCAAAACAAATTGTACTGCTGGCCATTTTCAGAAATATTTGTCTTATTCTCTGCAGGTCAGAGCAGAAGATAGCCTGAGGCCAACAGGGTTAAGTGATTTGCCCAAGCTCCATAGCTAGTAAGTGTCTGAGACCAGATTTAAACTGAGATTCTAATTCCATGTTCAGCATTCCACCCACTGGGCCACCTCATTGCCTCCTCAGATCATCAATTGTTATTTAAGAAATGTGGGAGAGATAGAAAGTCAAACCACCACTACCACTTCCCCCCAGTCCCTGATAGAAGCAGCCCAAGGCTCTATATCCAAGAGCCTTGGTAGTAGTAGTGCCCCCAAATACCAAACTTGCTTCCAGACCAGTCACCACAGTCATCATTAAGGGAGAAATCACTGAGTAGAAGAAAACTGCTTCTCTGGATCTCTCTCTGTCTCTGTCTCCCTTTATGTTTGGATATGGTTTAGGACATCTTAGTATAGAGAGAACAAGACTCACACTTCCAAGTGTAGGTATTTAAAGTAAAGAAAACATGAGGGAGGAAAGTGACCCAAAGAAAGAAAGAAAGTATGAAAAAGTGACAGGGAAAGGACGGATGCAAAAGTAAAGGAGGATCTTCAGCATCCACTAATTGATTTTACTTTCTTCACTTCTGGTCAATGTTAAGGGTAGATTATTCCTATGGAACCAGGGGAAAAAACATTCCCTTCCGTTTCCTCAGTTTCGAGATGGTGACTACATAGTGTGCCACAAAAAGCAGAATGGTTCCTAGGATAAGAGGAGAGGATAAGCCCAATGCCTTCCCAAAAGGGGGCACCTTTTGAAACTCATTTTCAGGTCCAGAATACAGGCTTCAAAGTAAGTAAAGCACAGTTTGAAAATTGTTTCCGTTTCAGAAATTATAGACTAATGTAGTGTGGAAAGATCTTGGGGTGAAAAAATAAAACCAGTTTTGGGAGTATAAAATGGCAAAGGCATGATTAGTGCACAGAAAATTTAACTTGAAAGCTCAACAATATGACATGGAAGCCAGGAAATTGCATGGAATCCTCAACTGTGTTTAAAAGAGGCAAAGCTTTTAAGAGTAAGGAAGTGATGGTTCCTCAGAAGTCTGTGCTCCACCCAGCTCACCTTGGCACATAGGTAGTGTCCTGTTTAGTTCTCTTAACTACCCTCTCCAGTTTCTCAACCCCGTCAAAGGCCATCACCTCCAGTTCACCCTGGCCAGTCATGCCTTAGAGGTCACCAGCCCTCACAAGGCTTCCATTTTGCTCCTCAGTAGCTCTGACATCCCACTCCCTGATGATAATCTCCCAACTTTAATATCTCTTTGTGCTTCACTCTTAAACCTGTTCTTTGCCCTCCAACTCCTCCAGTCCCTCCATGTCTTGGTGCTTTCTCAGGCCTTTAATCCTACCCTGATGTCTCTTCTCTCTTCCAAATTTCAACCTTGTACTTATGCAGTCCTCCATTTTTGCATCCCTAATCCTCTTGTTCTTTTCCTCAACTATAGATTATTGTCTCATTCTCTTTTTCTCCTTCAACTCATATTCTTCTGAAAAAGCTGGAAGAAATGGAGAAATGAGGGAAAAGGGAGAAAAGATCTACAAACTGTTCTGCCTACACCTATTAAACATAAGTTCAACTGGATTCTCTTTGCAGCAATGAAGTCTTTCTACTCCTCCCCAGTAGATTCACCATCCCATTGCACATGGAAGCTCTTCTCTCCTCAAGCTTCACACATCCTCCTCTGTCTTATTGCTCTTTTCTGAGGACCTGAACTCATCTTCCACCAGGATACTGAGTTCCTCTGATACGTGAATAGTGTCTTCTTCCCTTTTCTTCATTTCAAAACCCCTTTCTCTCACCTGCCTCTTCTTCATTTCATTCTTGATAATGAAAAGGCTCTTCCCCTTTTCAAGGTCAACCCCCACATAACATGCCCTTGGTTGTATCTCCTCTAATCTTTTCCAGCAGATTGACTGTCAACTATGTTCTCTCTACTCTTCTATCTTTTACTGTCTGCCATCAATCTGATAACCTCAAACATTCCTATCTCCCCTTCCTTAAAGAGGAAAGGAGACAAACATTTATTTAGTGTCTACTATTGTCTAGGAGAAGTGCTCTCTCTCTCTCTCTCTCTCTCTCTTCTTTTCCCCATCTTGAACCATTTCAACTCTACACTGTCCTCCTCTCCTGAATCAATAGCCCCCTTATCATTTCACTGATTATTACCTATCAAGCTTCAGTCTTGGATAACTCCTATAAATGTGCTGCTGAACGAAAATGGAGAAAAATCACACACACTTTTGGACTGTATCCACTGCCAATTTATGTTACACAATTTTAACTGGGCCCTCACTGCTGTTAGGCAATTCTACCATACCCTCATTATCAACTCACTCTCATATTCCTCCTAGAAGTACTTCTGAGCCTTTTCATCCCTCCACAAGCCTGCCCTGGCTCCCTCTCCACTAATGCTCTTATGTGAGGTCCTTACTTCATGTTTTACAAAAAAAAATGAAATGGAGGTCATTCACCATGAGCTCCCTTTTCTCCACTCTTCCTCATCTCCTTCCACCAGGATCCATTCTGGGTTAAGTACTCCACGAATATTATTTCATTTGTTTTTCACAATAACCCTGAGTCAGAAGAGCTATTGTTATTCCCATTTGAGAGTTGATCCACTTGAGGAAGACAGAAGTTATGGGACTTTCTCAGGATCACACATCTAGTAAATATCTCAGGCCAGGTTTGAACTCAGGTCTTTCAGACTACAAGGCAAGTGCTTTATCCCCAATATCACCTATCTCTCTCAGAAGAAGGAAGGAAAGAAGTAATTATTAAGTGCCTACTATGTGTCAGAAGTATGCTACACACTGTGAAATGATCTCATTTGATTCTTAGTAAAAACGTGGGAGGCCTCACCTTCTTCTTCTCCCCAGACTCATGATTTCATGAAGGAACTACTGGTCAGGCAGCTCCCTCTACCCAAGCAGACCTACATGTAGTCTTCAAATTATGGTTTAAAAAGTTGCCTGGGGCACTTCAAAATCAAGTGATTTGCCCAGGTCACATGCCCAGTCTCTGTTGAAGGTACGACTTGAATTCATCTTCTGGACCCTGAGTTTGTCTCTCTGTCAAGGTTGCCTCTTGATTCCCATTTTACAAAAGAGGAAACTGAGTCTCAGGGTGCATTAAATAATTGGTAAATCTCATTATGACTCTAAAATACTATGATTCGAGGAGCCAAGATGGCAGAGTAGAGAGATACACATATATTAGCTCCTAACCCATAGCCCATAAAATACCTGCAAGAAGAACTTCTAACAAATCCTGGAGCAACAGAAGCCCCTGAACAACAGAGTGGAGGAGATTTCTGTTCCAGAGAGACCTGAAAAACTGACTCGAAAGGTTCATCACACACCAGACCCAGAGCACAGCACAGCCCAGCCTTGGGTGAGCGGCACCCAAGAGGAGCAGATCTGAGCAGGCTTCAAGGATGGGATCTCCTGCTGCAGAGCAGGTCCCTTCACCCACAGGCACCAAAAGTCAGTGGGAGAGTCTTTTTGGCTGGGCAAGAAGGGAGTGGGGTGTCTCTATGACTCAGGCCCCCTTGGGAGGCAGCAGTGGAGGTGGCAGCAGACAGGGACTCCCAAAGCAGGCAAGAGCTCGAATCCATTTTTGAAGGTCTCCATGTAAACCCCTTGAGGGAACTGAACCCTGTGAAGTGGCCATGCCTCCACCTGAGCACCTAAATTTAATCTCATACTGAATAGCAGACCTGCCCTACAAAAGCCCTAAGGCTGGGAAGCAGCATTTGAATCTCAGACCCCAAGTGCTGGCTGGGCATATCTGGAGGCAAGGTCGGTGTGGAAAGGAAATGAAGAAGTCAAGTAACTGACTAGGAAAATGCCCAGAAAAAGGGAAAAAAAATAAGACCATAGAAGGTTACTTTCTTGGTAAGCAGATATCTCTTCCCTTCCTTTCTGATGAGGACAAACAATGCCTACCATCACAGAAAGACATAGAAGTCAAGGCTTCTCTATCCCGAACACCCAAAATAAATATTCAGTGGGCTCAGGCCATGGAAGACCTCAAAGAGGATTTTGAAAATCAAGTGAGAGAGGTGGAGGAAAAACTGGAAAGAGAAATGAGAGAGATGCAAGAAAAGCATGAAAAGCAGGTCAACACCTTGCTAAAGGAGACCCAAAAAAATGCTGAAGAAAATAACACCTTGAAAAATAGGCTAATTCAATTGGCAAAAGAGGTCCAAAAAGTCAATGAGAAGAAAAATGCTCTAACACACAGAATTAGCCAAATGGAAAAGGAGATTCAAAGGCTCAATGAAGAAAATAGTTCTTTCAAAATTAGAATGGAACAGATGGAGGCTAATGGCTTTATGAAAAACTAAGAAATCACAAAACAAAACTACAAGAATGAAAAAATGGAAGATAATATGAAGTATCTCAGTGGAAAAGTAACTAACCTGGAAAATAGATGCAGGAGAGAGATTTTAATAATGATGGGACTACCTGAAAGCCATGATAAAAAAAAAAGCCTAAACATCATCTTTCATGAAATTATCAAGGGAAATTGCCCTGATATTCTAGAACCACAGGACAAAATAAGTATTCAAGGTATCCACCAATCACCTCCTGAAAGAGATCCAAAAAGAGAAACTCCTAGGAACACTGGGGCCAAATTCCAGAGCTCGCAAGTCAAGGAGAAAATATTGCAAGCAGCTAGAAAGAAACAGTTCAAGTACTGTGGAAATACAATCAGAATAACACAAGATTTAGCAGCTTCTACATTAAGGGATTGAAGGGAGGGGAATATGATATTCCAAAAGTCAAAGGAACTAGGACTCAAACCAAGAACAACCTACCCAGAAAAACTGAGTATAATACTTCAGGGGAAAAAATTGTCTTTCAATGAAACAGAGGACTTTAAAGCATTCTTGATGAAAAGACCAGAGCTGAAAAGAAAATTTGACTTTCAAACACAACAATGAAGAGAAGTATGAAAACGTAAACAGCAAACGCTTATTAAAGTTGAACTGTTTACATTCTTAAATGGAAACACAATATTTGTAACTCTTTTTTTAATTTTTATTTATTTATTTATTTAACTTTTTACATTCATTTTCACAAAAATTTGGGTTCCAAATTTTTTTACCCTTCTAACCCCTCCCCCCACCCCAATACCCCAAGCAATCTAATTTTCCCTATCTCCAATCTGCCCTCTCTTCTGTCATCCCTCCCTTCTCTTGTCTCCATCTTCTCTTTTCTCCTGTAGGGCCAGATGACTTTCTATTCCTCATTAACTGTATGTCTTCTTTCCTATAGCAACAACAATACTAAACAGTTGTTCCTAAAACTTTGAGTTCCAAATTCTCCCCATCCCTCCCTCCCCACCCATTCTCTTTGGGAAGGCAGGCAATTCGATATAGGCCATATCTGTGTAGTTTTACAAATGACTTCCCTGATAGTCATGTTGTGTAAGACTAACTGAATTACCCTCCATCCTATTCTGCCCCTCATTGTTTCTCTTCTGTCTTTTGATCCTGTCCCTCCCAAGTGTTGACTTCAAATTGCTCCCTCCTCCCCTTGCCCTCCCCTCCATTATCCCCCCCCTTGCTTATCTCCTTCTCCCCCACTTTCCTGTACTGTAAGATAGGTTTTCATACCAAAATGAGTGTGCATTTCATTCCTTCGCCTAGTCAAATGTGATGAGGGCAAACTTCCTGCCTTTTTTTTTCTCAGCTCTCCTCTTTTTCCCTCCACTAAAAAGTCTCCTACTTGACTCTTAAATGACATATAATTACCCCCTTCCATTTAACCCTCTTCCCTCCCACGACATTTCTCTCTCACCATTTACCTTAATTTCTTTTAAGATATGGTCCCATCCTATTCAATTCAATCTGTGCTCTCTGTCTCTCTACGTGTGTGCATGTGTGTATGTGTGTGCACGTGCATGCGTGTACGTGTGTGTATGGACCCACCTACTACCCAGATACTGAAAAGTTTTAAGAGTTACAAATATTGTCTTTCCATGTAGGAATGTAAACAGTTCACTTCTGGTAAGTCCCTTAAGACTTCTCTTTCCTGTTTACTTTTTCATGCTTCTTCTCATTCTTGTGTTTGAAAGTCAACTTTTCTTTTCAGCTCTGGTCTTTTCATCAAGAATGATTGAAAGTCCTCTGTTTCACTGAAAGACTATATTTTCCCCTGAAGTATTATACTCAGTTTAGCTGGGTAGGTGATTCTTGGTTTGAGTCCTAGTTCCTTTGACTTCTGGAATATCCTATTCCACGCCCTTCGATCCCTTAATGTAGAAGCTGCTAGATCTTGAGTTATCCTGATTTTATTTCCACAGTACTGGAATTGTTTCTTTCTAGCTGCTTGCAAGATTTTTTCCTTGAGCTGGGAGTTCTGGAATTTGGCCACAATGTTCCTAGGAGTTTCTCTTTTTGGATCTCTTTCAAGTGGTGATTGATGGATTCTTTCAATACTTATTTTGCCCTCTGGTTCTAGAATGTCAGGGCAGTTTTCATTGATAATTTCATGGAAAATGATGTCTAGACTCTTTTTTTGATCATGACTTTCAGGTAGTCCCATAATTTTTAAATTGTCTCTCCTGGATCTATTTTCCAGGTCAGTTGTTTTTCCCATGAGATATTTCACATTCTCTTCCATTTTTTCATTCTTTTGGTTTTGTTTTGTGATTTCTTGGTTTCTCGTAAAGTCATTAGACTCCATCTGTTCCATTCTAATTTTGAGAGAACTATTATCTTCAGTGAGCTTTTGAACCTCTTTTTCCATTTGGCTAATTCTGCTTTTGAAAGCATTCTTCTCCTCATTGGCTTTTTGAACCTCTTTTGCCAATTGAGTGAGCCTATTTTTCAAGGTGTTGTTTTCCTCAGCATTTTTTTGGGTCTCCTTAACCAAGGTATTGACCCGTTTTTCATACTTTTCTTGCATCTCTCTCATTTCTCTTCCCAGTTTTTGCTCCACCTAACTTGCTTTTCTTTTTTTTTTTATAATTTATTTATTTATTTAACTTTTTACATTCATTTTCACAAAATTTTGTGTTCCAAATTTTTCCCTCTTTTATCCCCTCCCCCCACCCCAATACCCCAGGAAATCTAATTTTCCCTATCTCCCATCTGCCCTCTCTTCTGTCATCCCTCCCTTCTCTTGTCTCCATCTTCTCTTTTCTCCTGTAGGGCCAGATGACTTTCTATTCCTCATTAACTGTATGTCTTCTTTTCTAGTAGCAACACAAAACTAAACAGTTGTTCCTAAAACTTTTAGTTCCAAATTCTCCCCATCCCTCCCTCCCCACCCATTCCCTTTGGGAAGGCAGGCAATTCAATATAGGCCATATCTGTGTACTTTTGCAAATGACTTCCTTGATAGTCGTGTTGTGTAAGACTAACTGAATTACCCTCCATCCTATCCTGCCCCTCATTGTTTCTCTTCTGTCTTTTGATCCTGTCCCTCCCCAAGTGTTGACTTCAAATTGCTCCCTCCTCACTTTGCCCTCCCTTCCATCATCCCCCCCTTGCTTATCTCCTTCTCCCCCACTTTCCTGTATTGTTAGATAAGTTTTCATACCAAAATGAGTATGCATTTTATTCCTTCCTTTAGTCAAATGTGATAAGGGTAAACTTCTTGTTTTTTTTTTTCTCAGCTCTCCTCTTTTTCCCTCCACTAAAAAGTCTCCTGCTTGGCTCTTAAATAACATATAATTATCCCATTCCATTTCACCCTCTTTCCTCCCACTATATTTCTCTCTCACCATTTACCTTAATTTCTTTTAAGATATGGTCCCATCCTATTCAATTCAATCTGTGCTCTCTGTCTCTGTATGTGTGTGCATGTGTGTATGTGTGTGTGTGCATGCATGTACATGTGTGTGTGATCCCACCAACTACCCAGATACTGAAAAGTTTTAAGAGTTACAAATATTGTCTTTCCATGCGGGAATGTAAACAGTTCACTTCTGGTAAGTCCCTTAAAACTTCTCTTTGTTGTTTACTTTTTCATGCTTCTTCTCATTCCTGTGTTTGAAAGTCAAATTTTCTTTTCAGCTCTGGTCTTTTCATCAAGAATGCTTGAAAGTCCTCTGTTTCATTGAAAGACCATATTTTCCCCTGAAGTATTACAAGCATTCTTCTCCTCATTGGCTTGCATGTCTCTCATTTCTCTTCCCAGTTTTTCCTCCACCTGTTTAACTTGCTTTTCAAAATCCTTTTTGAGTTCCTCTGAGGCCTGAGCCCATCCGACATCCCCCTGGGATGTCTGGGGTACTGTGACCCCGCCCTCCACGTCTTTCCCTGATGGCAAGAATATTTCCTCGTCAAATCCGGAAGTCGGGATCATTTGCATCTGTTCGAAAAAATTCTCTATAGTCTTATTTTTCTTCCCTTTTCTAGGCATTTTCCCAGCCAGCTACTTGACTTCTGGGATTCCTGTCCACCCCCGCCTAGATCCACCCAGCCAGTGCTTGGGGTCTGAGGTTCAAATGGGCTTTCCACAGCAAGCTTTAGTTCAGGTGCTGGGGTGGGGGCAGGGCCGCCTCCCAGGCTCAGCTCCCTCAGGGGCTTTATGCAGAGACCTTCAGGAACGGAGTGGGTGGGAGTGTGGGGGGGCCCCTGCCTCCCAAGCTCAGTTCCCTCAGGAGCTTTATGCAGAGGCCTTCAGTAATAGAGCAGAGTGGGGCAGGGCCAGTCTCCCAGGCTCGGCTCCCTCAGGTTGTTTATGCAGCGACCTTCTGTAATGAAGATCCTGCCTGCTGCTGGGGGAATCTGGGCTGCTGGGGGAATCTGGGCCGCTGCTGCTGCTGCCTCCGCTGCCGCCCACGCCTCTGCCTCCGCCGCTTCCTGCCCCTGTTTCTGCCGCCGCCGCTTCCTCCCGAGGGGGGAGTCACGGAGACACTCCACTCCACCTCTCGTCCAGCCCAGCCTTGTCTCTCACTGACCTGTAGCTTCTGTGGGCAGAGGGACTTTCCCGGCTGCCGGAGCTTCCGTCCCTGAAGCCTGCTCGGGTCAGCTTCTCCGGGGCCACGGCCAGGGCAGCACTGGGGTGGGGTCCGCTTTCCGGGGTGCGACAGACTCTGTGGACGGCTCTCCAGGGCTCACTGGAACGGAAATCTCTTCCCCTATGTTTATGCACCCCCTGCAGTGATTCAGAATTTATGGGGATCTCTTTTTACCTTAATTCTGTGGGTTCGGAGCTCGTAAACGTGCATCTTTCTACTCCGCCATCTTGGCCTAACTTGCTTTTCAAAATCCTTTTTGAGCTCTTCCAAGGCCTGAGCCCACCCGACATCCCCCTGGGATGTCTGGGGTACTGAGGCCCCGCCCTACACGTCTTTCCCTGATGGCAAGAATAGGTCCTCGTCATCAGATCGAAATGTCGGGATCATTTGCATTTGTTGGAAAAAACTCTCTATAGTCTTATTTTTCTTCCCTTTTCTAGGCATTTACCCAGCCAGTTACTTGACTTCTGAGATTCCTGTCCACCCCCGCCTAGATCCGCCCACCTAGTGCTTGGGGTCTGAGATTCAAATGTACTTTCTGCACTGCCCAGCTGCTAATCCATGTGACCTTTAGTTCTGCAGCTGGGGTGGGGGGGGCCGCCTCCCAGGCTCAGTTCCCTCAGGGGCTTTATGCAGAGGCCTTCAGTAATAGAGCGGGGTGGGGCAGGGCCGTCTCCCAGGCTCAGCTCCCTCAGGTTGTTTATGCAGAAACTTTCAGTAATGAAGATTCTGACTGCTGCTGGGGGAGTCTCGGGGAGCCTCTGCCACCTCCGCTGCCGCCCCCGCCTCTGCCGCTGCCACCCACGCCTCTGTCTCCGCTGCTTCCTGCCCCCATCTCTGCCGCCACCACTTCCTCCTGAGGGGGCCCGAGTCACGGAGACACCCCGGTGCTCCCGTCTTCCAGCCCAAGCGTCTCTCCCACTGACCTGCAGCCTCTGTGAGTGGAGGGACCCTCCTGGCCGCCGGAGCATCCGTCCCTGAAGTCTGCTTGGATCAGCTTCTCTGGGACCGCGGCCAGGGCAGCGCTGGGGTGGGGTCTGCTTTCCGGGGCGCGACGGACCCTGGGGACGGCTCTCCAGGGCTCTCTGGAACGGAAATCTCTTCCACTCCGTTTCTGTACACCTTTCAGTGGTCCAGAAGTTATGGGGTTTTTTTTTTACATTAATTCTATGGGCTGTGGTTTTGGAGCTCGTAAACATGCATCCTTCTACTCCGCCATCTTGGCTCCACCCCCCAATATTTGTAACTCTTGAAACTTTTCAGTATCTGGGTAGTTGGTGGGATTACACACGCACACACACATGTACACACAGAGATAGAGAGCACAGAGTGAATTGAGTAGGATGGGATCCTATCTTAAAAAATGAAATTAAGCAATGATAGAGAAATATATTGGGAGGAGACAGGGAGAAATGGAATGGGGCAAATTGTCTCTCACAAAAGAGGCAAGCTAAAGACTTTTTAGTGGAGGGAAAAAGAGGGGAGCTGAGAGAAAAACATGAAATTTACTCTCATCATATTTGACTAAAGGAAGGAATAAAATGCATACTCATTTTGGTATGAAAACTTATCTTACAATACAGGAAAGTGGGGGAGAAGGAGATAAGCAGGGTGGCAGGGATGATGGAAGGGAGAGCAACGGGAGGAGGGAGCAATTTGAAGTCAACACTCTTGGGGAGGGACAGGATCAAAAGAGAGAATAGAAGCAATGGGAACAGGATAGGATGGAGGGAAATATAGTTAGTCTTACACAGCAAAACTATTGTGGAAGTTATTTGCAAAACTACACAGATATGGCCTATATTGAATTGCCTGCCTTCCCCAAGGGAATGGATGGGGAGGGAGGGATGAAAAGAAGTTAGAAGTCAAAGTTTTAGAAACAGCTGTCGAGTACTGTTTTTGCTACTAGGAGATAAGAAATACAGGTAATGGGGTATAGAAAATTATCTGTCCTTACAGGACAAAAGAGAAGATGGGGAAAAGGGAAGGGAGGGATGAGAAAAAAGAGGGCAGATTGGTGATAGTGGCAATTAGAATGCTCAGTGTTTTGGGGTGGGTGGAGAGGACAAATGGGGAGAAAATTTGGAACCTCAAATTTTGTGAAAATTATTGTTAAAAGTTAAATAAATAAATTTACAAAAATAGAAAAAAAAAGTGGGAGGTATGTGCTGCCCTTTTTAATCCCCATTTTGGAGATGAGTTAACGGAGGTACAGGGCAAGTGATTTATCCAGAGTCTGAGGCTAACTTTCCTTCACCTGGTTTCCCCTCTGTCTCCTGTTATACCTGAAAGGAACACAATCTCACTTTACACTGAGTCCAAAGCAGATAGAATTAGTCAGAGAAGTCTACTATAAATTTTTTTTAAGTGTACGAATAAAGGACACAATCAATTATAATAGCAAGCATTTCCTTCCCATTCCTTAACTGTTGGTGCCTTTTTTTTTCTTGCACACCTCACCTTGCCATGCCTCTATTTGAAGGGGACTCTTCCTAGACAGATCCATGACTTTGTTTGCCTTCTTCTGACTGGTAGCTCACAGGCAGAGAGAGTCACGGTCATGAACTCACAGGGTTATAAAGGTCCCCCCTCCTTCATGAGTCCTAGGGAAAAGAGAACTGCAGGGTTGATTTTCCTGTGGCATAGCAAAGGGAAGACAATCTCCAGTCATTCTAAAATATTCAGCAAAATGAATTCAACAAATATTAAATGCCAACTAAGCCCTGGTCACTATGATGTAGTAGACAGAACACTGGCCATAGAATGAGGAAGAGCTGGGTTCAGCTACTTCTTCTGCTTCCTACTTGCTGTGTGACGCTGGGGGAGTCACTGCACAACTCCCTTTCCCAGACATCTCCCTAAGACAGAAAGTTACAGAGAAGATGCTGATCTCCATTTGTAGAACGACAATGTCCCAAGTTTCCAAAGCTGTAACCCTAACAATGAGGGGTAAAAGCAATAAGGAAAACAATTTGACTCCTAACAGGGATCCATGACTAGAATTTGTCCAAGCTTATCTGATTTTTGTTCAAACTCAGAGAACACCTGGTGCTGGCCAAAGCAGTAAAATAATTATGTGATTTTGCTAGAGGGTGAGATCATCCAGAGTGGATACAAACGACTATTGTGATGCCAAGCTTGTGGCTCAGTCTATTTGCTGGGCCTTAGCTCTGCAAAATGGGGTGTCTCCCAATAGTATCTTGAATCCATCAAGCAAGGAGATCCCCTTATTCTTCTTCACTCATTCCAGTTTTTCACAGCTGAAGTCAGAAAGTCCACAAAGTTTCATCCAATCATCTCTGATCACAAGCTTCAGGAAAAGATTCTCAGTAAGAACCAGGGACCCTGGGAAGGTACAGGGACTGGAACAGGGAGTGAGACTCTCCCATCTATTAGAATAATGAGTCAATTTCTTTGTCTAGGAACAGATATGGGAACCTGTGATCTCAAGGCCACATGTGACCCTGTAGGTCCTTAGGTGGGGCCTTTTACTGAATCAAAACTTCCCACAAAAATTCTCCTTCAAAAAAGGATTTCTTCTGTAAAATTTGAACTCAGTCAGAGGATCTAGAAGGTCACGTGTCCATGAGGTGTGGGTTGTCCACGACTAATTTAGGGCATAGTCTAGAACATCAAGATGAGAGAAGTGGGAAAGGCCCTCTGCACAGTTAAAATGAGCGGGCCAGCTCTGTGAACACTTGAAAAAATTAGACAATTGAGTCTTTGGGAAAAGGGAGTCACGCAAGTAAGTCATAGCCGGGAGACACTCAGATCACTTAAAACAGAGAGTCAGAACAGTCAGACAATCAGGGCAGTCTGATCATCCAGAACAGTCAGAACAGTTAAACAAGTCAATTACATTGGCTAATATCTGTAAGGTTAGTTAGAACATGGTGTCAGTGTATCTCAGGGCGGTTAACACAATCTGTTAATCCAGCAACTGTTTGTTTAATACACTAGGAAGCCAAAATGGGAAAAGCAGATCAAAATCCCCACCTGGGATTTTGAAAACACAAGGTTCAGCTGCCAACAGAAAAGGTGCACCAGGGCCACCTCACTCTGAGAGGGTCAGACAGCATTTTGCTTTCCTTGAGGCCTCATTCACAGAAAGCCCCCTCTCTATGTGTTCAAACACACAGAAGTGGCTTTGAATGAAAGAGCAATTTGAGAATGGGTCTCTTTGGTCCCTTCTGCCAGGTGGGGAAGGGAACCCTGCACCAGAAATCAGAACTTTGGCTTCTGACTACTTAGAGAAGCATCTGAGATTATCACCCGGGAGGAGAAGCATCTCCAAACCCTGGATACGTTCTCCCCTTGGGGGAATTCACACACAAGGTCCTTCTGGGAGAAGTGGGTTTGGGGAAATAGGAGATGAGCAGGGCCATATTGCGACCCTCCCTGGAATAGGGTCTGCTAATATTTTTGTGTGTGTCCTAGACCCCTTGAGCAGAATGGTGAAACCTCTGGATCCCTTCTCAAAATAGTAGTTTTTTTGAAATGCATAAGTACTATGAAGGAAACCAAATATATTTAAATAAGGATGCAATTTTCTGAAGACCCCTTAGGGTTCATAGATCCTTACGTTAACAAACAGAATCTAGACCAGTCCATAGATCAAGATTACAGAGGCAGACTGGGGAAACATATGAACCTCTTTTGAAAAGAATATTGTTGAATGTATCAAATAAATGGACAGAATCACTAAGCAAATCAAATAGGGTGAAAGACTGTTATCAAAATGCTTTTTAAAGAAAAACACACCCAACAATGGACCTGAGCTTAAGAACTTTTGAGTAGGAGAGAGTTGTACCTTCAAATCCACAAGATCTTTGCTTTCTTACCAGCCAGGCTTCAGGGTTCAGATCTTCCTGATGCTCCAGCAACGACTCTGTTTCTTTTTTCATTTTTTTCAGCCTCCCCAAACTGTCTGGTCGACTGCTACCTCAACCGTCATCATCAGTTTTAGATTCCCCAATGCTCTTTGGATCATTATATTTCCTGTTTCTGGTTTTGGTCAGGTTGGGGTCAGAGTGAGTCTGTCCCTAGACACCTGGTTCAGGGATTTCCTTGGAAGGAATCATCCTTGGGCAGAGTTTCTTATCTCTGAATGGGACTTGGTCCCCTGTAGCCTTCTCTCTTGTTGTAGTCCCTGATGGACAAAAGGTATCATTCATATGGCACTTACAGATTGGTGTCATACTTCGTAAACATTGCCTTCTTTGAGTCTTACCAGCACCCACTGAAATAGGTACTGCAGGCATTATTTATACTCATTTCACAGATGAGGAAACTGTGCTTGAAAGATTAAGTGACAGCAAATATCAAGAGCTGGGATTTGAACCCAAATCTCTTTTAATTCCAAGTCAAGAATACTTTCTTTCTCTAGCTTTCTTCTTAGGCACAAGATTTGCTAACTGTTACCTCCATTACAAATCCTCAAGCTTGTCAAGACTCCACCTTCCACTCTTACTCCATCTGCAGTGAAAGTCATAGAAGACTGAGGTTCTCCATCCCACTATCCTTCCAGCATTTGTACTGTCCTTTTGCTATATCATTTTTCAGTCATGCCCACCACTTTGTGACCCCATTTGGGATGTTCCTGAGAGAGATGCTGGAGTGATTTGCCATTTTCTTCTCCAGCTCATTTTACAGATGAGGAAACTGAGGCAAATATGGTTAAGTGAATTGGCCAAGGTTACACTGCTAGGAAGTGTCTGAGGCCAGAAGATGAATCTTCCTGATGCCAAACTCAGGGCTCTATCCACAGGGCTCTATCTAGCTGCCCTCATATTTGCCTTAAAATTAACATATATGTTTTCATATCATCTTCATTTTAAAATTTGTCTCACCTCCATCCCCTACCAGGAGAGTTAGCTCATATAGCAAAGAAAAAGAAATAGAGAATAAATCAATTCAGCAAAGTAAACAATATGCTATCTGAGTCGAAGGGAACATACCATCAATGTTCCACAGACATAGTTCCTGACTTAAGAAGAAGCTAAAGATTCTTACTTTTTCCCCCAAGAGATGGGAGGAGATGTGGAATTTAAAATCATGGTATATTTGGATAATTGAGCGTGATTTTTCCAAAGATATCTGTGATGACAGGGAAGATTGCATGGGAGATTTCTTAGCACCCCTGCACCAAGGTCAAAAACCCAGTGGAAGTGGAAACAGTTCTTTCTAGCTAGAGAGCACTCAAGATTAACCTATTTGGCTGGGGCACTTGGGGAGGGTCTAGAGGGGGTTTTCATAGTTGGTGCTTTAACTAAGTTTTTTCTCTCTTGTTTCTCCTCTCAGACTCAAATAGCTTTCGCTGGAATCCACTCTGTTCCACAGATGCCCTGTGTAAGACTTAAATTGCTGACCATTCTGTGGCCCCACCCATCCATCTTCCACCTTTCACCTAGTGAAATAGATAGAGCTCTTTGAGTCATGTGTTGTGATGAAGTCCTCTTGGCCAGGGCCCTGGGAATGCTAGACACAAGATCATAGCTCTAGAATTGGAAAGGTTCTTTAAGATTCTCTAATCTAACCCTAAGTCAATAAACTTTTGTTAAGCACCTACTATGTGCATTCACTGTACTACATACTAGAGATTTTTCATAAGGGGAAAGTGAGGTCCAGAAAGTTTGGACTCATTGATCTCTAAGGTCTCTTCCAGTTCTAAATCTATGGAGAGGAACCATAGGTAGAGCTGACCTCAAATCAGGAAGTCTTAGGTTCAAATCCTCAACACATTGGTGAACTCTTTCTCTGTCATTTCCCTGCAGCCCTTACATTTCCACACATCGATCTTTGAAGGACTCTACCTGTCCAGGAGCATCCCTGTATCTGGCACTGTCCTGCTTACCGTTGACAAGTGAGTTTTGGTCCTGAGTTCACAGAGACAGCAGTTTCCTTTATTTGGCATTCTTCTCCTCTCTGAGAAGCAAGGGCCCTTCCTTATAAGGAGCCAGTCAAGCATTTATTAAAAAACGCATGCTGTGTGCCAGGCCCTGTGCTAAGCACTGGGGATGCAAGGAAATGCAAAAGATAGACCCTGCCTTCAAGGAGATCACAGTCTCAGAGTGGAGACAACATGCAAACAACTGTATACGGACAAACAATAAAGCAGATAAATTGGAAATAATCCTCTAATGTTAAGGGAGATCTGGAAAAGCTTCCAATAGAAGGTGGAATTTAGCTGGCACTTGAGGGAAGCTAAGAAATTCAGGAAGTACAGATGAGGAGGGAAAGCAATCCAGGAGGAGGACCTTCCCTCGTGGATAGTGGTGTTACAAAACCTGGCAAGAAGAGAGTAATGAGGATAAAAGGGTGATTGACAGTGTCAAAGGCTTCAGAGAGTTCAAGAAGGATCAAGCTGGGTAAAGATGGAGAGATTGGGCATTGAAGGTATCATTAGGGTTTTGCATGATTGCATATGTATAACCTGTTTCTTATTGTTTCCTATCTCATGGACGAGGGAGCAATAGAATTTGGAGCAAAAACTTCAAAGATGCCAAATGGTAAAAAATTGTTTCAACGTGCAATGGGAGAAAAGGTAAATGGTATGCATTTTAGCAAGAGATTATTTGTTTCTGGAGACAGTAATTTTGTTTGCAAGGGGAAATGACAGAATGGTTTTCCAGCTATATGTCAGGGACGAAGAAATGGCTTGATCACCAACAGAAATGATTACATAGTATGTCAGTATGCAAAAGGTGCCTGGAACAGGGAAGTTCAGAGAGAGATATGACCTTTTCTCAAGGGGGGCCTATTCTCATTGGGAGAAAGATTTGGATGCACACAATACTGATACAAAGGAAAGTGAAAAATGGTGGCTGCATATGTTCAAATGTATAGATTTGAAGTTCCAGTTCTATAAAGGGGGGTCGTTGATTTCAGTCTGAAAGAAATACTTATGATGAAAATATATGCAACTTATAGGAGTCCTTATTCAAACTAATCAGGACCTAGAAGTAAGCACAAAGGAGAGATGCACGCAAAGTGAGAAGTAGGAAGAAGAGCTTGGGTAGGAGTATCTTGGACGGCTTCCTGGAGGAGGGGGTACCTGACGAGGGTCTTGAAGGAAAAAGAGCATTTCAATAAACAGAGCTGTGGTGGAGGAGAGAGGGAAGAGGTGACTGAATTAGTCACTACACAAGCACCAGGCGCTGTCCTTGGTGGTCAGGTACAAAGATAAACATGAACTTAAAGCCTGTCGAAGGAAATAACGAGGACACATCATGTGCTCCTTCTTCTTCAGGTTCACAATCAACCTGAAGTGGGGGAATGGCATTGCCTTCCATCTGAACTCGCGATTTAAGGAGAATGCCCTGGTCTGGCCTTCAGGAACAGCCTGATTAACTACCTGTGGGGAACTGAGGAGCGAGCTCTGCCCAGATTTATGCCCTTTGCCTGAGGCCAACCTTTCATGGTAAAGTATGGGGAAGGAGAGAGGGTTTGGTGGGCGGGGAGTAGGAAAAGCTTGAACTCCAGAGGTTGCTTCAGAGCCCAGTGAACTGGGAAGGAGTTTGATGATCTAGGAAATTAATTTCCCAGTCAAAAAATTGAGAGAAGCCCTGCTTTCAGGGAGTTTACCATCTAGCAGGGGAGTCTTTCTACATCTCTTTAGGTCCATACAAAATACATGTGAAGGAGATGTGAGGCACCATACCTTTGCAATCTTGTTTCTCATTCATATGGAGGCATTTGTTGCTTCCCCTAAGTGTGTTCAGGGTTTTGGGAGAGTCTTTACTGAATTATGGCTTTTTATCCCCAGGGCTTGATATGGCCCTTGGAATACAGTAGGCACTTAATGAATACTTGTTGGTTGACAGTCCCCTTGTCTTCCAGGTGCAGATCAGGTGTGAAGTTCACTGTCTCAGGGTGTCTGTCAATGGGCAGCACCAGTTTGACTCCAGTCACCGCATGAATAACCTGTGCTCTATCAACCAGCTGGAGGTGTCAGGAGACATCCAGTTGACCCATGTACAGATCTTTTGAAGGGCCTCTCACCCAGGTGTCCCAGCTGGAGGTGTCTGGGGACATTCAGCTGATAATGAGTGACTTCTCACCCAGATGTCACAGACTGAATCTTTTTTCTCCTTCCCATCCTCACATCTCCCTAGCTGATGGGACTGTAAGCGTCAAGTATTCCCTCCATCCTAATCAGGAAGAGGTTGGAATAAGTTGTTCTCCTCTCTGGGGGAAGGTACAGAAGGGACCTATATTCATTACTCCCTGGGTTTCTCATACACAGTCAGTAGGATGGGTACCTTGCTGAGGTAGGGTTGCTTACTTCTCAAAAATGACAGAATTGAGTTCACTTTCCAACCTGCTTGCTGTTGCCTCTGGTATGACATTATGATATATGACCAGGGGTTTCAGAGATCACCCTTCCTCCCAGTCTAGAATAGAGCCCTTGCCTCAATGTCTTTTCCAATTTAAGCCCCTCCTTTCTTGTTTTCACCTAGAGCCACTTCTCTCCCATTCTCTGTTCCGTTCCTATGGCCCCATCCATGTGCCCTTTGCCATTCCTGTTGCCTGGAAGACCCTGGACCTCCTCAGTGTCTTCTTACTTGCCCAGAGCTTTCCATATTCCTTGTTAAGTCTTCTTCCTCCAAGGAGTACTCTCTGATAAGCAGGAGCCAGTTGTAGCTTCTCTCCTGAGGTCCTCATAACTCCCCAACCTGATCTGTGAGACCAGAATATTTAAACAATGTGAAACAGCTTTCTGCTATGTGCTTAAAAACCAGGTTTGGATGAAGCGGCGATCAGCACAGTACAGGATGTGTTGCAATGTGTATTTCTCTACAAGGTCAGCTAACTGCAGTGTAGTTTTTCAAGGGAGTGTGTTTCAACACTACAAGAAACAATTTACTCTTTGCGGAGACCCCTTCTGTGAGATCATCTCTCACACTCTAAAACTCTATACAAATCTTACCTACTATAAGCATGTAATTATTATTAAATATCACATCTATAGATAGTCTCTGTAGTTCTTTCTTTTTATTCTTTACTCCTCACTCCCCGGTCCAACCCCAGATATACGTTTTTACAAATCACACTCTGGTTTTGAAGTACATTGTGCTTATAATCAGCACAGACTCAAAAAAAATCATAGTGCAAGCCCCTATCAATGTGTTTCTTTTACTAGCCAAGTAAAGGACCCTTAAGTAGCATACAGTCTTACAAGCATTGAAAACCTATTGAGTTTAAGACGCCATTTTGTGCTTGTTGGATACCAAGGCAAAACCAAAACTTTCTCAGCCTTCAGGGAACGTCTACTGGGGAATAGCACATGATCATAGATGAGTAAATACAAAAGAACTTAGAAAGGCATAAAGTTCTAGGAAATGGGAGTGCTACCTACAGAAAATGGCATCTGAATTGAGCTTGAAAGGAAGCTAAGCATTTTAAGACATAGAAGTAACAACACATTCGAGGCACACAGACCATATTTCTATGGGAAATGGCAGAGAGACGGGCCAGTCTAGAAAGGTTTGATAGGAAATATGGTTGGAAAGCTATCTTAAAACCAGACTGTATAGGGTTGTAAACAATAGGCTAAGGGATTTATATTTAATCCTAGATGTGATAAGAAATCACTAGTGATTCTTGAGCACAATAGTGCCAGACTGAGACCTACACCCTTGGAAAATTATTTTGGTGGCTGTGTGGAGGATGGGTTGGAAAGGGGAGAGGTTGGATGTAGGAGATTAAGAGATTAGGAGAGCATGCAAATGCGGTCTAAGTGGTGGCACTAGGGGACCCATCAGAGCAATATCAAGAATCAACAAGGCTTGCAGAGCAGGTTTTTGGAAATGATTACCCCATGGGCAGTCTGTGTGGGGGCTCAATAGCCTGTGCGTTGTGTGACACAGAACCCATTCCCCTTAGCCTGCCATTTGACTCATTACATTATCAATTTTCACTCTACTTTCTAGTGTAATCCAAATTTTATTGCTTCATATTTCCTCTTAAATGAATAGAAACTCTTCATTAGGGAACTGAATTTCAGTTTCCACCCTGGTTTATTTTATAAACTGGATAAATATTCTTCCCATATGCTTTCCCTCAATCTCTAAATTTTAAACTCCTTAAAGGCATAAATAAATGCAAATGTTATTGTCTATACAACTAATTAACAATGTAATATAAAATATAAATTTCATAATTGCAACAGTTTACTACAGTGAGAAGGATCAAAGCCAGGAGGTTATCGCTGTTAATCGCAACTGCTGACCTCTAGTTATGCGAGCACAGTCCCACCATTCATCTTTCATAGGATGACAAAGTTCCTCAATTATTCTCTTCCAGAATCTTCTTCACAGGATGAGTTAAATTTAGTATTTCAGAAGAGAAGCTCTGTTTGACCCTTCTCTCAAACAGTCTTTCTCCAACCATGTTAACAGGCCATAGTTTGTTATCTATAGTAATTGCATTCTCCAAGGATAACAGTTAAACTGTCTCTGCCAAGACTCTGTTGTTATTTAGTTCTGCCTGACTCTACATGTTCCCTTTTGGGGTTTCTTGGCAGGGATATTGGAGTGGTTTCATTTTCTCCTCCAGCTCATTTTATAGATGAGGAAATGAGGTAAATAGGGCTAAGAGACTTTCCCCAGGTCATCCCACTAGTAAGAATCTGGGGCTGTATTCGAACTCAGAAAAATGTCCCTTCCTGACTCCAGGCCTGGCACGTTATCCTCTGCACCACCTAGACTCTGCTTTGACTTAAAGGTACAGTAACATTATCGATGCCAACTTGATCAAGAAGAACCATAAGCCAGGTAGGACTGTTACAATAAGAAAGGTACTGAGCTGAAGAGATGGGACCCTAGTCCATGAGACATGTCCCACCAGTATGGTTTACTGGTGTGACTTTAGACAATTCATGTTACAGATGAAGGCCTTGATGCCTAGGGAAAAGAAGGCATTTGCCTAAGGTCACTTAACCTATTGTCAATGGTGGGATCTGAACCCAGGTTCTCTGACTCATATCACATTCTCTGTTGTCTTCAACGGGATTCTTCTTTTCCATGTGATTCATTCTCACAACAGAAATATGTAAGTCCTTTCTAGGTGGAAGGAAGTGTGTGTTTGTGTGTGTTTGTGTGTGTGCACGCATCTATATAGAGTGGAATCCCTGATGACTTGGAAGTGTAACAACTCAGAAAGTCAATGATAAGTGAAGACTTGGAAATGCCGCAGAGGATTCACATGGTGGGGCTTGGGGTGGGTAATTTGAGGGCGTGGAGCAGCAACCTCCTGCTTCTACTTCTCTGGCCTTACAGACCTACCTGGAGTCTTCCATTTCACCATTTCCCTCTAGTCTTCTTTTCACCTTGTTGCCATTTTGTCATCCTTTTCGTCAAGGCACTGATCTTTTTCCCAACCCCTGCTTATCGTCTCAGTGGCACATTTTCAAACTTTCTTCTCCAGGCAGCAAGCATTTCTTTCCCATTACTTGACTCTTGATGTCTTTTTTTTCTTGCAGACCTTTCCTTTCCATGCCTCTATTTGGGGAGGACTCTGCCTAGTCAGAGCTATGACTGTGTTTGGCTTTGTTCTGCCTTCTGTTGACTGGCAGCTCACAGGCAGACAGAGTCACTGTCCTGAGTTCCTATATTTATTAAGGTCCAACCTCCTTCATGAATCCTAGGGAAAAGGGAACTGCAGGGTTGGTTCTCCTATGGCATAACAAAGGGAAGACATTCTCCAGTCATTCTAAAATATTCAGCAAAATGAATTCAACAAATATTAAATGCCAACTAAGCCCTGGTCACTATGATGTAGTAGACAAAACACTGCTCATAGAATTAGGAAGACCCAGCTTCAGCTCCTTCTTCTGCTTCCTACTTGCTGTGTGACCCTGGGGGAGTCACTGCACCACTCTCTTTCCCAGACATCTCCCTAAGACGAAAGTTACAGAGAAGCTGCTGATCTCCATTTGTAGAATGACAATGTCTTACTGCCTCTCTCTTTCAGGTTTATAATCAACCTGAGAAGTGGGAATGACATTGCCTTCCACTTGAACCCAAGATTTCAAGAGAATGCCATAGTCCAGAACAGTCAGATCACTGGCTCATCGAGACCCGAGGAGTGTTGCCTGCTCAGCGCCATGCCCTTTATTAAAGGCTAGACCTTCATGGTAAGGCATGAGAATGGGGAGTGTGCCTAGATGGGATTAGGAGAGGACATGAACTTTGATCTTCAGTGGCTTCACTAGAGTACAATGAGTTGTGGAAAGGCATTCAATAATGCAGGGGGTCTTCAGTTTCAAGTCCTTCCCTGTAGAGACTCTTTCAGGAATGAGGAAAATTCCCTCCCAGGCCTCTGTTAAAGTGATGATTTCATTGGTAAGGTCAGGCACAGGGGAGCCTCTAGCCCTGGTTTGTGGAGCAAACACTGAGAAGTGATCTAATTTTTATCTAGAATGACTGCAGCAGGACAGCTGGTAAACAGGGAGGGCCATGGTCAGTCCTATGCCTGTCTCCTGTCTCTAGCTTGCTCTGTTCAGCTCTGAAAATCCACAAGTTAGAGGTTGTCCAGTCCACTTGACATTAATTGATGTCAGAAGTAGGGTTGCCCATCTTACACTGTGTAATCTGAAGCAAGTTACATTATCTTGGTTTGCCTCAGTTTCCCAAGTTTCCAAAACTGTATCCCTAACAATGAGGGGTAAAAGCAATAAGGAAAACAATTTGATTCTTAACAGGGATTCATGACTAGAATTTGTCTAAGCTTATCTGATTCTTGTCCATCCTCAGAGAACACCTGGTGCTGACCAAAGCAGTAAAATAATTATGTGATTTTGCTAGAGGGTGAGATCATCCAGAGTGGATACAAATGACTATTGTGATGCCAAGCTTGTGGACAATCACTTGCTGGGCCTTAGCTCTGCAAAATGGGGTGTCTCCTAATAGTATCTTGAAACCCTGAAGCAAGGAGATCCCCTTATTCTTCTTCACTCATTCCAGTTTTTTCACAGCTGAGGTCAGAAAGTCCACAATGTTTCATCCAATTGTCTCTGATCACAAGCTTCAAGAAAAGATTCTCAGTAAGAACCAGGGACCTGGGAAGGTTCAGGGAACTGGAACAGGGAGTGAGACTCTCACATCAGTTAGAGTAATGATCACTTTGTTTAGGAATAGGGTTGGGAACCTGTGGTCTCAAGGACATATGTGACCCTGTAGGTTCTTAGGTGGTGCCCTTTGACTGAATTGAATTTTCCCACAACAAGTCTCCCTCATAAAATGATTTGTTCTATAAACTTTGGACTCAGTCAAAGAGCAGAGCCCAGTTCAGCCTTGTCCTTGCAGCATGGCTCTGGAAGGATACCTCATGGGTTGAATCTCCAGTCGCAGCGGCGGGTCCATAGATACCTCATCCCACAGGCCACTAAGGTCAGTGACAGGGTTTTTTTCAGCTGGCTGTTAAGGGAGAAAGGTCTTCCCATAACTCAGACCTCAGGCAGCATCCACAGAGGCCCACATTGGGCAGGAGGCAGCAGTTCCCATCACAGACCTTACAGCACCATGAGTCCATTTTTGGATCGTAAAAACCCTGGGAGCACTGAGGAGCTGATTCTTACCTCAGCCCTCTGTAGAGGCCCTGTGGAAGCTGATCTTTATGTCACACTGAATGGCAGTGGAACTGGAGGCCAGGTGGCTGTGGAGAAGAAACTGCTAAGATTCTGGGCACGGAAATCTCTGGCTTCTCCCAGACCAGTGTCCACACTTGATTGTGCCATGTTGGATTAACTGCGATCTTACAGATTCCCAGCATATATCCTACTCTTGAGAAAGGACCCGAAATTCAAGCAACTGCTTGGGAAAATGCCCAAAAAAGGGAAAAATAAGACTATAGAAGGTTACTTTCTTGGTGAACAGATATATTCTCCCATACTTTCAGAAGTTGACTGAAGAAAATATTTCTTTAAAAATTAGAATGGAACAGATGGAGGCTAATGACTTTATGAGAAACCAAGAAATCACAAATCAAAACCAAAAGAATGAAAAAATGGAAGATAATGTGAAATATCAGAATGGAAAAACAACTGACTTGGAAAATAGATCCAGGACAGACAATTTAAAAATTATGGGACTACCTGAGAGCCATGATCAAAAAAAGATCCCAGACATCATCTTTCATGAAATTATCAAGGAAAACTGCCCTGATATTCTAGAGCCAGAGGGCAAAATAAGTATTCAAGGAATCCACCAATCACTTCCTGAAAGAGATGCAAAAAGAGAAACTCCTAGGAACATTGTGGCCAAATTCCAGAGTTCCCAGGTCAAGGAGAAAATATTGTAAGCAGCTAGAAAGAAACAATCCAGGTATTGTAGAAATACCATCAGGATAACACAGGATCTAGCAGCTTCTACAATAAGGGATCGAAGAGCATGGAATATGATATTCCAAAAGTCAAAGGAACTAGGACTAAAACTAAGAATTACCTACCCAGCAAAACTGAGTACAATACTTCAGGGGAGAAAAATTGTCTTTCAATGAAATAGAGGACTTTAAAGCATTCTTGATAAAAAGACAAGAGCTGTAAAGAAAATTTGACTTTCAAACACAAGAATAAAGAGAAACATGAAAACGTAAACAGCAAAGAGAAATCATAAGGCACTTACTAAAGTTGAACTTTTTACATCCCTACATGGAAAGACAATATTTGCAACTCTTGAAACTTTTTTCAGTATCTGGGTAGTTGGTGGGATTAAACATACAGAGAGAGCGAGAGACAGACAGACAAAGAAACAGACAGAGAGAGAGACAGAGAGCACAGAGTGAATTGAATAGGATGGGATCATATCTTAAAATAATGAAATTATGCAGTGAGAGAGAAATATATTGGGAGGAGAAAGGGAGAAATGGAATGGAGCAAATTATGTCTCATAAAAGAGGCAAGTAACAGACTTTTCAGTGGAGGGAAAAAGGGGTGAGGAGAGAGAAAATACATGAATCTTATTCTTATCACATTCCACTAAAGGAAGGACTAAAGTGCACACATTTTTGTATGAAAACCTATCTTACAATACAGGAAAGTGGAGAAGAAGGGGGTAAGCAGGGTGGGGGGGATGATGGAAGGGAGGGCAGTGGGAGGAGGGAGCAATTCGAAGTCAACACTCCTTGGGATGGATAGCATCAAAAGAAAGAATAGAAGAAATAAGGGGCAGGACAGGATGGAGGGAAATATAGTTAGTCTTACATAGCACGACTATTATGGAAGTCATTTGCAAAACTGTACAGATATGGCCTACATTGAATTGCTTGCCTTCTCAAAGGGAATGGGTGGGGAGGGAGGGATGAAGAGAAGTTGGAACTCAAAGTTTTGGGAACAACTGTTGAGTATTGTTCTTGCAAATAGGAAATAAGAAATACAGGTAATGGGGTATAGAAATTTATCTTGCCCTACAAGACAAAAGAGAAGATGGGGATAAGGGAAGAGAGGGATGTTAGAAGGGAGGACAGATTGGTGATAAGGGTAATTAGATTACTCGGCGTTTTGGGGTGGTGGGAGGGGAGAAATGGGGAGAAAATTTGGAACACAAAATTTTGTGGAAATGAACGTTGAAAACTTAAATAAATAAATTTAAATCAAAAAAAGAAAGGATCAACTTGAGTAAAGACAGACAGATTTGCATTGAAGGGATCATCAGGTTTTTACATGATTGCGTATGTATAGCCTATGTCTAATTGTTTACCATCTCAGGGATGCAGGGGCAATAGAATTTGGAACAAAAACTTCAAAGATGCCAAATGGTAAAAAATTGATTCAACACGTAATGGGAGAAAAGCTAAATGGCATGCTTTTAAAAAAGAGATCATTTGTAACTTTGGAGAGAGCAACTTTGTTTGCAGGGGGACAGAAGGAAATGACAGAATAGTTTTCCAGTTACATGTCAGGGAAGAAGAAATGGTTTAATCACTAATAGAAATGATTAGATAAGCTTTATTTTGTCAATATACAAAAGGTGCCTGAAACAGGGAAGTACAAAGATAAATATGACCTTTTCTTAGGGAGTGGCTACTTTAATGGGGAGAAAGATATGGGTGCACACAATACTGATACAAAGGAAAGTGAGAAATGATGACTGCATATGTTCAAATGTACAGGTTTGAAGTTCCAATTATTCAAATTGTGGTCATTGATTTCAGTCTGAAAGAAATATATATGATGAAAATATGTGCATTTTATAGGATTCCTAATTCGAACTAATCAGGACCTAGCAGTAAGCACATAGGAGAGATGCAGGCAAAGTAAGTAGTAGGAAGACAAGTTTGGGTAGGGTTATCATGGAAGGCTTCCTGGAGGAGGGGGTACCTGATGAGGGTCTTGAAGGAAAAAAAGTTTTTCAATAAACAGAGCTGTGGTGGAGGAGAGAGGGAAGAGATGACTGAATTAGTCACTACACAAGCACCAGTAGCTGTCCTTGGTGGCCAGAGTGCAAAGATAAACATGAACTTGCACTCTGTGAAAGGAAATAACATGTATACATCTTGCGTTCCTTCTCCTTCAGGTTCACAATCAACCTGAAGTGGGAGAATGACATTGCTTTCCATCTGAACTCTCGATTTAAGGAGAATGCTGTGGTCTGGCATTCCTGAACAGCTTGATTTACTACATGTGGGGAACTGAAGAGCAAGCTCTGCCCAGATTAATGCCCTTTGCCTGAGGCCAATCTTTCATGGTAAAGCATGGGGAGGGAGAGAGGGTTTGGTGGGTGGGGAGTAGGTAAAGCTTGAACTCCACAGGTGCCTTCAGAGCCCAGTGAACTGGGAAGGAGTTTGATGATCCAAGACACTAGGAAATTAATTTCTCAGTCAAAAACATGAAACAAGCCCTGTTCTCAGGGAATTTACTGTCTAGCAGGGGAGTCTTTGTACATCTGTTTAGGTCTGTACAAAATACATGTGAAGGAAATGTGAGGCACCATATCATTACAATCTTACTGCTCATTCATATGGAGGCATTTGTTGCTTCCCCTAAGTGTGTTCAGGGTTCTGAGAGAGTCATTACTTAATTATGACTCTGGATCCCCAGTGCTTGATATGGTCCTTGGAACACAGTAGGTGCTTAATTAATGCTTGTTGATTGATTGCCCCCTTGTCTTCCAGGTGCGGATCAAGTGTGAAGTTCACTGTCTCAAGGTGTCTGTCAATGGGCAGCACCAGTTTGACTAGTCACCGCATGAAAAACCTATGTTCTATCAACCATCTGGAGGTGTCAGGAGACATCCAGTTGACGTATGGATGGATCCTTTGAAGGGTCTCACATTCAAGTTTCTCAGCTGGAGGTGTCTGGGGACATAATGAGTAACTTCCCCCCCCCCCAGATGTCACAGCCTGAATCTTTTTCTCTCCTTCCCATCCTCACATATCCCTAGCTGATTAGACTCTAACCATCAAGTTTTCCCTCCACCCCTATCAGGGAGGGGTTGGAGTAAGGTATTTACCTCTCAGGGAGGGTAGAGATGGGACCTATAGAGAAACTAAGGTTTCTCTCTGGGTTTGTCATACACAGTCAGTGTAATGGGTACCTTCCTGAGGCAGGGTTGTTTACTTCTCAACAATGACAGAATTGATTTCACCTTCCAAACTTATTGCTGTTGCCTCTGGTATAACATTATTGAAGCAGACTAGAGGTTTCAGACATCACTCCTCCTTTCAGACTAGAATAGAGCCCTTGCCTCAATGTCTTTTCAGCTTTGAGCCCCCCCCTTTTGTCACCTGGTGCCACTTCTCTCCCATTCTCTGTTCCTTTGCTGTGGCCCCATCCATGTGCCCTTTGCCATTCCTGGTGCCTTGAAGACCCTGGACCTCCTCAGTGTCTTGTTACTTGCACAGAGCCTTCCCTATGCCTTGTGAAGATCTCTTCCTCCAGGGAATACTCTCTGATAAGCAGGAGCCAGTCGTAGCCTCTCTTCTGGGAGACTCATGCCATCTCAACCTGATCAGTGAGACCAGAGTATTCAAAGAATGTGAAACAGGGCCTGCTTATTTTTTGTACACTCCAGCGTTTGCTATTTCAATCCTACTTCGTGAGGGTAGGGACCATATCTTACCTATATCTGTTACAGAAAGCAAGGTCTATTATAACCTGAGTTCCCTCTCTCTTACCCCCTTCCCCTTATCCCATTAACTGGGTTTCAGGGAATACAATCTATTTGAGGAAATCTTCCCTAATAACAAAAACCACAGAAACGTGGGGGAAGTTTTGCAAAGGTAAGAAGTTTAGGTTGGGGGAGTAGGGCACATGCTATTCTTTCTGCTATGTGCTTAAAAACAAGTTGGGATGAAGGCTGGTCAGACACGGTACATGATGTCTTACAAAGTGTGCTTATCTACAAGGTAAGCTAGCTGCAGGTGTAGCTTTTCAAGGGAGTGTCTTTCAGCAGTACAAGAAAAAATTAACTCTTTGAGACTTCACTTCTGAGAGATCTTCTCTCACACTCTAAAGTTCTTTACAAATCTTAGCTATTGTAAGAATGCAATTATTACTAAATATTGCATCTGTAGATAGTCTCTGTTGTTCGGTCCTTTGGTCTTTACTCCTCACTCCCCAGCCCACTCCCAGATATAGATTTTTACAAATGATACCCTGGGTTTAAGGTACATTGTGCTTATAATCACCATAGACTCAAAAACAATATAGTGCAAGCCCCCATCAATGTATTTCTTTTACCAGCAAGGTCAAGTACCCTTAAGTAGCATAGAGTGGGGAACTGAGAAAACTGAAGCAGTTTCGTTTTCTCTGCAGTTCTTTTGTCTTATCTCTGACTGTGTCTGTATTGCAGCTCCTGCCCCCATCTGCAATCTTTCTTTCTTCTGAGACAGCAAGTTTCCAGAATAGTCCTGTCTATTAGGATAGGGTTACAGAAACAGCTAACCCCAAATACTTCCTTTACTGTTCCACATTCCCATACCTCAGGAACAAACCCTGTCCAATGAAGAGGCACCCTGTAGTCAACTTCCCTTCCCCCTTCCTGAAATCTATATAAATCTTTCCTGTGTGTGTGGACAGAGTGCCCCTGGCCGGCAAACTCAGTAAGTTATCATTGGTTCCTAAAGTTGGTTCTGGTTTCAAATTGTTCTACTGGTGATAATTTTACCCACAAAACAAGGTAGTGGCAAGAAGACACCCACATAGCCAGAGATACATTTTCTCACAGCTTACCCCATTAGGGAAAGAGACACACAAGGAACCCGTGTATGGAAGGCCACATAGATAAGGAACACACATGTGCAAGGCACTTGTGTGGCCACAAACACTCATTTCTCTGACACTGTAGAGCCACTGATGTCTCTGCTGATATCACTGAGGAAGATGATGTCTCTGCCCAGCTGGAGTCCTTTTCCTACTCTCTTCCCTATCACACTTTTCTCAGCTGGGCATCTCCATGGCTGCTACTGCTGATCTTCAGTTACTGTTCAGTCCTTTCCTCCATTGGAAGAAGGGGGATGCTCTGGAATGGGCTAGCCCCAAGAATCACCTTTAGTTCTGCTGGGATACAAAAGCTTACTCAATGACCCTCAGTCATATTGCCAGAAGAGCTGTAATAATTTTTCAATGTGACTTTTTGTTTTTATTTTTTTCCTTGTTCTGGGTCTCTTTATGTAGACTGTTTATTTGAGTAATAGTCTGTAACTCCTCTTTGATCCAAAGCCTTTCCTTTGTTACTAGTGTGATGCTTTTCAAATTCTCTCTCTCTCTCCCTCTCCCTCTCTCTCTCTCCCTCTCTTCCTTCTTCCCTCCCATAATGCCCAGATGAAAGACACGGGGAAACTAGAATATTTGGATGACAGGGATGCTTCATAAGCAAAATCAGTTGGTACTCGAATTTCCCTTAGGACTGCACCAACAGGGAAAGAACCTTCTAACTTATCAGTATCTACCCAGCAGGGTCACAAGGCCTGCATACCCAAGATAGTCAGATGTGGAAGATTGGATTTATCAATGGCCTTGCTTCTCCCCCTCCATCCTTCTGTGCTTGGGTGTGCACCTCAGCAGCTAGTCTGCAGGATGGACAGTGGGAGGTAGAGTGGAGGTCAGTTGTGTCTGACTCTTCATATTCCCATTTGAGGATTTCCTGGAAGAGATCCTGGAGTGGTTTGTTCATTTCTTTCTCCAGGTAATTTTTCAGATGAGGAAACTGAGCATACAAGATTAAGTGTATGTCACACACATCAGTAAGTGTGTAAGATCACATTGGAAGCCAGGTTTTTTCGATTCCAGACCCAGGGAGCTATCCATTTTGAACCTATTTGACACAAAAGGGATGACCAGATGGTTATTCCATTTCATTTCCTTCATGGCTTCTCAGGAGAAGAGTTCAGAGAAATACAGATAGTCAGAGTGATGCTCGAGGATTGCTCTTCAGAGCCTCTTAATAGGGTGGCTCAAATTATTTCATAGGCACTGAATGCAACTCAGATTTAAAACGAGCTTTCCGGCTTGAGAAGCCGTGTGGTGCAAATCTTTTGATCACTTTAGGGTTAATTCCTCATCTGTAAAATGAGTTATTTGGACTCACTGATCTCTAGGGTTTTTCTCAACAATAATTTGTGATCACACATTTGTGATGTCCACATGGTATCCCACGCCTCCACAAATAGGAGGTAATGTGTTGTGTCCTCCACTGGTTCATGTTCCTCTCCCCACCTTCTGATCCCACGGACAGGTCCCCCACACTTCTTTCCCCTTGAACCACTGTCCCGTTTTATTTTGATCAATTTCTGTCCCTCAGTTGAACCTTCCCTCTACACAGCACTGACTGCTCTGACTGAAACCCTCCAGCAGCAGCATCAACAGCAGCATGAACTTCAAGGCTGACCAGCTCCTCTGCCTAAACCCTGTGAGTATACCTGCAGTGAACATCATGGTGGAGGGGGGGCCATGGAGGGCTACTTCTGTGACCCTGTAAGGAGTCACCTCTGGAGATGTGGACCTACAATCAAAAACCAGGATAGAATGCCTTGTTTTATTTGCACTTTGGAGGAGAGGGCAGTAGGTGAACCAGGTAGGATATGGGTACTGAGTTTCATATTTGCTTGCCCTGGTCTACATTCTGAACCCATTCTAGAAACTGTGACTGCTTGACTCCAGAGCTCTTTGTGGGACAACAGGGATCTTTTGAGTCTTTGGGTCATAGCCTTGACATACAGAGAATCCAAGAAACTTGCTCAAAGTCACACAGGCAATAAAGGACAGAGCTGCCATAAGGGAGAACCTTGATCCTCTGACTCCATGTACATCCTTCCATCCATTTCATTATGCTTCCCATATGCAGTGATAAGGGTTATTGATGTGGGATCTGAAAGATTTGGCTTCAAGCTTCACTACTGACACACATTGACTGTGTGACTCAGGACAAATCTCTTCCCTCATGCACCTCCCCAGAACCTATCTTATAAGACTTAGGACCTAAATCAAGATGGATGGCATGGACAGAAGGAGTTCCCACGGATTTTCCCTATAAGTGTATCCCCAAATCACACCCATACAACCAGCATAAAACACAAGATCCTCATTTCTGAGTTGGAAGTAGTATGTCAAGTTGTCTAGAAAACCCCCACTCATTTACTTCTGGAAAACAAGTCCCAGAGCAGTGACTTGTTCAGGGTTACCTGGTTAGTAAGAGTTGGAGACATTATTGAACCCCAGATCTTCCTTAATCCAGTTCCAGCTTCTTTTGCTCCACACTATCTCTCTACTCTGGTCCTCCCTTGTAACTCCCATCTCTGCTGACTTGATATATGAGAAGAATCGTGATATCAGCCCAGCTTAGGATAGATCTCCTCAGGTCCTGTGAGTGTACTGAGACAGATCTTGCCACTTGTTTGGAAACACAGAAATTGAATATCTGAGGGGTTATGTTGTGCCCAATATTGTCTTAGGAAAAATGATAGAGAAAGGACTGGAACTGATTTGTAGCAAAAATTCACCTCATCCCCTTATGAGTTACCCTGTGTGGTTCCCAGGAGGAATTGTAATATCCTTACTTCAAGTCCTTGGCTTTCTTCCATCCCAGCTAAAATCCTACCTTCTAACCAAAACCTCTCCAACTCCTCTTAATTCTAGAACCTCTCTTCTCTTAACTATTGCCTATTTACCCAGCATATAGTTAGCTCTCTATATATCTACATGTTGTCTCCCACATCAGACTGTAAACTCCCTAGAGGCAGAGACTGTCTTTTACCTTTTGTATCCTCAGTGTTTAGCACAATACCTGGTATGGGGTAGGTACCTAATCACTCAAAGCAGAAAACTGCAGACCCAAGTATCTAGCAGAGAATCTCCTCCTCCTTTGTATTCCATTGGGTAAGGCTGGTAGAAAATGATAAAATGCAGGACAGCCTCTCTGTCTTTTTGGTATTTCTCCAGGTCTGCCTTGCTGCTGATTAAGGGGGCTGGAGTTGGAATTGTTTTTTGTCATGTCTCCACCTCTGTGCAGATGGCCCTTTTTTGAATCAATTCAAGGATGACTCCAGGATGGACTCGAGATCACTGTCAATGGGACAGTCCTTCCTTCCACTGAGAATGAGTGCTGTTTCTCTTTGTCTCCTAGCTGGCTTACTTTAAAACATGATTTTTTAAAATCACTCTTGCTTTTCTCTTCCTCGTACATTTCCCTTTGTGCCCACCCTGAAAAAGAAAAACAAAGCTCTTGTTTAAAAAAATGTACTGAGGGAGGCAGAGCCAAGATGGTGGAGTGAGAGCAATGACTCACCTAAGCTCTTGGACTAACTCCCTTGGATACCTCTGAAAGGAGAATCTGACCAAAATTTGGAGGTGCAGAATCCAGTGGGAGACAGACTGTGACAGATTCGGAGCCCATGTTGGACTGGAAGGTCCACAGGAAGGATCTGTTCCACGGGGATGAGCCCACAGTGAAAAACACAGCCAGCCAGTGTAGCAGAGCAGTAGGGACCCAAGAAACCTGAGAGTGGCGGGTGGAACTGGTGGAGCAGCAATGAGGGCAGGACACAAGCTGAACCGAGCCAGTGAGAGCCACCGAGCACCAGATATCAGCGCAGCAGCTCCTGAGACCTTCAGCCTGAAGACTAAACTTCGGTAACTCACCTACTTGAACTTCCGGGAGTCAGGATGGTGGAGTGATCCGTAAATGCTCTCTCCTCCCCACTTGATGACTGTGAAAGGACCACAAAATATTTCCCCAGAAAAATCCTGGATCAGTGGCAACAGCAAAGGGGCTAATGATAGTCTCATAACATCTGAGGCTAGGAAAATAACTAAGGGGGATTCCTCTTACTGTGGCAGAGGCAAACCAGAATCACAGAGGACTCAGGGCAGAGAAAACTCGCACTAGGACCCAGGAAAGCCTCAGTGCCAGGAAAGGAGCCCCAGGAGGGGTGGGAACACGCATTAGCATCTAGGCGTGCCTCAGTACTCCAGGGGAATCAGAAAGACAATAGGGAACCTGGGATCATTATCCCCTGAGCTTGCCTTTGCCTCAGTTCAGCTGAGGAGATCTCCTGTGACCATACCACTCCTCCCCCACAAAAACCTGCTTTAAGCTTTTTCGCACATCAGCTCAGCAAAAAGTTCTGTAACTTCTGACTGAAAGAACCAGAAGTCACAACACTCAATCAACATCATGAACAAGGAAAAGCAGAGGGGTGAAAGAACCACGGAATCTTTCTATGGGGATAAGGACCAAAACACAAACACCAAAGAGGTCAGAGCTGAGACTGTACTTCCATCTGAAACTTCAGAAGGGACTATGAGCTGCTTGCAAGCACAAGCAGCTCTCCTGGAACATCTGAAGAAGGAAATAGAAGATAAACTGGCCAATGATTTTAAAATTTTGAAAAAAGAATTCACTGATAAGAACATCTCTTTGAAAAGGAAAATTGAACAAATGGAAAAGGAAGATCAAAAATTAACTGGAGAAATTAACTCCCTAAAAGGTCAAATGGAAATGGAAACCCAAAACCTAACTGGGAAAAATGGGTTGAATGGAAAAGGAAGCACAAAAATTAACTGGAAAAAATGGCTTCCTAAAAGGAAAAACTGGGCAGATGAAAAAGGAGATGCAAAAGTTAATGGAAGAAAACAATTTGATAAAGATAAGAATTGGCCAAGTAGAAACTAATGACTCAATGAGACAGCAAGAATCAGTCAAGGGGTGTGGAGTCAAGATGGTGGAGTAGAAAGACTCACGTATGCTAGCTCCAAAACCACAGCCCATAAATTTCCTGTAAGAAGAACTCCCCACAAATTCTGGATCACTGCAAGGCGTGCAGAAACACGGTGGAAAAGATTTCTGTTCCAGAGAGCCCTGAAGAGCCGTCCCCAGGGTCCGTTGCACCCCAGAAAGCGGAACCCACCCCTGCCTTGCCCTGGCCAGGTGGCCGAGGTGAGCAGATCCGAGCAGGTTTCAGGGACGGAACCTCCAGCGGCCAGGAAGGTCCCTCCACCCACAGACGCTACAGATCAGTGAGAGAGACGTCTGGGCTGGCCAAGAGGGGAGCGGGGTGTTTCCGTGACTCAGGCCCCCTTGGGAGGAAGCGGCGGAGGCAGAGGCAGGGGAAGCAGCAGAGGCAGCGGCCACGGCCGGGACTCCCCGAGCAGGAGGCAGAGGCTCAGGTCTTTGCATAAACCCCCTGAGGGAGCTGAGCCTAGGAGACGGCCCTGCCCCCACCCAATCCATCGCTGAAGGTCTCTGCAAAAAAACCCTGAGGGAACTGGGCCTGGGAGGTGGCCCTGCCCCCAACCCAGCACCAGAACTTAAGCTCACATTGAATAGCAGCCATACCTGCCACGGAAAGCCCATTTGAATCTCAGACCCCAAGCACTAGCTGGGTGGATCGAGGCAGGGGTGGACAGTAATTTCAGAAGTCAAGTAACTGGCTGGGAAAATGCCCAGAAAAGGGAAGAAAAATAAGACTATAGAGAGCTTCTTTGAGCGGGTGAAAATGTTCCTGCCTTTCAATTCTGATGATGAGGAAATATTCTTACCATCAGGGAAAGACGTGGAGGGCAGGGCCTCTGTATCCCAGATATCCCAGGGGGATGTTGGGTGGGCTCAGGCCTTGGAAGAGCTCAAAAAGGATTTTGAAAAGCAAGTTAGACAGGTGAAGGAAAAACTGGGAAGAGAAATGAGAGAGATGCAAGAAAAGTATGAAAAACGGGTCAATACCTTGGTTAAGGAGACCCAAAAAAATGCTGAAGAAAATAACACCTTGAAGAATAGGCTCACTCAATTGGCAAAAGAGGTTCAAAAAGCCAATGAGGAGAAGAATGCTTTCAAAAGCAGAATGAGCCAAATGGAAAAAGAGGTTCAAAAGCTCACTGAAGAAAATAGTTCTCTCAATATTAGAATGGAACAGATGGAGGCTAATGACTTTATGAGAAACCAAGAAATCACAAAACAAAACCAAAAGAATGAAAAAATGGAAGAGAATGTGAAATATCTCATGGGAAAAACAACTGACCTGGAAAATAGATCCAGGAGAGACAATTTAAAAATTATGGGACTACCTGAAAGTCATGATCAAGAAAAGAGCCTAGACATCATCTTCCATGAAATTATCGAGGAAAACTGCCCTGACATTCTAGAACCAGAGGGCAAAATAACTATTGAAAGAATCCATCAATCACCACCTGAAAGAGATCCAAAAAGAGAAACTCTTAGGAACATTGTGGCCAAATTCCAGAATTCCCAGGTCAAGGAGAAAATCTTGCAAGCAGCTAGAAAGAAACAATTCCAGTATTGTGGAAATACAATCAGGATAACTCAAGATCTAGCAGCTTCTACATTAAGGGATTGAAAGGCGTAGAATAGCATATTCCAGAAGTCAAAGGAACTAGGACTCAAACCAAGAATCACCTACCCAGCAAAACTGAGTATAATACTTCAGGGGAAAATATGGTCTTTCAATGATACAGAGGACTTTCAAGCATTCTTGATGAAAAGACCAGAGCTGAAAAGAAAAGTTGACTTTCAAACACAAGAATGAGAAGAAGCATGAAAAAGTAAACAGCAAAGAGAAGTCATAAGGGACTTACCAAAAGTGAACTGTTTACATTCCTACATGGAAAGACAATATTTGTAACTCTTAAAACTTTTCAGTATCTGGGTAGTTGGTGGGATCACACACACATGTACATGCATGCACGCACACACACATACACACATGCACACACATACAGAGACAGAGAGCACAGATTGAATTGAATAGGATGGGACCATATGTTACAAGAAATTAAGGTAAATGGTGAGAGAGAAAGGTAGGAGGAGGAAAGAGGGTGAAATGGAATGGGGTAAATTATATGTCATTCAAGAGGCAAGCAGGAGACTTTTTAGTGGAGGGAAAAAGAGGAGAGCTCACAAAAAAAAACAAGAAGTTTACCCTCATCACATTCGACTAAAGCAAGGAATAAAATGCACACTCATTTTGGTATGAAAACCTATCTTATAATACAGGAAAGTGGGGGAGAAGGAGATAAGCAAGGGGGGGGATGATGGAAGGGAGGGCAATAGGAGGAGGGAGCAATTTGAAGTCAACACTCAGGGAGGGACAGGATCAAAAGACAGAATAGAAACAATGAGGGGCAGGATAGGATGGAGGGTAATTCAGTTAGTCTTACACAACACGACTATTATGGAAGTCATTTGCAAAACTACACAGATATGGCCTACATTGAATTGCCTGCCTTCCCAAAGGGAATGGGTGGGGAGGGAGGGATGAGGAGAATTTGGAACTCAAGTTTTTGGAACAACTGCTTAGTATTTTTGTTGCTACTAGGAAGTAAGACATACAGTTAATGAGGAATAGAAAGTCATCTGGCCCTATAGGACAAAAGAGAAGATGGGGACAAGAGAAGGGAGGGATGATAGAAGAGAGGGCAGATTGGTGATAGGGAAAATTAGATTGCTTGGTGTATTGGGGTGGGGGAGGGGACAAAAGGGGAGAAAATTTGGAACCCAAAATTTTGTGAAAATGAATGTAAAAAGTTAAATAAATAAATTTTTATTAAAAAAAAATCAGTCAAACAAAATCTAAAGAATGAAAAGACAGAAGAAAATGCAAACTATCTAATTGGAAAAACAAATGACCTGGAAAATAGATCCAGGAGAGAAAACTTAAGAATTATTGGCCTGTCATAAACCATGATGGAGAAAAGAGCCTGGACAATATCTTCCAGGAAATCATCAAGGAAAAACTGCCCAGAAGTGCTAGATTCAGAGGGCAAAATAGTCATCGAAAGAATCTACCATTCCCCTCCTGAAAGGGATCCCAAACTCAAAACTCCAAGAATTACCGTTGCCAAATTCCAGAGTTATCAAGTGATGGAGAAAATATTACAAGCAGCCAGAAAGAAACAATTCCAATATCAAGGAAATACAGTCAGGATTACACAGGACCTTGCAGCTTCTGCATGAAAAGATCGAAAGAGTTGGAACCAAATATTCCATAAGGCAAAGGAGATGGGACTACAACCAAAGATCAACTACCCAGCAAAGTTCAGCATAACATTTCAGGCAAGCAGAAAGTCATTCAACGAAGTAAGGGATTTCCAGAGCTTTCTGACCAAAACGCCAGAACTTAATAGGCAATTCGATCTTCAAATGCAAGTCTCAAGAGAATCATAAAAAGGTAAACGGTGGGGAGGGGAAACAACTTGTTACTCAATTAGGGCAAACTATTTACCTCTCTATAAGGGAAGAGGATACCTGTTAATCTTGAGAATTGTGCAGCTATTATGAAATATAAAAGGGATATACATAGAGGGAAGGGGTATAAAGTAAATGATATCATGATAAAAAATAAGATTTAAGTATGAGAAGTATTAGGAAGTGTGAAAAGGAGGAAGCAGAAAATGGCAAATTACATCTCAAGAAGAAGTACAAAATTATAGTAGAGGGAAAGAGGGGAGGGAGATGAGCATTGTTTGAGAGGTACTCTCATCTGATTTGTTTAAAGGACAGAACAATAAACTTAAGTAGATAATCCTAATTAGCTCTATAGACAGTAGCAAAGGAAAGGGGAAAAAAGGGTAGGGAGTCTAAAAGGGAGGGAAGAAGCAATAAGAGCAAAGGGGAGTAAAAGGGCGGGGGCTAAAAGAGGGAGGGGAAGGCTGCAGGAGGAGGTGGTGAAAAGTGAATACTATTGACAAGGGGAAGGGAGACAGGAGAGCTAAAAGCACAAAAGGTGGGAAAGAGGATGGATTGTAATCATAACTGTGAATGTGAATGGAATGAATACTCCCATAAAATGGAGATGGATAGCAGAATGGATTAAAAGCCATAATCCAGCAATATGCTGCTTACAAGAAACACATTTGAAATGGCGGGATGCACATAGGTCAAAGGATGGAGCAGAATATACTGTACTTCAGCTGACATAAGAAAGGCAGGAGTAGCAATCCTAATCTCAGGCAAAGCAAAAGCAGAAATAGATGTAATCAAAAGGGATAGGAATAGAAATTATATCCTGCTAAAAGGCATCATAGACAATGAAGCAATATCATTACTAAACATGTATGCTCCAAGTGGTATAGCATCCAGATTCCTAGAGGAGAGGTTGGGGGAGTTGAAGGAAGAAATTGACAGCAAAACTATACTAGTGGGGGACCTCAACCTCCCCCTTTCTGAACTCGATAAATCTAACCTCAAAATAAACAAGAAAGAGGTTAAGGAGGTAAATAAAACTCCAGATAAGGTAGATATGATAAATTTTTGGAGAAAATTGAATGGGAATAGAAAGGAATATACCTTTTTCTCAGCGGAACATGGAACATTTACAAAAATTGACCATGTACTAGGACACAAAAATCTCACAATCCAGTGCAGAAAGGCAGAGATAATCAATGCATCTTTCTCAGATCATAATGCAATAAAAATTACATGCAATAAAAGTCCATAGAAAGATAAACCAAAAATCAATTGGAAACTAAATAATCTAATCCTAAAGAAGAAATGGGTTAAAGAAGAAATCATAGAAACAATCAACAACCTCATTCAAGAGAATGACAATAATGAGACAACCTACCAAATCTTATGGGATATGGCAAAAGCAGTTCTTGGGGGAAGTTTTATATCTTTGAATGCCTACATAAATAAAATAGAGAAAGAGGAGATCAATGACTTGGGCATGCAGCTGAAAAAGCTAGAAAAAGAGCAAATTGAAAAGCCCCAAGAAAATACCAAATTAGAACTACTGAAAACCAAAGGAGAGATTAATAAAATTGAAATTAAGAAAACTATTGAATTAATAAATGAAACCAATAGTTGGTTTTATGAAAAAACTAATAAAATTAATAAACCTTGGGTCAATTTGATTAAAAAAATAAAGAAGAAAATCAAATTACTAATATCGAAAATGAAAGGGGTGAACTCACCTCCAATGAGGAGGAAATTAAAACAACAATTAGAAATTACTTTGCCCAACTTTATGCCCACAAATTCGATCATCTAAACGAGATGGATGAATATTTTAAAAAATACAAATTGCCCAGATTAACAGAAGAGGAATTTGAATACTTAAACAACCCTATCTCAGAAAAAGAAATTGAATAAGCCATCAATGAACTCCCTAGGAAAAACTCTCCAGGACCAGATGGATTCACAAGTGAATTTTATCAAACCTTTAAAGAACAGTTAATTCCAATACTATATAGACTACTTTTGAAAATTGGGGAAGAAAGAGTCCTCCCAAATTCTTTCTATGATACAAATATGGTTTTGATACCCAAACCAGGAAGAGACAAAGCAGAGAAAGAAAATTATAGACCTATTTTTCTGATGAATATAGATGCAAAAATTTTAAATAAGATTTTAGCAAAATGAATACAGCATCTTGTCATGAAAATAATACATTATTATCAGGTAGAATTCATACCAGGAATGCAGGGTTGGTTCAATATTAGGAAAACTATTAGCATTATTGATCCTATCCACAACAAAACTAACAAAAACCACATGATTATCTCAATAGATGCAGAAAAAGCTTTTGACAAAATACAACACTATTCCTATTAAAAACACTGAAGAACATAGAAATAAAGGGAACTTTCCATAAAATAATAAGCAGTATCTACCTAAAACCTTCAGCAAGCATTATATGCAATGGAGATAAGTTAGATGCATTTCCAATAAGATCAGAAGTGAAACAAGGATGTCCATTATCACCATTGTTATCCAATATGGTACTAGAAATGTTAGCTGTAGCAATTAGACAAGATAAAGAAATTGAAGGAATAAAAATACCCAAAGAAGAAACTAAGTTATCACTCTTTGCAGATGATATGATGATATATTTAGAGAATCCCAGAGATTCAAGTAAAAAACTACTTGAAATAATAAACAAATTTGACAAAGTTGAAGGTTAGAAAATAAACCCACACAAATCTTCTGCATTCCTATATATTACCAACAAAGTCCAACAGCAAGAGATAGAAAGAGAAATCCCATTTAAAACTAGAGTAGACACTATAAAATACTTAGGAATTTACCTGCCAAAACAAATCCAGGGATTATATGAACACAATTACAAGACATTTTTTGCACAAATAAAGTCAGATTTAAGTAAGTGGAAAAACATCAGCTGTTCATGGGTAGGCCGAGCTAATATAATAAAAATGACAATTATCCCTAAATTAATTTACTTATTTAATGCCATACCAATTAAGCTATCAGATAATTATTTTCTGGAGCTGGATAAAATAATATCAAAATTCATTTGGAAGAACAAAAGATCCAGAATATCAAAGGGACTAATGAAAAGAAATGCTTGGGAAGGTGGCCTAACACTACCAGACCTCAAATTGTATTATAAAGCAGCAATTATGAAAACCACTTGGTACTGGCCAAGAAACAGAGGGGTAGACAAGTGGAATAGACTTGGCACTCAAGACAGAGTAGGCAAGGAATATAGCAACCTCCTGTTTGATAAACCCAAAGACCCCAGCTTCTGTAATAAGAACTCACTGTTCGACCAAAATTGCTGGGAAAACTGGTTAACAGTGTGGCGGAAATTAGGCATAGACCCATGCCTGACACCATACACAAGAATAAAGTCCAAATGGGTGATGCATGATTTAGGTATAAAGATTGATACCATGAATAAACTGGAGGAGCAAGCAATAGTGCATTTATCAGATTTATGGAGAAGGGAAGAATTTTTACTAAAGAAGTGATAGAAAGCATTTTGAAATGCAAGATGGATAATTTTGATTACATTAAACTGAAAAGTTTTTGCACAACCAAACCCAGTGCAACCAAAATTTAGAGGGATGTAGTAAATTGGGAAAAAAAAATTACAGCTAAGCTCGGGGATAAAGGCCTCATTTCTAGAATATATAGAAAACTGACTTAAATGTATAAGCATACAAGTCATTCCCCAATTGATAAATGGTCAAAGGATATCAACAGGCAATTTTCAGGGAAAGAAATTAAAGATATCTATAATCATACGAAAAAGTTCTCTAAATCACTACTGATTAGAGAGATGCAAATCAATACAACTCTGAGGTACCACATCACACCTATAAGACTGACAAACATGACAGAACAAGAAAATGATAAATGCTGGAGAGGATGTGGGAGAGTTGGAACACTAATTCATTGTTGGTGGAGCTGTGAGCTCATCCAACCATTCTGGAGAACCGTTTGGAACTACACCCAAAGGACTACAAAAATGTGTATACCCTTTGACCCAGCAATATCGCTACTAGGACTGTATCCCCAAGAGATCATAAAAATGGGAAAGGGTCTCACATGTGCAAAAATATTTATAGCAGCACTCTTTGTGGTTGCCGAGAACTGGAAATCAAGGGGATGCCCATCAATTGGGGAATGGCTAAATATAGTATGGTATATGAATGTAATGGAGTACTATTGTGCCATAAGAAATGATGAATAAGAAGACTTCAGGAAGGCCTGGAAGGACTTATATGATCTTCTGAGCAAAAGGAGCAAAACTAGGAGAACTTTGTGCACAGCAACGACCACATTGTGTGAGTTTTTTCTGGTAGACTTGGAACTTCGTAATAACGCAAGAACTTAGTAAAAAAAAAAATCCCAATGGTGGTTTTCTAAGGCAAAATGCCTTCCACACCCAGAGAAAGAAATACGGAAGTCATTCGCAGAATGTAGCAGATAGTGTTTGTATGTGTGTGGGTTTTAGTATGTCATGTTTTGACTTGTTATATGATTTCTTCCATTTATTTTAGTTCGACTACGTAGCATGACTATAGAGAAAATGTACTCAAGAGGAAAGTATATGTAGAACCTATACATAATTGTATGCTGTCGCGAGGAGGGAGGGGGGTAGTGGAGGAAAGGTGAGGGAGATAAAATCTTAATTTTAAGAAAGTGATTGTAGAACATTAAAATAATAATAATAATAAAATAAAGTAAATATACTGAGTACAGGAAAGCAAATTATACTGTTGGCCATATTCAGAAATCCTTGTCTTATCCTCTGCAGATGACAGCAGAGGTTAGCCAGAGGTGATCAGGGATAAATGAGCTAGTAAGTGTCTGAGACCAGATTTAAACTCAAATCCTAATTCCATGTTCAGCATTCCACCCACTGGGTCGCCTCAGTGCCTCCTCACATCATAAATTATTATGCAAGAAATATGGGAGAAATAGAGAGTCAAACCACCACTACCATCTTCCCCCAGACCCTGACAGAAGCAGCCCAAGATTCTATACCCAAGAGCCCTGGGTGTAGCACTGCTTCCAAACACCAATTTTTCTTCCAGCCCAGTCACCACAGTTATTATTAAGGTAGATATCACTGAGGAGAAGAAAACTCTTTCTCTGGGTCTCTCTCTGTCTCTGTCTCCCTTTATGTTTGGATATGCTTCAGGATAGCTTAGAGAGAACAAGACTCACACTTCCAAGTGCAGGTATTTTTTTTTGAACTTTTTATTTATTTAACTTTTTACATTAATTTTCACAAAATTTTGGGTTCCAAATTTTTCTCCCCATTTGTCCCCTCCCTCCCAATACACCGAGCATTCTAATTTCTCCTATAATCAATCTGCCCTCTCTTCTATCATCCCTCCCTTCCCATGTCCCCATCTTCTCTTTTGTCCTGTAGGGCCAGATAACTGTCTATTCCCCATTACCTGTACTTCTTATTTCCTAGTAGCAAGAAAAATACTCAACAGTTGTGCCTAAAGCTTTGAGTTCCAACTTCTCCCCATCCCCCCATCCCCATCCATTCCCTATGGGAAGGCAGGCAATTCAATATAGGCCATATCTGTGTAGTTTAGCAAATGACTTCCATAGTAGTTGTGTTGTGTAAGACTAACTATATTTCCCTCCATCCTATCCTGCCCCCCCATTGCTTCTACTCTCTCTTTTGATCCTGTCCCTCCCCAAGAGTGTTGATTTCAAATTACTCCCTCCTCCCATTGTCCTCCCTTCCATCATCCCCCCTACCCTGCTTATCCCTTTCTCCCCCACTTTCCTGTATTGTAAGATAGGTTTTCATACGAAAATGAGTATGCATTTTATTCCTTCCTTTAGTCAAATATGATGAGAGTAAATTTCATGTTTTTCTCTCAGCTCCCCTCTTCTTCCCTCCACTAAAATGTCTCCTGCTTGCCTCTTCTATGAGAGATAATTTTCCCCATTCCATTTCTCCCTCTCTCCTCCCAATACGTTCCTCTCTCACCACTTAATTTCATTTTTTAAGATATGATACCATCCTATTCAATTCACTCTGTGCTCTCTGTCTGTGCACGTGTGCACGTGTATGGGTGTGTGTGCACGTGTGTGTGTAATCCCACCAACTACCCAGATACTGAAAAGTTTCAAGAGTTACAAATATTATCTTTCCATATAGGAATGTAAACAGTTCAACTTTAGTAAGTCCCTTATGATTTCTCTTTGCTGTTTACCTTTTCATAATTCTTTTCATTCTTGTGTTTGAAAGTAAAATTTTTTTTTCAGCTCTGGTCTTTCCATCAAGAATGCTTGAAAGTCCTCTATTTCACTGAAAGACCATTTTTTCCCCTGAAGTATTATACTCAGTTTTGCTGGGTAGGTGATTCTTGGTTTGAGTCCTAGTTCCTTTGACTTCTGGTATATCATACTCCACACCCTTCGATCCCTTAATGTAGAAGCTGCTAGATCCTGTGTTATCCTAATTGTATTTCCACAATACTGAAATTTTTTCTTTCTAGCTGCTTGCAATATTTTCTCCTTGACCTGGGAACTCTGGCTACAGTGTTCCTAGGAGTTTTTCTTTTTGAATCGCTTTCAGGAGGTGATTGGTGGATTCCTTGAATACTTATTTTGCCCTCTGGTTCTAGAATATCAGGGCAGTTTTCCTTGATAACTTCATGGATGATGATGTGTAGGCTCTTGATCATGACTTTCAGGTAGTCCCATAATTTTTAAATTGTCTCTCCTGGATCTATTTTCCAGATCAGTTGTTTTTCCCATGAGATATTTCACATTCTCTTCCATTTTTTCATTCTTTTGGTTTCGTTTTGTGATTTCTTGGTTTCTCATAAAGTCATTAGCCTCCATCTGTTCCATTCTAATTTTGAGAGAACTGTTTTCTTCAGTGAGCTTTTGACTCTCCTTTTCCATTTGGCTCATTCTGCTTTTGAAAGCATTCTTCTCCTCATTGGCTTTTTGAACCTCTTTTGCCAGTTAAGTTAGCCTATTTTTCAAGGTGTTACTTTCTTCAGCATTTTTTTGGGTCTCTTTTGCCAAGGTGTTGACCTGCTTTTCATGCTTTTCTTGTATCTCTCTCTTCTCTCTTCCCAGTTTTTCCTCCACCTCTCTCACTTTATTTTCAAAATCCTTTTCGAGCTCTTCCATGGCCTGAGCCCTTTGAATATTTATTTTGAATGTTTGGGACACAGAAGCCTTGACTTCTATGTCTTTCCCTGATGGTAAGCATTGCTTTTCCTCATCAGAAAGGAAGGGAGGAGGCATCTGTTCACCAAGAAAGTAACCTTCTATGTGCTTACTTTTTTTTTCCTTTTCTGGGCATTTTCCCAGTCAGTTATTTGACTTCTGAAATTCCTCTCCACACCCACTTTACCTTCAGATTTGTCCAGCTAGTGCTTGGGTGCTGAGATTGAAATGCTGCTCCCCCACCTGTGGGTATTCGCAGGGGTGGGGCTACTATTCAGTGTGAGATTAAGTCCAGGAGGGGAGGAGCTGCTCTTTGTAGCCCCATTTTGGATATGTGGAAAATGAAGCAATGGTCAAGTCACTTGTCCGGAGTCTGCGGCTAACTTTCCTTCACCTAGTTTCCCCTGTGTCACCTGCTATACATGAAAGCAACACAATCTCATTTTAAATTGAACCCAAAGCAGATACAATTAGTAAGAGAAGTCTACTGTAAATTTTTAAATGTACAAATAAATGAAAAAATCAATTATAATTCCTGTGTAATTGTTGTATTGTATGGTGGGATATTGTTGGGATTGAATATAGTGGAATTTTAAGATGCAGATGTTGAATGTAGAGAAACATGAGGAGGTTCATATGAATGGATACAGAAGAAGTAAGGAGAACCAGGAAGGCGATATATAGAAAAAATTACAACAATGTAAATAGGAAGATTAAGATCCAAAAAATCCATTCTGAATGCTGGGAAATGATAATGATCAAGCTTGACCTCAATGAAGAACTGTGAGGAGGTGCTTTCTCTTCCATCTACTCTGTTTCTTTGGAGACATGGAAGATTCCGAGTGTGTAACACTGTGTATAGTGTTAGATTTTTAAAAGTATCAACAAGTCGGATTTTTTCCTCTTTTTTTTTACATTCTGCTATAAGGCATTGCTTATGAAATAGGAGATATTAAGGGTTGGAAAATTATTGTGATATAAAAGTAAAAGATATCAACTAAATATAACATATATATGTTTATATTACACATTAAGAAATAAGGCAAGACAAACAAAATAAAAAGGGAAGGTGTTTATTAAACTTTTATTATGTGCCAAACTTTTTTATAGGTATAAAAACAAGACAGTCCTTGACCTCACCAAGCATATATTTTAATAAACTGAGAAAAAATATATGAAACATATAAACATTAAATGTAAATAATATAAAATTTTGTTAATATAAATATATATCACAGAATTTTTATATTACATATTTATTATCTATTATGCATTATGTACAACATAATATGGTTATATTACATTATTACATAATATTTAATATATATTTTATGTTATATAACATGAAATTTATATAAATAGAAATATAAATTTTACATACATAAATTTTACATACATGAGGCACAAATGCATACATACAAACACACATACATTTTACATACACACATATATATTTATATAGGGATGGAGATATAATTATATAAATGGTGGTGTCTAGGGAGGGATTTTGTTTGGAAATTAAACCAAGGATGGTAAAAGGCGCCATTGGACACACATTCGCCTTTGCAGTGGCAGTACTGATTTGATTATGGTTCCAGAGCTGGAAGGGAGAGGGAAATGGGAGTGAGAGAGTGTAAGCATTACCAGTAGATTGACAGTCAGGAAGAGGGCAGGAGTGTAGAGTGTCTGCTGTGTGAATGGAGACAATCTTTGAGATATTAACCATTTGGATTCATCCATGCCATGGATGCTATGTATTGGCATGAACGATGGAGGATCAATCATACTACTCCTTTCAATAAATCAGAGCTTTTCTTAGAGCCTGGAGAAATGATGAGTGTGGTGATGTGGTGATGAGGGTGGAGGCAGATCCAACCTCAAGGACTCATCACTATGACTCCCAAGAGCATGCCATAGATTTTTTTTGCTAATGCAGCTTCCTTCTGTTGGCAGGTGAATGTGAGTGGGAAGCCTTTTGTCCAGTATCAGCACCAGATCCATTTCCAGTGCGTGGACACCAGTATGATCAGTGTACGTGGCCTACATCGGCTTCCAGGTCAGAACAAAGGACGTCAGGCTCCACATTCATCTCCTTTCCCTCTCCAAGCTTCATTGCCTTAAGTCTTTCAGTGCTGTATTTGGGGCAATAGTCAGGACAGAGAGACTTCCATACTAATTATTGTCATTCTAACTCCACCGATTGTCTCCAGAGCAAACATTGATAGTTTCATTGATGAAGTTACCATGTACCAGATCTTTTCATGGGCTCATTTCACTGAACAAATACCTGTACTTAAAGGAGAAAGGGTTGACATAACAGGTCATTAACCCAGAGCTGGAGATCACACAGAGGGTTTCCATTTTAACTTTTGTTTCAGACACTATTTTCCCAGTGCAGTTTACAATGTTACAAGAATTAAACATCTGCCAAGTTTAAGGTGCCATTCTGTGCATGTTTGATACAAAGGCAAAACCAAAACATTCTCAACCTTCTGGGAGCTTCTACTGGGGAACAGAACATGATCACAGACAAGTAAATACCAAAGAACTTAGAAAGGCAGAAAGTACTAGGAAATGTAAATGCTACCTACAGAAAATGGCATCTGAGTAGCGCTGGTAAGGAAGCTAAGGATTTTAAGAGACAGAAGTGAGAAACACATTCTAGGCATACATTCCACATGCCTATGGACAATGGCATAGAGACAGGCCAGACTAGAAAGGACTGATATGAAATATGGTTGGAAAGCTACCTTAAAGTCAGACTGTACAGTGTTGTAAACAATAGGTTAAGAAATTTACATTTGGGGGGGCGGAGTCAAGATGGCGGGGTAGAAAGACTCACATATGTCCATATCCAAACCCACAGCCCATGGATTTAATGTAAGAAGAGCTCCCCACAAGTTCTGGATCACTGCAGGGTGTGCAGAAACACAGTGGAAGAGATTTCCATTCCAGAGAGCCGTGGAGAGCCGTCCCCAGGGTCCATTGCACCCCGGAAAGCGGAGCCCACCCCTGCCCTGCCCTGGCTGGGCGACCCCAGGTTAACTGATCTGAGCAGGCTTCAAGGACGGAACCTCCAGCGGCCAGGAAGGTCCCTCCGCCCACAGACACTATAGGTCAGTGAGAGAGACGTCTGGGCTGGCCGAGAGGGGAGTGGGGTGTCTCCATGACTCAAGCCCCCTTGGGAGGAAGCAGCAGAGGCAGAGGCAGCAGCGGTGGTCCCCGGGACTCCCCAAGCAGGCAGGCAGAAGCTCAGGTCTTTGCATAAACCCCCTGAGGGAGCGAAGCCTGGGAGATGGCACTGCCCCACCTGCTCCATTACTGAAGGTCTCTGCATAAAGCCCCTGAGGGGACTGAGCCTGGGAGACGGCCCTGCCCCTACCCCAGCACCACAACTTAAGCTCACATTGAATAGAAGCCGTGCCTGCCCTGAAAAGCCCATTTGAATCTCAGACCTCAAGCACTAACTGGGCGGATATAGGCAGGGGTGGACAGGAATCTCAGAAGTCAAGTAACTGGCTGGGAAAATGCCCAGAAAAGGGAATAAAAACAAGACTATAGAGGGCTTCTTTGAGCGGGTGAAAATGTTCCCGCCTTTCAATTCTGATGATGAGGAAATATTCTTACCATCAGGGAAAGATGTGGAGGGTGGGGCCTCTGTACCCCAGACATCCCAGGGGGATGTCAGGTGGGCTCAGCCCTTGGAAGAGCTCAAAAAGGATTTTGAAAAGCAAGTTAGACAGGTGGAGGAAAAACTGGGAAGAGAAATGAGAGAGATGCAAGAAAAGTATGAAAAACGGGTCAATACCTTGCTAAAGGAGACCCAAAAAAATGCTGAAGAAAATAACACCTTGAAAAATAGGCTCACTCAATTGGCAAAAGAGGTTCAAAAAGCCAATGAGGAGAAGAATGCTTTCAAAAGCAGAATGAGCCAAATGGAGAAAGAGGTTCAAAAGCTCACTGAAGAAAATAGTTCTCTCAATATTAGAATGGAACACATGGAGGCTAATGACTTTATGAGAAACCAAGAAATCACAAAACGAAACCAAAAGAATGAAAAAATGGAAGAGAATGTGAAATATCTTATGGGAAAACAACTGATCTGGAAAATAGATCCAGGAGAGACAATTTAAAAATTATGGGACTACCTGAAAGCCATGATCAAAAAAGGAGCCTAGATAACATCTCTCATGAAATTATCGAGGAAAACTGCCCTGACATTCTACAACCAGAGGGCAAAATAAGTATTGAAAGAATCCATCGATCACTGCCTGAAAGAGATCCAAAAAGAGAAACTCCTAGGAACATTGTGGCCAAATTCCAGAACTCCCAGGTCAAGGAGAAAATCTTGCAAGCAGCTAGAAAGAAACAATTCCAGTATTGTGGAAATACAATCAGGATAACTCAAGATCTAGCAGCTTCTACATTAAGGGATGGAAGGGTGTGGAATAGGATATTCCAGAAGTCAAAGGATCTAGGACTCAAACCAAGAATCACCTACCCAGCAAAACTGAGTATAATACTTCAGGGGAAAATATGGTCTTTCAATGATACAGAGGACTTTCAAGCATTCTTGATGTAAAGACCAGAGCTGAAAAGACAATTTGACTTTCAAACACAAGAATGAGAATAAGCATGAAAAAGTAAACAGCAAAGAGAAGTCATAAGGGACTTACCAAAAGTGAACTGTTTACATTCCTACATGGAAAGAAAATATTTGTAACTCTTAAAACTTTTCAGTATCTGGGTAGTTGGTGGCATCACACACACACACATACACACACACGTAAATGCATGCATGCACACACACATACACACATGCATGCACATACAGAGACAGAGAGCACAGAATGAATTGAATAGGATGGGACCATATCTTAAAAGAAATTAAGGTAAATGGTGAGAGAGAAAAGTAGGGGGAGGAAAGAGGGTGAAATGGAATGGGGCAAATTATATGTCATTTAAGAGGCAAGCAGGAGACTTTTTAGTGGAGGGGAAAAGAGGAGAGCTGAGAAAAAAAACAAGAAGTTTATGCTCGTCACATTCGACTAAAGGAAGGAATAAAATGCACGCTCATTTTGGTATGAAAACCTATCTTACAATACAATACAATTACTGATCAATTAGGAGAGCATTGAAATGCAAGCTAGGTGGGAGATGACGGGACCCATCAGAGCAATATCTAGAACCACCACGACTGGCAGAGCAGGTTTTTAGAAATGATTACCCCATGGGCAGTGTCTGGGGACTGGATAGCCTGTGTGATGTGCGACACAGAACCCATTCCCCTTAGCCCGCCATTTGATTCACTACATTATCAATTTTCATTCTACTTTCTAATGCAATCCAAGTCTTATAGCTTGATATTTCCTCTTAAATGAATAGAAATTCTTCATTAGGGAATAAAATTTGAACTTCCACCCTCGTTAATTATATAAACTGGATAAACACCTTTTACTCATATGCTTTCCCTCAATCTCAAATTTTAAACTTCCTAGGCTTAAAGGCTATTATTATTCATTTAAAATATTATTATTTATTTTAACATCTATGAAATTGTCTATACAATCTAACAATGTAACAGAAAATATAAATTTCATGATTACAGCTATTTATTACAGTGCGAAGGATCAAAGCCAGAAGGTTATCTCTAATTGTTGATTGCAACTGCTGACTTCTAGTTCTGGAAGCACAGTCCCACCATTCATCTCTCATAGGATGATAAAGTTCCTAAATTATTCTCTTCCAGAATCTTCCTCATAGGATGAGTTAAATTCAGTATTTCAGCAGAGAAGCTCTCTTTGGCCCTTCTCTCAAAGAGTCTTTCTCCAACCACATTTACATTTACTGGCTATAGTTGTTATCTATGGTAATTATAGTTTCCAGGGATAATAGTTAAACTGTCTCTCCCAAGACTCTGTTGCTATTTAGTTGTGTCTGACTCTTCATGATCCATTAGGGGTTTTCTTGGCAGGGATGTTGTAGTGGTTTGCCATTTTCTTCTCCAGCTCATTTTATGGAAGAGGAAACGAGGCAAACAGGGCTAAGTGACTTGCTCCAGTTCACCCCACTGGCAAGTGTCTGAGGCTGGATTTGAACTCAGGAAGATGTCCCTTCCTGACTCCAGGCCTGGCACTGTATCCACTGCACCACTTAGATTCTATTTCAATTTAAAGGTACAGTAATATTATCAATGTCAACTTGATCAAGAAGAGACATAAGCCAGATAGGTCTGTTACAATAAGAAAGTCACTGAGCTGAAGAGATGGGCCTTAGTCCATGAGTTATGTCCCACCTCTAGGTTTTACCTGTGTGATCTTAGGCAAGTCATTTTACAGATGAAGACCTTAATGCTTAGGTAGGAGAAGCAATTTGCCAAAGGTCACTTAACCTATTGTCAATGGTGGGATCTGAACCCAGGTTCTCTGACTCATAACACATTCTCTGTTCTCTTCATCAGGCATCTCCTTTTCCACATGATTTACTCTCAGAAATATGTAAGAAGGAAGTGTATGTTCGTGTGTGTGTGTGTGTGTGTATGTGTGTGTGTGTGTGTGCATGCATGTGTATAGAGTGGAATCCCTGATGACCTTGAAGTGTAACACCTGAGAAAGTCAAGGACAAGTCCAAACTTGGAAATAATAGAGAGGATTCACACTGTGGGGGTTGGGGTGAAGGATGTGAGGGGATGTAGTAGGAACCTCTTCCTTCCACTTCCTTGACCCTAAAGACCCTGCCTGGAACCTTCCACTCCACCATTGTTTTTGTATCTAACTGGAAAAATTAGAAATGCAGGCAATGGGGTATAGAAACATATCTTGCCCTACAAAAAAGAGGGAAGATGGGGATAAAGGAAGGGATAAAGGGTATGATAGAAGGGTTGATAGATTGGGAGAAGGGGTAATCAGAATGCATAGTATTTGTGCTGGGGGAAGGGGAGAGATGGGGAGAACATTTGAAACACAAAATTTTGTGGAAATGAATGTTGAAAACTAAGAAGTAATAAATCAATTGAAAAAATGTGATAGGTGGATAGTTGACCTAAGGGAGTAACTTGACCTCTGAGGTTCCTTTCAACTGTAGATGTATGGTCCCACTGTTGGAAGTTACTGAAAGCTGGTAAACAAGAAGGGCCAGGGTCAGCCTTATGCCTGTTTCTTGTTTCTAGTTTGCTCTGTTCCCTTCTGCTGATCCACAAATTAGAGATGGTTCAGTCCAGTTGATATTAATTGGTGACAGATGTAGGATGACACATCTCACACTGTGTAATCTTAAGCAAGTTATATTATCTCTGTTTGCCTCAGTTTCCTAAGTTTCCAAAGCTGTTGCCCTGACAATGAGGGTAAAAGAAATAATGAGAAAAAATTGGATATTCAGATAAGAGTACCTGGGTTTGAAACCTGCTTCTGTCACTTCCTACTTAAGAACCTTTCCACTTCAGGTCAATGACCATCTTCCTTCAAATGGCCTCCTCCTGTCCTGTTCCTCCCTCCTCATTATAAGCACCCTCTGCTTCTTCAAATTTCTTTCATCCATTCTCAAACGTTTTTATCTCAGGACCCCCTCTTAAAAATTATTGACAGTCACCCCAGAGACCTTTGGTTTATGTGGAGGTTATATCTCCTAACACCTACTATATTAGAAATAAGACATCTTGGTATTATTACAAAAATGGCCTTTTTAAACCATATGGAACCTGTGAAAGTGTTGGGGACCTTGGGGTTCCAAATTATACTTTGACCACCACTAAGATAGAGGATGAGTACTGTACCTGAGGTCACACTATAGAGATTTCTCTTTTCCCTCCTTCCTCCCCTACCCTCTATTAGGACACTCTTTTTACCAATGAAGGTGTGTGCCTGAAAATAGGGGACATGAACCCACATCTCCATTACTTCAATCTCAGCAGTATAGCCACTCCTGAGTCACACAAACCCATGTAGATTTGGAGCCATGAAGACCTGGATTCAAGTCCTTTCTCTGACATATTCTGGCTATGTATGTGACCCCAAGCAAATCTTTTAACTCTTTAAAGTTAATTCCTCATCTTTAAAATGAGTGACTTGGACTCATTGACCTCTAGGGTTTCTTCCCACACTAAATTTGTGATCACACCTTTTACTTTTAAATTCATTGACGTCCACATGGTGCCATGCCTCCACAAACAGAAGGTAATGTGTTCTGTTCTCCACTGGTCCATCTTCCTCTCCCCATCTTCTGGCCCCACCCACAGACAAGTCATTCCCCTTTATCAGGACCTTGATCACTTTCTGTCTCTCACTTGAACCTTCCCTTCTGTACAGAACAGGCTTCTCTGATTGAAAATCTCTAGCATTCCCAGCAGAAACAACAGTAGCAGCAGCAGCATGACCTGCAGCATGACCAGCAGCTGGATCCTCGAAAATGGCCAACAGCTCTACATAAAACCTGTGAGTCGACCTAGCATGGGCACCATGGTGGAGGTGGGGCCAGGGAGGGCTACTTCTGTGACCCTGTGAGGAGTCAGGTCTGGGGACATGGATCTCGGATATTAGAATAAACAACCAGGAGTGAATGCCTTGTTTTGTTTGCCCTTTGGAGGGAGGGGTAATCAGTGAGACAGGTAGAATGTGAGTACTGGGTCCCATATTTGCTTCCCCTGGTATACATTCTGACTCCATCCCTGAAACTGTGCCTGAGTGACACCAGAGTTCTTGATGGGACAACAGAGATCTCTTGAGCCTTTGGGTCATATACTTGTCATACAGAGAGTTTAAGAAACTTGCTCCAAGTCACACAGGCAACAAGGGACAGAGTTGCCATAGGAGTGAACCCAGATCCTCTGACTCCATGTGCATCCTTCCATCCATTGCTCTACGATGTCTGTGTTCAATGATAAGGGTGCTGGACTCATGATCCGAATGATCTGACACACTGTGTGTGTGTGTTATGCAGGGCAAATCCATTCACTCACGCAGCTCCCCAAAACCTGTCTCCTAAGAATTAGAACCTAAGTCATAAATGAGTGGATGGAAAGGGTTCCCATGTGTGGGAAAAGAGGAAGTAAGTTTCATTTCCACACCTCGATGGGAGTTCTCTGACCTAGAACAGTGAGGTGAAGGTCAGAAAACTGCTGTGCATGCTCAATAAGTTGTATGAGGGAAAGTCTGTCAGAGGCGAACATGAAGTCATGTGACCAGGGGATGGTAACTCAAGAAATCCAAACTTCATAATGCTTTAAGATCCTGCCTCATCCTGACCTGGTCATATGCCTTTCAATGGCCATGTTGGAAGCTACCTGTTCCTTCAGGGGAAGGAACATAGGCTTTCCCACCTCTGAATTCCATTTTTAATACATTTCTCTTGATATCTTTTTTTCTGTGTCACATTTGTCTTTAACACACATATTCTCCCTATATCTGTATTCCCAAATCAAACCCATGAGATGAGCTGCACAAAACATTCTATTTTCTGAGCTGGAAGCAACTCCCCTCATTTCCTTCTGGAAAACGAGGTCCAGAGCAGTGACTTGTTCATGGTCACCTGGCTAGTATGAGTTGGAGCCGTTTTTGAACCCCAGATCTTCCTTAATCCAGTTCCAGCTTTTTTTGCTCCACAGTATCTCTCTGCTCTGGTCCTCCCTCATCACTCCCCTCTCTGTGAACTTGACATGTGGGAAGAACCCTGACATGAACCCAGCTCAGGCTAGACCTGCTCAGGCCCTGTGGGTGGGGTGAGACAGATTTTGTCACTTGTTTTCTAACACAGAAATGGAAGATTTGAAGAGTTATGATGTGCCCAAAGGTGTTTAAGTAAAAATGGTAGATTAAGAACTGGAACTGATTTGTAGCAAAAATTCTCCCCCTCCCCTTAAGAGTAACCCTATCTGGATGCCAGGAACGATTGTAATATCCTTCCTTCATAGCCTTGGTTTTCTTCCATCCCAGCTGAAATCCTACCTTCTACAGGAAACCTTTCCAATCCCTCTTAATTCTAGGGCTTCTGCTCTCTTTGTTATTTCCCACTTATCCAGTATATAAATATTCTGTAAATATTGGTGTATTGTTTCCCACATTAGATTGTAAGCTCCTTGAGGCAGGAACTGTCTTTTGCCTTTGATATTCTCAGTGTTTAGCACAATGCCTGGTATAGGGGAGGTTCAAATCGTTCAAAGGAGAATACTGCAGACCCAAGAATCTAGAAGAGAATCTCCTGCTCCTTGACATTCCTTTCCGGTGGAAAACGATAAAATGCAGGACAGCCCCTTTGTCTTTCTGGCATTGCTCCAGGTTTCCCTTACTGCTGACTGAGGGGGCTGGAGTAGGAATTCCAACTCATCTATATCTCTCTTCCTCTCTGCAGACTTTGCCCTTTGTTGAACCAATTCAAGGAGGACTCCAGGATGGACATGAGATCACTGTCAATGGAGCAGTCATTTCTTCCTCATGTGATGAGTACTGTTTGCATTTGCCTTCTAGCTGGCTTGCCTTAAAACATTATCTTTTAAATCAGTGTCTATTTTCTCTTCCTCTTAATTCTCCCTCCCTGACCCTACCCCGGAAAAATCAAAATGAAAACAAAACTCTTGTTAAAAAATGTACAAAGACAAGCAACACAGATTGCCCCGTTGGCCATATTCAGAAATATTTGTCTTACGCAGATCATTATATTGGTTAGCAGCTGCAAACATAGTCAGCCAGGCAGGCTTTGGCTTAAGAAAAACTCCAAAATTATTCCTGACTGTTGCACCAACGGGTGTTGAAAGCAGGACCTGTCTTTCTGGCTCTGAGGCAGACTTTATGGCTACTCAAGGAATATTTGAGGGTGAAGAGACTCCTGATATGCTGGTATGGAGGATGGGTTCAGAAAGCCTGTCTGGTGCAGGGTTATCTCTGCTGATCCTTGAAATGAGAAAATGAAGACTCTGAAAAGTAGAAATGAAGAGGCATCCATTCCAGGCATAGAGACCAGCCTGTGAGTGAATGCCCAGAACTGGATGGAAATGGAAAGAAATAGCATTTTCTCTAGTCAAACTTCAACTGACTCCTATCTCATGCAAACTAAAATGTGGGAATTTAGTCTCATTATTAGCCTACTGTAAAGTACATGAGGTAAGGGACCATATATGAACTAAATTTTGTATCTCTGCCAGCATCTAGTTCTGTGCTCCACACATAGTTGGCGGTAAATAAATAAATTCTTGGCTCTAATTAGTGATCTAATTTACTGAGCTATTGGCCCTGGGCTAACCACCTATGAATATTAAGGAGATGAATGCAGAAGTACACCACCTTTATATAATGGAAAGAAAAACTATTTCTGTGTCATCAAATCATCCCTCTCACCCAACATTTACTGAAGTCGGGTCATATGACCACCTCTAGAAGGACTGCGAAGGGGGCCTGGGGAAACACTACTGAGTCTCTGTGACAAGGGTCGGAAGAAATCTCAGCCTGGATATGTATGTCCTTACACAAGTCATTTCCTTTTGTTGAGTCTCCAGTTCCTTCCTCTATAAAATGGAGTTGATAATCTGTCATGTCTCTCCTAGATCTCTATGTATGATCCCAAGAGTAAGTTTGGGCAGCTAGGTGGTTCATTGGATAGAGCTCAGGGCATCAAGACAGGAAGACTCATCTTCCTTAGTTCAAATCTAGCCTAAGTTGCTTTCCTTCTCCATCTCACTTTACAGATAAGGAAACTGAGGCAAACAGAGTTAAGCAACTTGCCCAAGGTCACAGAGCTAATATGTGTCTGAGAGTGGATTTAAACTCAGATCATCCTGATTCTATGCTCAGTTTTCCATCCACTGGGCCACCTAACTGCCTCTTTGGATCATCAATATTTGTTTAAGAAATGAGGGAGAGATAGGGAGTCAAACTACCACTACCACCTTGACCACCATCAGCCCTCAGATCTTGAAAGAAACAACCCAAAGTTCTATATCTAAGAGCCTTGGGATTAGCAGTACCCCAAAGTAACAAACAAGATTCCAGCCTAGTCACCACATCCATCATCCAGGAGAGAACCACTGAAGAGAAGAAATGTCTTTCTCTGTGTCTATCTCTGTCTCTGTCTCCCTTTATGTTTGGATGTGATTTAAGAAAGCTTAGAGAGAACAAGTGTAGGTATTTAAAGCAAATAAAACATGAGGGGAAAAGTGTCACAAAGGAAAAAGGAAAGCAAAAAAATAGTGATAGGGAAAGGACAGACTCTAAGGCTAAGGAGACTCCTCAGCATTCACTAACTGGTCTTACTTTCTTGACCCCTGGACTAGGTTCATTGTGGCTTTTCAGTCTGGTACCAGTGGAAATATTATTCCCTTCCATTTCAACCCTTGGTTTCGAGATGGTGGCTATGTTGAGTGCAACACAAAGAAGAATGGTTCCTGGGGGAAACAGGAGAAGATAATGTCCATGCCTTTCCAAAGGGGGTCACCTTTTGAAATTCATTTTCAGGTCCAGAGTACAGGCTTCAAAGTAAGTAAAGCACCTTTTCAAATTTGTTTCCCTTAGAAAAGTGATAGAGTGATGTAGTGAGGAAGATCTTGGGGCTACAAGTAAGAGTATCTGGGCCCTTCTCCACCAAAAAAAAAAATCAGTTTTGGAAGTACAAGATCGAAAAGGCATGATTAGGTGGCAGATTTTCTGAAAAAGATCTGGGGCTCTTAGTGGACTGAATTGAAAGCTCCACAATGTGACATGGATGCCATGAAATTGAAATAATCTTAGACTATATTTAAAAGAGGTAAAGCTTTTTAAGATTAAGGAAATGAGGGTTCCTCAGAACTCTCTGCTCTGTTCAATTCACATCTGTACTATTGTGTAATACCGGGGTGTGGCCACTGCACATGCTGCAGCTTCTTGGAGCCAAATGTGAGAGCTAGGGGGAAAAGGTGGACAGCAAAGGTGGAAAGTAGCCCTGAAAAGGGCTTTGCAGTCATAGCACCAAAGGTACTTGTCCTCCCTGAACACACCCTCCACCCAGGCCATACCCAGGTAAGCCATTTTGGCAGATGGAAACCAGGTTGAGGGTAACCAAAGGAGTTCAAACCCATTGATGAGTTAGGGGAGTGTCTATCCCAAGCATGTGAAGAATTCCCTTGGTGGAACTGGTGGATAAGAACAACTTGTTTCAACGACCATGAAGTCAGCTGAAGCAAGCAATGTGGAGTGCTTAGAATTTGGTTAGACACTGAAGATGCCAAGGTAATCCACTGCATCCTCAGTCATCGCCAGTTGCCTTAGTTCTGTAATGTCACTGGACTATGATGGCTGTGGAGGAGAGAGTGAGGCTGACGAGTCTGGGCAACTCTGCCTCACTTAAATTGGATTTCTTGTTGTTGTCTTCCCTTCACTCTCGAAGACAACTATGATATTGAGATGATATGACTTGAAGTTAACTTTGATTTCAGTGAAGGACAGCTGTGAAAGGTCACCAGCCTCACTTTCTCCTCCTGAGCCACCTGGGCACAGGGGTCTGATATTCATCAGGATGACTGGAGATGGCCCAGGATGCAAGGTGAGACCCTGGCCCTTTCAGGCTAAGGTGATATCACATTCTCACTTTGAGTGAGATATACCCATTCAATGAATAAGCTTCTATAAGTTACCAAAGGGATGAATAAAAAAATCAAATTGGGAGGGGAAGACCCTCAAGTCCATGGATCCGTGGAAAGCTTCATGGATGCACCCTCGTAGAAAATATTGGCATCTAATAGATTATGTGATTGGAAAAAGAACAGACAGACAAGATGTGAGGGTGATGAAGACAATGTGTGGTAAAGAGCGTTGCATTGATGATAGACTTATCCTTTAAAAGCCTAATATTCACATTTACCAGAAGTGCTGCTGCCAAGGCAAAATGACTACCAGAAGAATTAGTGTCAACAAATTAGAACTCTTCTCTGAGCTGTAAACAGTTTGTTGCTAACTTGGAGGGAAAGTTGAGCCAACACACAGTTGGCAACAGTGCAGCAGGAAAGGAATGGGTAGCTTTCAGCAATTTCGTACAGCACTGCATTTGCTCATCTGGCTCAGAACCCTCACAGACACCAAGACTGGTTTGATGTAAATGATGGAGAAATTCAGAAGCTGCTAAATGAAAAATGAGAACTCCACAGGATTTGCCACCAGGATAGTTCATTCATTGCTAAAAAGGAAGCGTTTAATTCCATCAAAGTAAAGTACAAGTAAAGTTTAGAGAGATGCAGGATTCCTCACTCAGTAAGAAGGCAGATAAAATTCAGTTTTATGATGATAGTAACAATCTAAAGTGCCTCTATGAATCCCTGAAAGATATTTATGGACCAAAAACCTAAAGTGCATCACAACTACTCAGTGCTGATGGAGTCACATTGATTAGTGATAAGGACATGATCCTAGAGAGATGGGCTGAACACTTCCATAGTTTTCTCAACAGACCGTTATTGATCATTATTGAGGACAATGACCATTTGTCTCAGGTTGAAATCAATCCCTCCTTAGCTGAACTTATACCTGAAAAAGAAGTTTTGAGGGCCATTAGGCTCCTTTCATGGTGCTGATTCTATTCCACCTAAGATTTACACGGTAGGGGAACCAATGCTCATACAAAAGCTGCCTGAAATTTTCCATGTTATGTGGAAAGAGTTGGTTATCTCCCAGCAGTTCAAGGATGCCTCCATTGTCCATCTCCATAAAAGTAAATGAAACGGATTGTCCTGTGACAACCACAGAGGGGTCTCTCTCTTAGTCCTTACCGGCAAGATTCTTAGTACAGTCCTTTTTAATAGAGCTAATCCTTCACCTGGAAGATGGTCACCCACCTGAGAGCCAGCGTGGCTTCAGAAAGGGGCAAGGAACAGTCAGTATCATGTTTGCTGCCCAACAACTCCAGAAGAAATGTCAGGAGCAGAAGAGAGGTCTATATATAACATTTGTAGATCTGACCAAGGGCTTTGACATTGTTAGTCATTTAAGCTTATGGAAAATTATACCAAAATTGGGTTGACCAAAGAAGTTCATGAATATTGTACATCAATTTCATGGTGGCATGCTTGCCCAGGTTTCTGTAGAGTGGACAATGCTCACGTTCTCACCAGTGGAGTGAAGCAAGACTGTGTCCTTGCTCCCATTCTTTTTAACATGCTATATTCAGCCATGTTGTCAAATGCATTCGATGAGTATGAACACGGCGTCAAAGTCAACTATCGCTCTGATGGTAAATTCTTCAATTTGAAAAGGCTGCAAGCCAAGACCAAAGTGGAGGGAGTATTGGTGCATGATTTTCTGTTTGCAGATGATTGTGCACTCAATGTAACCTCTGAAGCTGTGATGCAACAATGTATGGATCAATTCTCTTCTGCCTGTGCTAATTTTGGTCTAATAATTAACACCAAGGAAACACAGGTGTTCCATCAGCCACCAACACAACATCCATATGTGAAACCATCGGTTACAATAAATAGAGAAGTTTTGAATGCTGTGGATAAGTTCATTTACCTCAGTAGTGTACTTTACAGGGATATGCACATTGACAAAATGAGATTGACACACATTGCCAGAGCGATCTCGGTGTTTGGGAGGCTCCAAAGAAAAGTTTGACAGAGAAGAGGTATTAGACTTAATACTAACTGAAGGTCTACAGAGTCACTGTGTTGACCTCATTGTTGTACACCTGTGAAACATGGACAGTCTACTAGTGCCATGCCAGGAAACTAAATCTTTTCCATTTGAACTGTATTAGGAAGATTCTGAAAATCACCTGGCAGGATAAGGTATCAGACAGTGAAGTCCTTGCTCAAACGAAACTACCAAGCATCCAAACTGTGCTTCAGAGAGTGCAACTCTAAAGGGCTGGCTACGTTGTTCAAATGCAAAATGTATACTTACCAAAAAGACTATTTTATGGAGAACTTGCGTGGGACAGGCAATCGCATGGTGGTCAGAAGAAGTGATACAAGGACACTCTCTAGATCTCTCTGAAGAATTTTGGATTAGATTGTGCGACATGGGAGACACTGGCACAGGACGGCTCTGCATGGCGTGCCTGCAACAGAAAGGGTGCTGTCCTCTATGAGCAAAGCAGAATGGAAAGAGCACAAAGAAAACACAGGATGCGCACATTTGGAGTATTCACCCCAAACGTTCACATGGAATCCCTGCTCAATATGTGGTAGAGCCTTCCAAGCTTGTATTGGTCTGGGATCAGCCACAATCACGCACACTTAAACTTCACTTTATTATGGTGATGTCTTTTTGGTCCTCTTGGAGAATGTAGAACATCCATTATGTTTATTTCTCTTCACTTCTCTCTCCAATTCCTCAATCTCCTCAAAGGCTACAACCTCCAATTCACCTTGTCCAGTCATGCCTTAGACGTCACCAGCACTCACAAGGCTTCCATTTTACTCCTCAATAGCTCGAAAATACCACTCCCTAACCATAACTTCCTATCTTTTCATCTCTCCCCGTGCTTCACTCTTAAACTTCTTTTTTGCCCTCCAACTCCTCCAGTCCCTCCATGTCTCGGTGCTCTCTCAGGCCATTACTCCTACTCTGATGTCTCTTCTCTCTTCCAAATCCCAACCTTGTAGTTAGGAAGTCCTCTATTTTTGAATTCCTAATCTTCTTGTTCTTTCCCTCAATTACAAATTGTTGTATCTTTCCCTTCTTCTCCTACTCATGTTCTGTTGAACAAATCTAGAAGAAATGGGGAAATGGGGGAAAAGGGAGACAAAATCTGGAAACTGTGCTGACTGCGGTTATTACACATTCATATTATCTAAGTTCAAGTGGATTCTCCTTGCAGCAATGTAATCCTTTTATCCTCCCCAGTAGATTCACCATCCCATTGCCCATAGAAACATTTCTCTCCTCATGTTTCACACATTCTCCCCTCTTGTCTTCCTCTTAGCTGAGGACTTGAACTCATCCTCCACTGGGAAACTGAGTTCATCTGCTATATGAATGATGTCCTCTTCCCTTTTCTTCAACTCAAAACTCCTTTCTGTCACCTCCCTTTTCTTCATTCCATTCTTTTACAGTACATTCTTTCCCTTGCCAAGGTCAACCCCCACATCCTATACTCTTGGTCGCATCTCCTCCTATCTTTTCCAGCAGATTGACTGTCAACTCCCTTCTCTCTACTCTTCATTCTCATTGTCTGCCAAGAATCTGATACCTTCAAACATTCCTATCTCCTCTTCCTTAAAGGGGAAGGGAAAAAACATTCAATGCCTATTATGGTGCTAGCACATGGGCTCTCTCTCTCTCTCTCTCTCTCTCTCTCTCTCTCTCTCTCTCTCTCTCTCCCTATCTATCTATCTATCTATCTATCTATCTATCTATCTCTATCTCTTTCTCTTTCTCCCTCTGCTTGTCTCTCTCTCTCCCTCTCTGCTTTTCCCCACCTTGAGCCCCTAGGGAACCATTTCAACTCTACACTTTCCTCCTTTCTTGAATCACTAGCTCCCTTACCTTATCATGGATTATTAACTATCAAGCTGCAGCCTTGGATCACATGTGTTGCTGGATGAAGATGGAGAAAAAATCACACACCCCTTTTGACTGGTTCCACCGCCAACTTATGTTACACAATCTCAACTGGGCCCTCACTGTTGTTAGGCAATCGTATTGTACTGCCATTATCAACTCATTCTCCAATTCTTCCCAGAAGCTCTTCTGAAATTTTTCATCCCTCCTCAAACTGTCCCTGACTCCTCCTCCTCTAACTCTCTTAGCTGAGAAGCTTGCTTCATATTCTACAAAAAAAAACAAACAAAACTGAAGTCATTCACCATGCTCTCCCTCTTTTCCCTTCTTCCTCATCCCCTTCCTCTAAGATGCTTTCTGTGTTAAGCACTCCACAAATATTATCTCTTTTTCTTTTCACAGTAACCTTGCATTAGAGGTGCTATTATTAATTCCATTTTACAGTTGAGGAAAGTGAGGAAGACAGTAGTTATGGGACTTGCTCAGGATCATACATCTAGTAATTATCTGAGGCCAGATTTGAACTCAGCTTTTTCTGACTCAAGGGCCAGTGCTCTACCTCCACTATCACCTATTTCTCTCAGAGGAAAGAAGGAAAGAGGTAATTATTAAGTGCTTACTATGTGCCAGGAGTATGCTACACACTTTTAAATTATTTCATTTGATCCTCACCAAAACTTTGAGAGGTAGGTCTTGCTCTTATAGCCATTTTGCAGATGAAGAAACTGAGGCAAAGGTCAAGGGACTTGTGCAGAGTCTGAGGCTAACTTTCCTTCACCTGGTCTCCCCCCTGTCACCTGCTATACATGAAAGGAGCACAATCTCATTTTAAAAAGAGCCCAAAGCAGATAGAATTAGTAAGAGGAGCCTACTGTAAATTTTTAAGAAAGTGTATGAATAAATGACAAAATGAAATATTATTGTGGTGTAACTGTGTAGTGGAATGTTGTTGGGGTTGAATACAATGGAATTTTATGATATGGATGTTGAATGCAGAGAAGCCTGAAGAGGCTCATAGGAATTCATGCAGAAAGAGGCAAGCAGAACCAGGAAAGCAATATATACAATGACTACAACAATGTAAATAGGAAGATTAAGAACCAAACAATTCATTCTGAATGGTGGGAAATGATAATGACCAAACTTGCCCTCAATGAAGGGCTATAAGGAGATATTTTTGTTTCCCTTTACTCTGTTTCTTTGCAGAGGTGGGAGACTCTGGGTGTGCAACACTGTGTATAGTTTTGGATTTTTAAAAATATAAACAAGTAGGATATTTATCCCCTTCTTTTCACTTTTTACTAAAAGGAATTGCTTTCTCAATAGGAGATAGTAAGATAGGTTGGGAAATGAATGTGATGTAAAAACAAAAGTTATCAATTAAATACAACATATAGTCTGTGTTTATGTATATAAAGGAATGAGGCAAGATTTAAGAAAATAAAAACAATCATAATATGCCAAATTTTTTTACAAATACAAAAACAAGACATTCCCAGACCACAAGAAGCATGTATTTTAAGAGAGGGAGGAAAAACTATATGAAATTATAGATAATGTAGAAAAGTTATATATAAATATTATATAAATATAAATTTGATGTTCATATAAATATTTATATATTACAGATATTTTTATATTTAGTATCACCAATGATTATATATGATATGTAATATTATTATATTAGACTATTATATAACATATAATCCATTTTATATTTACTAAAATATGTAAAATTCATATTAACATAGCTATAACTTAGACATACATGAACATATATATATACATATATAGATATATTTTATATATACACACATTCAAGCATACATATATATATATAAATGGTGGTGGATAGAGAGGGATTTTCTTTTTTTAAAAATAAAACAGGTATGGTAAAATAAGTCATCTGACACACATTTACTTTTCCAGTAGCAGCACTGATTTGATTATGGTTCCTGAGCTGCAAGGGAGATGGAAATGGGGGTGGTAGAGAGATGAAAATGTAAGCATCAGTAGAAAGGTAAAGTCAAGAAGATGACAGGAACACAGAGGATCTGCTATGTCAAAGGAGACAATCTTTGGTTTACTCACCATTTGCATTCATCCATGTCATGGATGCTATCTATTGGCATTGATAATGGAGGCTCAATCGTACTTCTCCTTTCAGGAACAGGCCTACAATTCTGAGCTGTTCCTAGGTCCCGGAGGAATGATACATGTGGTACTGAGTCAATGCAGATCCAACCTCAAGGACTTATCATTGTGGCTACCAACATGCCCCTGGATTTCTTACTAATGCAGCTTCCTTCTCTTGGCAGGTGACTGTGAATGGAAACCATTTTGTTCACTATCTGCACCAGATGCCTTTCAAATGTGTAGACACCATTGTGATCAAAGGCATGGTGTCCTTATACTGCGTCCGCATTCAGGTAAGGACAAGCCTCCTCCATCATCTCTTTTTTTTATCCAAGCTGAGAGCCCTTTGGGTAATACCCCTTACCACCAGTGGGCATTGCCCTATGTCTTTCAGTGCTGAGTTTGGGGCTATAATCAGGCTAGGGTGAGCTCCCTACCAATTTCTATTATTCTACTTCCATCCGTTGGCTCCAAACAACAACCATTAGTTTCACTGATGGAGTTTTCATAAACCAGATATATTCATGGTCTCATTTCCCTAAACAACTACCTCTATTCAAAGAAGGAAGGGTTGGCACAACAGATCATGAACCCAGAGCAGGAGATCACACAGAGGGTTTCCATTCTGATTTTTTACTTCACTCAGGATTTCTCCTACTGAAGTTTATCCCTAAACCAATTCAATTCGACAAGCATTAATCACCTAATGGGTATAAGACACCATTCAGGGCATGTTGGATACAAAGACAAAACCAAAACATTCTCAGCCTTCAAGGAACTTCTACTTAGAAATAGAACGTGTTCACAGAAAAGCCAATACAAAAAGAATTTAGAAAGGCAGAAAGTTCTAGGAACTCGGAACGCTGCCTATAAAAAAAATGGCATCTGAATTGAACTTGTAGGAAAGCTATGGCTTCTATGAGCAAGAAGTGAGGAGAGCACACATTCTAGGCACACAGTCCACATGCCTGTGGACAAGGGCATAGAGAGGCTTCTCTTTGGAGAGGATTCATATGAAATAAGGTTGAAAAGTTCTCTTAAAGTCAGACTGTACAGGGTTATAAATAATAGGCTAAGGAATTTCCATTTAATCCTAGAAGTCATAAGGAATCACTAGTGATTCTTGAGCATGATACTGAGAGACTGAGACCTATGCCTTAGGAAAACTATTTTGGTAGACTTGTGGAGAATGGGCTGGAAAAGGGAGAGGTGCAATGTAAGGAGATTGAAGGGTTAAAAGAGTTTGAATATAGGGCAAGTGGAGACTATGGGACCTGTCAGAGTCATATAAAGATAGAACCAGCAAGACTTGCAGAGCAGGATTTTAGAAATGACTGCCCCATGGGCAGTCTGGGTGGGGGCTCAATAACTTGTGTGGTGTGAGACACAGAACCCATTCCCCTAAGCCTGTCATTTGACTGAGTACATTACTAATTTTCAATGTACTTTCTAAAGCAATCCTGAGTCTTTTAGTCTATTTCCTCTTAAATGAATAGAAATTACTCATGAGTGAATTAAATATGAACTTCCACCCTGATTTATTGTGTAAACTGGATGGATATTTTTCCCATAAACTTTCAATCAGTCTCTGAATTTTAAACTCCCTTTTGAAACGCCCTTTTTTTACAAACTTTGTTTTTTTAATTTTATTGTAGTTATTTATTTTTAGATTTCAACATTCATTTCCACATAATTTTGAGCTCCAATTTTTCTCCCCATTTCTTCCCTCCTCCCACCCCATAGTACTTTGCGTTCTGATTACCCCTTCCCTCTGTGTACCCTCCCTTTTTTCACACCCCACACTTCCTTTATCTTCATCTTCTCTCTTTTCTTGTAGGGCAAGATAAATCTCTATATCCCATTACCTCTGTTTCTTATTTCCCAGTTATATTCTATAATAATTCTCAACATTCATTTCTAATACTTTGAATTCCAACGTCTCTCCCTTCTTCCCTCCTTACCCATCCCCAATGAGAAGGAAAGCAATTCAATACAGGCTATATATGTGTCGTTTTTCGAAAGACTTCCATAATATTCATGTTGTGTAATACTAAGTACGCTGCCCTTTAACCAAACCTGTCCACCCCCTTTTCTTTGTCCTCTCACTTGACCTTGTCCTTTCCCAAAAGTGTTTACTTCTAGTAACTCCCTTCTCCCATTTGTCCTCCCTTCTATCATCCCTCCCACCCCACTTGTCCCCTACTCCCCTATTTTCCTGTTGTGTAAGATGGATTTTCGTAACAAATTGAGTGAGCATGTGATTCCCTCCTTGAGTCATATGTGAACAGAGTAAGCTTCACTTTTCCCCTCTCAACGTTTCCTTCTCTCCTCCATTGAACAAGATTTTTCTTATCTCCTTATGAGTTATACCCTGCCCAATTCCATCTCTCCCTTTCTTCTCCCAGTATTTTTCTCCCTCACCCATTAATTTTTATTTTATTTATTTTTTATGGATATCATCCCTTCTGATTCAATTCAACCTGTAGTATGTGTGTGTGTGTGTGTGTGTGTGTGTGTATAATCCTTTCACCTATCCAAATACTGAGAAAACTCTCAAGAGTTACAAATATTGTCTTCCATGTAGGAATGTAAACAGTTCAGCTTTAGAAAGTCCTTTATGATTTCTCTTTCCTGATTACCTTTTCATGCTTCTCTTGATTCTTCTGTTTGAAAGTCAAATTTTCTTTCCAGCTCTGGTCTTTTCATCATGAATGCTTGAAAATCCACTATATCATTGAATGACCACTTATTCCTTTGCTGGGTAGGTGACTCTTGATTTAAGCCTCAGTTCCTTTGACTTCTGGAATATCCTGTTCCAAGCCCTTCAGTTCCTTAATGTACAAGCTTCCAGACCCTGTGTCATACGGATTGGATTTTCACAATACTTGAATTGTTTCTTTCTAGCTGCTTGCCATATTTTCTTCTTGACCTGGGAACTCTGAAATGTGGCCTCAACATTCTTAGGAGTTTCCATTCTCAGGCCTCGTTCAGGAGGTGATCTGTGGATTCTTTCAATATTTACTTTGCCCTCTGGTTCTAGAATATCAGGGCAGGTTTCCTTGATAATTTCATGGATGATAATGCCTGGGCTCTTTTTCTGATCATGACTTTCAGGTTTTCCCATAATTTTTCAAATATCTCTCCTGGATCTATTTTCCAGGTCAGTTGCTTTTCCAATGAGATCCTTCACATTATCTTCTATTTTTTTTTTCAAAATTTGCTTTTGTTTTCCAACTTCTTGGTTTATCTCATCATCATTAGCTTCCCTGAATTCGATCCCCTCTTTTAAAGAACTATTCTGTTCAGTCAGCTTTTGAACCTTCTTTTCCATTTGGCTAATTCCGCTTTTTAAAGCTTCTTTCTCCTCATTGGCTTTTTGGTCCTCTTTTTCCAATTGAGTTAGCCTATTTTGAAAGGTGTTATTTTCCTAAGCATTCTTTTGAATCTCCTTTAGCAGGCTGCTGACCCACTTTTCAAGCTCTTCTATGGCCTGAGCTCATTTCATATTCATTTTGGAGGTACTAGAGGCAGAAGCTGTGACTTTCTCTGACAGTATGCCTTATTCTTCTTCATCAGAAAGGATGAAAGGAGACACCTGTTCACCAAGAAATTAACCTTCCATGGTCTTTTTTCCCCCTTTTTTGAGAATTTTCCAAGCCAGTTATTTGACTTCTAATCCTTTGTCAAGAGAAGGGTCACAGTGTTCCTCCTCTCCCCAGTACTATGCCCAAGGCTGAGATTCAGATCAGCTGCTCCACTCCCCCAGGGACTTTGGGTGGTGACAGTGCTACCATTCAGGACCAAGGTTCAATTCAGCTGCTCAGTTCCACCAGAGGCTTTCAGCAGACCTGCCTGGACAGTGAACCCAGGCTGCTTCTGCAGCCACTGTAGCCACCTGCCTCCTGCTGCTGCTGCTGCCACCTTGGATTTGAGCTGGGGGGACCCCATTCCCCTCTCTCCCAACTGGGAATGCCCTCCCACACTGACAGTTTGTGCTTTCTTCATCGTTTGTGGGTTGAGGGATCTGGGACCCTCCTTGCTGGGAATTCTGCTCTGGAGTTCTCTTCAGGTCCCATTCCTCCCAGTGCCATGTGGCTAGGGATTGGTTCAGCTCCACTCAGTGTCCTAAGAGATAAACCTTTCCTGTTGGCCTCTCAGGTTACCTTTGACTGAAAACCTCTTTCACTCTGTTGTTCTGTGGCTTAGGCTGCTCTAGAATTTGTTGAGAGCCATTTTTCACAGGTATTTTGTGGGCTGTGGGGGAAGTACTAGAGTATACGTGTCTTTCTATTCAACCATCTTGTCTCTGTCTCCCAAACTCCCTATTCTTGAAGGTTTAAATAAACTTCAATGTTATTGTCTACACAACTTATTAACAATATAGCATAAAAGAATCTATTTAGTGATCTCAACAACATATTAAAGTGAGAAGGCTCATAGCCAGGAGATTATTTCTAACTGTCCACTCTAACTTCTGATCATTCAGGTCTCATAGATGGCAAAGTTTCTCAAAAATTCTCTCCAAGAATCTTCTTCTCAGGATGAGTTAAATTCAGTATTTCAGAAGAGAAGGTCCCTTAGACCCTTCTCTGAAACAGTCTTTCTCCAACCATGTTAACAATCTATAGTCTGTTCACTATGGTAGTTAACAGTCTCTAAGAATAATAGTTAAACTGTCTCTGCCAAGGTTCTGTGGTTGTTATTTGGTTGGGTCTGACTCTTCATGAGCCCACTGGGGGTTATCTTGGCAGGGATATTGCAATGGTTTGCCATTTCCTTCTCTAGCTCATTATATAGAAAATGGAACTGAGGCAAACAAGGCTAAGACACTTACCTCAGGTCATTCCACTAGTAAGTGTCTGGGGCTGGATTTGAACTGAGGAAGATGTCCGTTCCTTGACACCAGATCTGGCACTTTATCCACTGTACCATATAGATTCTATTCTGACTTCAAGGTACAGCAACATTATCTATGTCAACTTGATCAGGAAGAATAGTGAGTCAGATAGGTACAATAAGGGAGTCCTTAGTCAATGAGTCATGTCCCACCTTTAGGGTTTACCTGTGTGACCTTAGACAAGTCATTTTACAGATGAAGACCCTGATGCTTAGGGAAGAGAAGCAATTTGCCAAAGGTCACTTAACCAATTGTCAATGTTGGGATCTGACCCTAGGTCCTCTGACTCATATCACATTCTCTGTTTTCTTCAACAGGCACCTTCTTTTCCATGTGATTCACTCTCAAAACAGAAATATGTAAGTCATTACTACCTAGTAATGGAGTGTGTGTGTATGTGTGTGAGTGTGTGTGTGTGTGTGTGTGTGTGTGTAAGGTAAAATCTCTGATGTAAAAAGTGTAAAAACTCAGAAAGTCAAGTACAAGTCCACACTTGGACATGATACAGAGGATTCCCATGGTGAGGGTTGGGGTATGGAGTCTGAGGAGCGGAGGAGCATCAACCTCCTGATCGCAACTTTCTAGGCCTAAAGCCCTCTCTGGAGCCCCTGTGTAACTCTTTCCCTCTGGTTTTCCATTGTTCCACTTATTTTTTTTCTTTCTTTTCTGAAAGGCACTGACCTCCTCACCTCCTGCTGATAACCTGGGTTGCAAATTTTCAAACTTATTTATCCAGGTACCAGGAATTTCCTTCCCATTGCTTAACAATTGGTGCCTCTTTTTCTTGCAGACTTTGCCTTTCCGTACCTCGATTCCTGGAGGACTCAGACCAGGAAAATCCATGACTGTGATTGGCTCGGTCCTACCTTCTGCTTACAGGTAACACACAGGCAGAGAGAGTCACTCTCCTGAGTTCATAATGCTATAAATGCCCCACTCCCTTCATGAATCCTAGGGAAAAGGGAACTACAGTGTTGGTTTTCCAGAGGCATAGCAAAGGGAATATATTCTCCAGTCATTCTGAGGTGTTCAGCAAAATTAATTCAACAAATATTAAATGCCAACTAAACCTGGGTCAGCATGATATAGTAGACAGAATACTGACTTTGGACTCAGGAAGACCATGAGTTCAATTCCTTCTTCTACTTCATACTAGCTGTGTGACCTTGAGTGATTCACTGCACCAGTTAGTTCCCCAGACCTCGTTCTAACACAGAAAGTTGCAGAGAAGCTGCTGATCTCCATTTGTAGAAGGACAGTGTCTTACTTTCTCTGTCCTCCAGGTTTGTAATCAATCTGAGAAGTGGGAATGATATTGCCCTCCACTTGAACCCAAGATTTCAAGACAATGCCGTAATCCGGAACACTCACATCAGTGGTTCATGGGGACCAGAGGAGAGTTCTCTGCTCAGCGCCATGCCCTTCACTAAAGGCCACACCTTTCATGTAAGGCATGAGAAAGGGGAGGGTGCTTGGATGGGATAGGAGAGGACATGAAACTTGAACTTCACTGGTATCGCTAGAGAGTACAGTGACCTGTGTAAAGGCATTCAATAAGGCAGGGAATATTCAGTTTCAAGTCCTTCCCTGTAGAGACCCTTTCAGGCATGAGGAAAACTCTTTCCTAGGCCTCAGTGAAAGTGATGATTTCATTGGTAAGGTCTGGCACAAGGGAGCCTCTAGCCCTGGTTTGTGAAGCCAGTACTGAGAAATGATTTAATTTTTATCTAGAGTAACTGTAGCATGACCTCAGTACCATAATGTTCAGGAATTTCATCACTTGGAACTCCCATCCAGGAACACATCATATAATCAGTGTTCCCCAATTGGTGCTAAAGTGCTTTTAAGTTAAGTGTGCCCCCTAATCACAATTGTGGGAGGCAGCTCTTGAAAACATTACTAAAGAGAGCCATTGTGGCTAAGGGAGATGAACTGTGTAACCAGAACCAGGGAGAGCTCTGTGCAAATCCCATCCCTGACATTTACTAACTTTGTGACCATAGGTAAACCATGGGATAGCTCTGACCTTCAGGGTCTTTCCCTATAAAAAGGAGCTGATAATAATGCCTGTATAGCCCTCTCACAAGGAGTTGAGGAAACTCAGGTGAGAGAACATTAGGTATGATTATCTGGAGAGGAGGTGTGTCCTCATTGGATATTGAGCCAGCCTCAGCCCCAGGAGGAGCTAGGTTCAAGTCCTGCTGGGAAGCCCTGGGGTAGTCATTTAGCCTCACATTGGTGTCCCTGATAAGTCTCCCTGACTATTTATAACAGAACTGCCCTGGTACAACTTTTCCCAGGGAGTTCCCTTCATCAGTGAAATCACAAGTTCATTTCCCAACTCCTATTTTCCAAAAGTATGATCCCATTTGACAGATGAGGAGACTGAAGATCAGAAAAGTGAAACTACACCCTTTCAATCTCTCTCTCTTACCCCTGTTCAGCATGGCTTGAATGGCTTGTCTCCTTGTGTTCCAGATGGGGATCATCTGTGATGCACTCTGCTTCAAGGTGATTGTCAATGGGCAGCACCTGTTCAATTACAACCACCGAGTGAAGAACCTGTTGTGTATCAATGAGCTGGAGGTGGCTGGAGACATCCACCTGATTCACATCCAGATCAAATGAAAGGCCTTCCAATCATCTGTCCCAGTCCAAATCTGTCTGTTTTCCCTGCTATTCTTCACTATTCCAGGCTCATGCCCATGAACCCCAAGGATCAGGGGACACAACCCTGACATGTTTCCCACTAGATGTTTAGCAAGGCGTTTCAATAAAAGTGCACCCCTTGTTCTAGGGGAAAGTGGGTCAGGGACATATCTTTATTTTTCCCCAAAGGATTAGTAAGAGATTTGGTTTGTAGTATGTGCTTGATATATGCTTTTTTGATGCATTTCTGGGTTGTTCTCATTCAAGTAGAATGGAAGTTCTATGAAGAAAGGGACAGTTACATTCCTCTTTGTTTCTCCAATGCCTAGCACAATGCCTAGTACATATTAGATGTTTAATAATGCTTGCAGCTTGGTTGAGTGTTGCTCTTATTCAGGTAGACAGGATCACATTGCCTAGTATATAGTAGGTGCTTAATAAATGCTTGTTAATTGTTAGATGGATGGAATAATCATATATATATATATGTATATATCCTGCTTTTCAAACTTTCATTAACTTTCATGTGTTTTCAGCCAGCATTAATAAAAACTCCCACACAGACTTTTGATTCTTTTCCTAAGTGCAAAGTCATTTATTGGTAAAGGTAAAATGCAATGGAAGCCAAGCCAATCCTGAAGAAAGTGCATAACTGAGAACCAAGTCCATTTTGTTCCAGCCTCCATCCTTGGTGTTGCCATCATAACAGAAAAGAAACCCCACTTTTACAAAATAATAGAAGACACCATCCATTGAAAGATGAATCCCATTTCCCAAGCATAGCCCAAATCAAAGTCTACTCTTCCTCTTTCCCACCTTTCTCTCTCCCGCTCCTCATTTTCCCCTTACACAGATTCATGGTCTTTCATCTCCCTTCCGTTTTGATATGTAGCAGCTGCTTCTGCATCGCAGATCATGCACTAGCCCTTCAGTTGGAGGACTTGTGTTCAAGTGCTCATTGTGTCTGTGTGATCTTTGGACCTTGACTCTCCAAATTCTCCTCTCTAACATGAGGCAGTTGCACCCAGTGATATTTAAGCCTCCATCACACTCTAAATAGATGATCCCATGATGCCAAGGGACACAAGCTTCAAGAATGAGATCTCTGTCTCAAGTGAATCTGGTGCTAGTTGTGATTCCACCCAGCATCAGCCCTCAGGGCACTTTGTGGATTCATATGTATCTGTCATTCTCAGGAGTCTGAGTATCCACACATATCACAGTTATCTGCAGCTCAAAGTTAAGTGACTTACTCTTCCTAAGGTTACCCAGCTGGGAATTGTGAGACATGGGATTTGAACCTAGGTCTTACAGCTTCCCTTCCCTTCTACTATGTCTCATTTGCTTCTCTATATAGGTCTAAGGGGCAGGGATGAAGAATGAACCCAGGATTTCATTGATAGAGTTTTTGATGAGTCAACTCCAACCCCAAATGCAAGCCAACACTGTCTCTACAGCTCAGTCTGAGAGACTTGCCCAGAGCAGTGTGCGGTTAAATTACCTGGGAGCATCACACAGCCCACATGGGTCAGAGATGGGATTGGTCTGTGTATCCAAATTTCATTTTTAAAAAATCATCTCTGGGGACAATCCTGTTTAAGTCCAAGGGTCATTTTTGATCAGAGTTTCTCGCAGGTGGCATCAGGGGATTTTAAATAAAGACAATAGATGTGTCCAAGCACAGTCCTTTGTTCTTTCCATTGTCTACCTTCCATGGCTGGTTAGCAGCAACCACAGCTGGCAGGTGGGGCAGGAAGAGGAGATAGAGAAGGAGTCAACCTCACTTTGTTCTCTTCGCAGCAGATAGAGGTCACTGGGGGCAGAAGTCATGGGTGTGGGGGTAAGGGGGAAAGGAGGTCAGTTTCTCCTTCCCTTTGTGATCTCAGATAATGAAGTGGCTGTATCTTTCTGAAGCAACTCTAGCTGAGTCCTGCCTCAGCGAAAACCTCCTCAGGTTTTCATGCTGCTGAGTTAGTTCTCACCTCGTAGGGAAAGATAGACCCAAAGATGTCCTCATGGTATTGTTTCTGGCTCTTAAAGAGCAAAAGAGCGGGGAAAAATGAGTCCCATGGATCAGCTGGGCATTGTTGTTGGGGACAACAGGAGAACCACAAACCTCAATGATAAGAGAGGTCTTTGGTACAACAAATTTCAGTTCACATAACAAAAACTTATAGAAGGAGAAAGTGCGAGGTTTATTACAGCCAGAGCGCTGGGTGAGAGTCAAAGGACCTGGGTTCAGATCCATCCTCTACTCTGTAGTAGCTCTATGTCTTGGGTCTCGCCAATGACAAGGATGAGGTAGATATGATGGCCTCCAAGGTTCCTTCCAGTTTGAAATCTATGATCCATTCCCTTCCCTTGTATTTCTACAGCAGGCCTCTTTGAGGGAACCCTCAGAATAGTTTGTTTTCTCTGTGAAATGAGGGAGGAGAGAAATCTCCCTTCCTATTTTGTACCTGAGAAAGTATAAGTGCTTCTTTACAGGCGTCAGAATGAGCTAGTAACTCTTAAACTAAGTCCTTACTCAGGTCTCCTTCTACCCACATTCCTGGGGATGGGATCATTTGCCCAGCGTTCTTGGCAAGGCCCCTACCTTCAGTTGGAAGATGTACTTTTCCTTCTCCTCTTCCTTCATCTTCAGTCTGGGGGCAAAGAGATCCTTCAGGATTTGTGCCACATCCCAGGCCATCCTCACATCTTCACAGATGTACAAGTGTCACTTGTCCTCACATAGTACCCGGATCACTACAACTGCCAATCGTTGCCTCAGGGTATCCTGAACATAGTAATTTATAGAGAATGGTTTGTTTCCAGGAGAGATTCCACTTAGACTTGACCTTGCTGTTTTGCACACTCTTTCAGCTGAAGTCGGTTTCCCTGGTGTGGCCCCCAGATTTCCAAATATGCTGCAGAAGGACATGGTGCTAACCATGGTCTTGATGTTAAACTCCTTAGGGATAAGAAGTGAGTATACTCTTCTTATGTACAAGGTATTGCAAAAGATTTGGTGGAGATTCAAGTTTACTATAACTTAAATTGATCACAAATTAAACTTATTACTTCTCATGCTTTAATAAATGAAAGGTTAAGCTTTCATAAGCTTGAGGTAACTAGGTGGCATAGTGGATAGAGCCCTAGGACTGGAATGAGGAAGACTGATCCTCATTAGTTCAAATCTAGCCTCAAACTCTTACCAGCAAGTTACTTCATGTGGATTCCTTCAGTTTCCTTATGTGTAAAATCAGCTGGAAAAGGAAATGACAAACCCCTTCAGCATCTTTGCCAAGAAAAGCCCTAATGGGTTGACATGTTCATGAAGAGGCAGACATGACTGCAACAACTGAGCATCAAGAACAAAAAAATGTAAATCTCCTCGAAGATTGTTGGGGTGCCCTGTATTTCCAGTGCGTATTATAGATAGGATTTAGTTTATGGTCTGAGACAGTGGAATGGGCACAAAATTCATACAGAAAGCTCACATTTGAGTCCTGACTATGGTACTCCCCAACCTGGTGACTGAATAATCATGTTAATCTTTTTGAGTCCCTTTCCTCTTCCATCAAATGGGGACAAACACAACCTCCCTCATAGGGTTATTGTGAGGAAAGTATCAGTGCATCTTTTTCAATGGAATTTGGATAGAAACAATTCTGAGGTAAATCTTTAATCTGCTATTATGCTTTTATATTCACTTGAAACCAGCCCTCCAGATGTATGTTGGTTCTTCTGACCACACCTGGTTAGATTACCATTTTCAAAGAGCTTCCTTGGGAGTCTGATAAGGTGTAAATGACCATGCCCATTTTACCAAGAGGGAAAGTCAGGCTCTGAGAGGGGAGTGAAGATGACTTGCCCAACTTTACCCACCCAGTCAGTGTTGAGGTCAGGACTTGACTTGTGTCTCCAGACCACACTTCCTTGGACAGGAGGGTTGGAAGCACTCCCTCCTGCTTTTCTTTCACCCACCTCTCCAGGGCAGGAGTCATGAAACTGGACTCTGTGATCTTAGCTTTTAAAAAGATTTTAGGGGGGTGGAGACAAGATGGCGGGGCAGAAAGACTCATGTATGCTAGCTCCGAACCCACAGCCCATATATTTCCTGCAAGAAGAACTCACCACAAATTCTGGAGCACTGCAAGGCGCACAGAAACACAGTGGAAAAGATTTCCGTTCCAGAGAGCCCTGAAGAGCCATCCCCAGGGGTCCATCGCGTTCTCGACAGTGGAGTCCACCCCTGCGCTGCCCTGGCCATGTGGCCCCAGAGGAGCAGATCCGAGCAGGTTTCAGGGATGGAATCTCCCATGGCCGGGAAGGTCCCTCCGCCCACAGACGCTACAGGTCAGTGAGAGAGACGTCTGGGCTGGCCAAAAGGGGAGCGGAGTGTCTCCTGGTTCGGGCCCCCGTGGGAGGAAATGGCGGAGGGAGTGGCAGAGGCAGCACCGGTGGCCCAGGACTCCCAGAGCAGCAGGCAAAAGTTCAGGGTCATTACCGAAGGTCTCTGCATAAACCCCCTGAGGGAACTGAGCCTGGGAGACAGCCCTGCCCCCACCCGCCCCATTACTGAAGGTCTCTGCACAAAGCCCCTGAGGTAACTGAGCCTGGGAGGCGGCCCTGCCACCACCCAAGCACCAGAACTTAAGCTCACATTGAATAGCAGCCACACCTGCCCCAAAAAGCCCATTTGAATCTCAGACCCCAAGCACTAGCTGGGCGGAACTAGTCAGGGGTGGACAGGAATCTCAGAAGTCAAGTAACTGGCTGGGAAAATGCCCAGAAAAGGGAAGAAAAATAAGACTATAGAAAGCTACTTTTATGGGGTACAGATGTTCCCGCCTTTCAATTCTGATGACAAGGAACTATTCTTACCATCAGGGAAAGACATGGAGGTCAGGGCCTCTGTATCCCAGACATTCCAGGTGGATGTCCGGTGGGCTCAGGCCATGGAAGAGCTCAAAAAGGATTTTGAAAAGCAAGTTAGACAGGTGGAGGAAAAACTGGGAAGAGAAATGAGAGATATGCAAGAAAAGCATGAAAAATGGGTCAATACCTTGGTAAAGGAGACCCAAAAAAATGCTGAAGACAATAACACCTTGAAAAATAGGCTCACTCAATTGGCAAAAGAGGTTCAAAAAGCCAATGAGGAGAAGAATGCTTTCAAAAGCAGAATGAGCCAAATGGAAAAAGATGTTCAAAAGCTCACTGAAGAGAATAGTTCTCTCAAAATTAGAATGGAACAGATGGAGTCTAATGACTTTCTGAGAAACCAAGAAATCACAAAACAAAACCAAAAGAATGAAAAATGGAAGAGAATGTGAAATATCTCATGGAAAAAAACAACTGACCTGGTAAATAGATCCAAGAGAGACAATTTAAAAATTATGGGACTACCTGAAAGCCATGATCAAAAAAAGAGCCTAGACATCATCTTCCATGAATTTATCGAGGAAAACTACCCTGATATTCTACAACCAGAGGGCAATATAAGTGTTGAAGGAATCCATCGATCACCACCTGAAAGAGATCCAAAAAGAGAAACTCCTAGGAACATTGTGGCCAAATTCCAGAATTCCCAGGTCAAGGAGAAAATCTTGCAAGCAGCTAGAAAGAAACAATTCCAGTTTTTGGAAATAAAAGCAGGATAACTCAAGATCTAGCAGCTTCTACATTAAGGGATCGAAGGGCGTGGAATAGGATATTCCAGAAGTCAAAGGAACTAGGACTCAAACCAAGAATCACCTACCCAGCTAAACTGAGTATAATACTTCAGGGGAAAAAATGATCTTTCAATGATACAGAGGACTTTCAAGCATTCTTGATGAAAAGACCAGAGCTGAAAAGACAATTTGACTTTCAAACACAAGAATGAGAAGAAGCATGAAAAAGTAAACAGCAAAGAGAAGTCATAAGGGACTTACCAGAAGTGAACTGTTTACATTCCTACATGAAAAGACAATATTTGTAACTCTTAAAACTTTTCAGTATCTGGGTAGTTGGTGGGACCATACACACACATACACACACACACATACACATGTGCAGGCACACACACATACACACATGCACGCACATACAGAGACAGAGAGCACAGAGTGAATTGAATAGGATGGGACCATATCTTAAAAGAAATTAAGGTAAATGGTGAGAGAGAAATGCAGTGGGAGGAAAGAGGGTGAAATGGAATGGGATAAATTATATCTCATTCAAGAGGCAAGCAGGAGGCTTTTTAGTGGAGGAAAAAAGAGGAGAGCTGAGAAAAAAAACAAGAAGTTTACCCTCATCACATTCGATTAAAGGAAGGAATAAAATGCACACTCATTTTGGTATGAAAACCTATCTTACAATACAGGAAAGTGGGGGAGAAGGAGATAAGCAAAGTGGGGATGATGGAAGGGAGGGCAAAGGGAGAAGGGAGCATTTTGAAGTCAACACTCTTGGGGAGGGACAGGAACAAAAGACAGAATAGAAACAATGGGGGGCAGGATAGGATGGAGGGAAATATAGTTAGTCTTACACAACACGACTATTATCGAAGTCATTTGCAAAACTACACAGATAGGGCCTATATTGAATTGCCTGCCTTCCCAAAGGAAATGGGTGGGGAGGGAGGGATAGGGAGAATTTGGAACTCAAAGTTTTAGGAACAACTGTTTAGTATTGTTCTTGCTACTAGGAAATAAGAAATACAGATAATAGGGAATAGAAAGTCATCTGGCCCTACAGGAGAAAAGAGAAGATGGGGACAAGAGAAGGGAGGGATGATAGAAGAGAGGGCAGATTGGTGATAGGGAAAATTAGATTGCTTGGTGTATTGGGGTGGGGGGAGGGGATAAAAAGGGAGAAAATTTGGAACCCCAAACTTTGTGAAAATGAATGTAAAAAGTTAAATAAATTTTTATTAAAAAAAAGATTTTAGGACTATATTTCAATATGACTAACCTCCTTTCTATCCAATGTCTTTATTTGATCTACTTAAAGAGATGATTCTGAGGAGAGTTTGGTCTCTAGGAGGTCCAGGAAACAATAAAGATGAAGACCCCTTGGGCTAGTGGCTGATGTTCCTTTGCTCATGGACACATGGTTGACTGAAACTTTGGGTCAGTTTCATGCCAGGTTAAGAAAGTCTGTCTAATAGACACAGAACTGGGGAAAGTAGGGATGGAGTGAGTGTTGCTCAGAGATGTAGAGTGGAAAGACATCACAGAGGCCATCTAGTTCAACCTTTCATTTAAAAGAGGGGAAACAGAGGCTCAGGGGCATTAAATGGGTTTTCCAGAATCATGGAAGTATTTCCGGTCCCAGTGAGACAAGGCTTCTTCAATCATTTCATGCCCTGCCATATAAGGACAAACCTTTGCATTGGACATTGATAGGAAACCCAGCTTACTTTGGACTGGCCAGGCTGGTGGGAGTAGGCTGTGTAGACATCCCCGAGTATTCCCTTCCATGTCATCTCCTTCATCTCCTCTCAATAGAGGTGTCCATGTCAGGATATTGGCCTGGCAGTCTTGAAACCTAGGAGAGGCAACAGGCTGCAATTAGCAAGACAGGCATAAGAGGGTGGTGTGCCCTGAGAAGGACTGCCTGAGTTCTGGAGTGTTGCATACAGTGAAATAATGGAGGTTTGACAGGGTGAGTGCAAGGGAGTCTTGGAAGATTTTTAATGTTGAAATCCAGTTTTATACTCTCCCTCCATCTCTCCTTCCCTCCCTCTCTCTCTCTGTCTCTCTGTGTGTCTCTCACTCCCCTCTGTCTCTCCCTCCTCTCAGTCTCTGTCTCTGTGCCTGTCTCTCTTTCTGTCTCTCTGTGTCTCCCTCTGTCTCTGTCCCTACTCTCTGTCTCTCCCTCCTTTCTCTTTGTGTCTTTCTCTCGGTCTCTCTCCTTATCTCTGTCTCTGTGTGTGTGTGTGTGTGTGTCTCCCCCTCAGAGTTAGAATGACTTTCAGAGGCATTCTAATCACAGACAAGGGACCATAAAGATCATTTAATCCCATTCCTTCATTCTACAAGTGAATAACCTGAGGCACAGAGAAGTTCAGTGACATGCTCAAGGTTACACGGGTACTATATAGCAGAAGTAGAATTTGAATCCAGCTCCTTTGACCCCAGCCTAAGGTCATTGTTATTAGAAGTTTGGGAGGTGGAGATAGAAGTGGAGATGTGGGGCAAGGGAGGCTGGGATTGAGCAGGGCCAGGAGTACCACCAATGAAAGAGAGACAAGAGGAGATGGGAGCAGAATGGCATGCCTAATATAAATCCCTTGGGAGTAATTAGATTTGAGAGTGTGTATCTCCATGTAGTCCTGATCTGATGCCCTGAACACAACAGGCATAAGTACAGTCAGCGATAAACTGCTACCCTGGTTGATAGGGATAACCTAACTGCTTTTTTTCCCTGGGGCTTCTGGGAAAAATGTATAGTAGAAAGAACCAAAAAGAAAGTGTGACACAGTCATTAGGGAGCTTGCTTTAGGGTCAGGAAATATGGTTCTGTTCCTGGCTTTGACTCTTAGAAGCTGTGGTTCCATAAGCATATCAGCACAGCTCTCTGGGCTTCAACTGCCTTCTCTGTACCATGGTGATCATCACTTTCCCTCTTCCCCTACAGGGTTGCTGTGAGGAAAGACCTTTGTACTCCATAGAGTGCCAAAATAAATGGGAGTTACCACTAGGGAAAGGCTCTGCAGACATTTACCTTTCTTGCGTCTGTCCACCCATGGCTGTTTCCTGAAATTCCAAAAAGGGACGATCCCAGAAGCTGGCTCATCTAGAATACAGGGTTGGTTGTGGTTCTCTGAAAGCTGGAAGGCACTGGCACTAAAGTGCGGTAAATAAACATGAGAATATGAAGTTCTCAAGGTCCATTTCCCCAGTCTCATTCTGGCTATCCTTCCCTACTTGTCTGGTTCTCTGTCTCATTAAAGTAAGAAAAGAGTGAATATCTTTGAGTTAATGGCATCGTTCTATAAATGACAGTGGCTATAGTCTGTCCTTGAAAAATGCTAGAGAAAGCTAAAAAAAGGAGGGAGGTGGGAGAGGAAGAGAGAGAGAGAGAAAAAGAGAGAGAGAGAGAAAGACTGGGGATAATCAGGGAAGGTTTTCCACAGGGAATTCTGAATCAGACATGAGGGAAGCTCAGCATTCTAAGAGGCAAAAGTGAGGAGGGAGGCAAAATTCTGGAGGCTGGAAATTCAATACTGAGTTGAAGGAGAAGCAAGTAGTCCAGTTTGGAAGGAGACTGACATGAAAACGGTTGGAAGACTGGGGAGGGCTTTTAGCACCAGCTTGAGCAATTTTGGTCTTATTCTCATGGTGATAGGAGGTCCTTAAGGGAGAAATTTTATAATCAAGAGTGCTGATCTTGTAGCACTGACCTTGGAGTTTTTATGTGAGTTCAAATCATGGTTCTTTCACTTATTCCTTTGTGACTTATTCCTTAAGTGACTTTGGGTCACTTAATCTGGATGGGTCTGAGTTTCCTTAGCAGTAAAATGTGATGGTTGGATAGTTGATCTGAGGAGTCATTTGTCCTCTGAGGTCCCTTTCAACTGTAGATGTAAGGTCCTATTATAGGAAGTTACTGACAACTGATGATCAGGGAGGGCCATAGTCAGTCCTATGCCTGTCTTCTGTCTCTAGCTTCCTCGATTCAGCTCTGGCAATTCACAAGTTAGAGGTGGTTCGGTTCAGTTGACATTAATTGGTGTAAGAAGTAAGGTTACACATCTTACACTGTGTAATCTTAAGCTAGGTATATGATCTCTGTTTACCTCAGTTTCCCAAGTTTCCACAGCTGTGCCTTGACAATGAAGGGTAAAAGCAATACTGAAAAAAGTTTGATTTGTAGCAGGGTTTCATGACCAGAATTTGTCCAAATTTCTTTGGTGCTTGCATATAGTTTGCTCTGTATACACCTACATGTTGTCTCCCACATTAGATTGTAAACGACCTTGAGGCAGAGATTGTCTTTTGCCTTTTGTATCCTCAGTGTTTAGCACAATGTCTGGTATGGGGTAGGTACTTATTCATTCAAAGCAGAAAACTGCAGACACAAGAATCTAGCAGAAAATCTCCTCCTCCTTTATATTCCATTGGGTAAGGCTGGTAGAAAATGATAAAATGCAGGACAGCCCCTCTGTCTTTTTGGCATTGCTCCAGATCTGCCTTGCTGCTGATTAAGGGGTTTGCAGTTGGAATTCTTTTTTGTCTTCGTGTTCTAGAACTTAGCTGTATCTCTGCCTCTCTGCAGACTGTCCCCTTTGTTGAATCAATTCGAGGAGGACTCCAGGATGGACTCGAGATCACTGTCAATGGGACAGTCCTTCCTTCCACTGACAATGAGTACTATTTCTGATTGTCTTCTAGCTGACTTGCCTTAAAACATGATCTTTTTAAGTCACTCTTGATTTTCTCTTCCTCATACTTTTCCCTCTGTGCCCACCCTGAAAAAGAAAACTCTTATTTAAAAAACTGTACAGAACAAAGCAAAACAAATAGTACTGTTGACTATATTCAGTAATATGTGTCTTATTCTCTTCAGGTCAGAGCAGAGGTTAGCCTGAGGGCAACAGGGTTAAGTGACTTGCCCAAGTCCCATAGCTAGAAAGTGTCTGAGACCAGATTTAGACTCAGATCCTAATTCCATGTTCAGCATTCCACTCACTGGGCCACCTCACTGCCTCCTCACATCATCAATTATTATTTAAGAAATGTGGGAGAGGTAGAGAGTAAAACCACCACTCTCACTTCCTCCCAGACCCTGACAGAAGCAGCCCAAGGCTCTATATCCAAGAGCCTTGGGAATAGTAGTTCCCCCAAATGCCAAACTTGCTTCCATCCAGTCGCCACAGTCATCATTAAGGGAGAAATCACTGAGGAGAAGAAAATTCTTTCTCTGGGTCTCTCTCTGTTTCTGTCTCCCTTTATGTTTGGACATGGTTTAGAACATCGTAGCATACAGAGAAAAAGACTCACACTTTCAAGTGTAGGTATTTAAAGCAAAGAAACATGAGGGAAGAAAGTGTCACAAAGAAAGAAAGTATGAAAACAGTGACAGGGAAAGGACAGACTCTACAGCGAAGGAGGATCTTTAGCATTCACTAATTGATTTTACTTTCTTCACTCCTGGACTAGCTTCCATGTCAATTTTCCCTGTGGAAACAGGGGAAAAAGCATTCCCTTCCTTTTCAACCCTCAGTTTCGATGTGGTGTCTGCATAGCATGCACAAAAAGCAGAATGGTTCCTGGGGGAAAGAGGAGAGGATAAGCCCAATGCCTTTCCAAAAGGGGGCACCTTTTGGAACTTGTTTTCAGGTCCAGAGTACAGGTTTCAAAGTAAGTAAAGCACCCTTTGAAAGTTCTTTCTGGTCAAGAAATTATAGACTAATGTAGTGTGGAAAGATCTTGGGGAGAAAAAATAATACCAGTTTTGCAAGTACAAGATGGAAAGGCATGATTATGTGCCAGGTTGCTGCAAGAGATCTGGGGCTTTTCAGTGGACTGAAAATTTAACTTGAAAGCTCACCAATGTGACATGGAAGCCAGGAAATTGCATGGAATCTTCAAATATATTTAAAAGAGGCAAAGCTTTTAAGAGTAAGGAAGTGACGGTTCCTCTGAACTCTGTGCTCCACCCAGTTCACCTTGGCACATAGGTAGTGTCCTGTTTAGTTCTCTTAACTACCCTCTCCAGTTTCTCAACCCCGTCAAAGGCCATCACCTCCAGTTCACCCTGGCCAGTCTTGCCTTAGAGGTCACCAGCTCTCACAAGGCTTCCATTTTGCTCCTCAGTAGCTCTGACATCCCACTCCCTCACCACAACCTCCTATATTTCATCTCTCCCTGTGTTTCACTCTTGACCCTCTTCTTTGCCCTCCAGCTCCTCTAGTCCCTCCATGTCTTGGTGCTCCCTCAGGCCTTTAATCCTACCCTGATGTCTCTTCTCTCTTCCAAATCCCACCCTTGCAGTTAGGCAGTCCTCTATTTTTCAGCTCCTAATCCTCTTGTTCTTTTCCTCAATTATAGATTATTGTCTCATTCCCTTTTCCTCCACCTACTCATCTTTTGCTGAAAAACCTGGAAGAAATGGTGAAATGGGGGAAAAGGGAGAAAAAATTTGGAAGCTGTGCTGACTGCATCTATTACACATTTATATTATCTAAACTCAACTGGATTCTCCTTGCAGCAATGCAGTCCTTTTACTCCTCCCCAGTAGATTCACCATCCCATTGCACTTCTCTCCTCATGCTTCCTCCCCTGTCTTCTTCCTCTTAGCTAAGGACCTGAACTCATTCTCCACCAGGAAATTGAATTCATCTGCTATGTGAATGTCGTCTTCTTCCCTTTTCTTCATCTCAAAACCCCTTTCTGTCACCTGCCTCTTCTTCATTCCATTCTTGATAATGAAAAGGCTCTTCCCCTTGCCAAGGTCAACCCCCACATCACATTCCCTTGGTCACATCTCCTCCCATCTTTTCCAACAGATTGACTGTCAACTACCTTCTCTCTATTCTTCTATCTCTTATTGTCTGCCACCGATCTGGTATGCTCAAACATTCCTATCTCCCCTTCCTTAAAGAAGAAAGGGAACAAACATTGATTAAGTGCCTATTACTGTGTAGGATATGTGCTCTCTCCCTCTCTTCTGTTCCCCATTTGGAACCATTTCAACCCTACACCATCCTCCTCTCTTGAATCAATACATCCATTACCATTTCATTGATTATTATCTATCACACTTCGGCCTTGGAGCACTCCTATGCATGTGCTGCTTAATGAAGATGGGGAAAAATGCCACACCCTTTTTGACTACATCCACTGCCAATTTATACACAATTTTAACTAGGCCCTCACTGCTGTTAGGCAATCCTATTATACACTCATTATCAACTCACTCTCACATTCATCCTACAAGTCCTTCTGAGCCTTTTCATCACCTCATCAACCTGTCCTGGCTCCCCCTCCCCTAATCCTCTTAGCAAAGAACTTTGCTTCATATTTACAAAAAATAATAACATGGAAGTCATTCACCATGAGCTCCCATTTCTCCCCTCTTCCTCATCTTCTTCTACTAGGATACATTCTGGGTTTAGTAATATTATTTCGTTTATTTTTCACAACAACCCTGGGTGAGTAGACCTATTGTTATTCCCATTTGACAGTTGATCAGCTTGAGGAAGACAGAAGTTATGGGGCTTTCTCAGGATCACACATCTAGTAATTATCTCAGGCCAGATTTGAACTCAGGTCTTTCTCACTCCAAGGCCAGTGCTCTCTCCCCACTATCAAGTATCTCCCTCAGAGGAAGGAAGGAAAGAAGTAACTATTAAGTGCCTACTGTGTGCCAGAATTATGCTGCACACTTTTAAATGATCTTATATGATCTTCAGTAAAAACTTGGGAGGTAAGTGCTGCCCTTTGCATCCCCATTTTGGAGAAGAGGCAACTGAGGCAAAGGTCAAGTGATTTATCCAGAGTCTGAGGCTAACTTTCCTTCACCTGCTTTCCCCTCTGTCACCAGCTCTACATGGAAGGAATACAATCTCTTTTAAAACTGACTCCAAAGCAGATAGAATTAGTAAGAGAAGTCTACTGTAAATTTTTTTAAATGTAGGGATGAATGAAAAAATCAATTATAATTATTGCATAATTGTTGTATTGTGTAGTGGGAGGTTATTCAGACTGAATACAATGGAATTTTAAGATGTGGATGATGAATGTAGAGAAATATGAGAAGGCTTTTATGAATGCATGCAGAAAGAGGTAAGGAGAACCAGGAAGGCAATATATAGAAAAAATTACAATAATGTAAATAGGAAGATTAAGAACAAAACAATCCATTCTGAATGCTGGAAAATGATAATGATCAAGCTTGGTCTCAATGAAGAGCTGTGAGGAGGTACTTACTTTCTCTCTTTCCTTCTTTATTTTTTATTTTTAATGTTCTACAATCACTACCATAAAACTTAGATTTTTTATCCCCTCTACCTACCCCCCTCCTTCCACAAGATGGCATACAATTCTGTATAGGATCCACAAATACTTTCCTATTGAATACCTTTTCACTGTAGTCATGCTGTATAGACAGACTAAAATAAATGGAAATCATATAACAAATCAAAACATAACACACAGACACACACACACAAAACAATGATCTGCTACATTCTACGAATGAAGTCCATAGTTCTTTCTCTGAGTGTGGAAGGCATTTTGCCTTAGAAGACCATTAGGAAGCTTTTTTTTTTAAGTTCTTGCATTTTTACGAAGTTCCAAGTCTACCAGAAAAAAACTCTCACACACTGTGGTCATTGCTATGCACAAAGTTCTCCTGGTTCTCCTTTCACTCAGCATCTGATCATATAAGTACTTCCAGGCTTCCATTTTCATCATTTCTTATGGCACAATAGTACTCCATTACATTCATATACCATAATTTATTCAACCATTCCCCAATTGATGGGCATCCCCCTGATTTCCAGCCTTTGGCAACCACAAAGAGTGCTGCCATAAAATTTTTTGTACATGTGGGACCCTTTCCCATTTTTATCATTTCTTGGGGATACAGTCCTAGAAGCAATATTGTTGGGTCAAAGGGTATGCACATTTTGCAGCCCTTTGGGCATAGTACCAAACTGCACTCCAGAATGGTTAGATGAGCTCACAGCTCCACCAACAATGAATTAGTGTTCCAACTCTCTCACATCTCTCCAACACTTATCATTTTCCTGTTCTGTCACCTTTAGCAATCTAATTGGTGTGTTGTGGTACCTCAGAGTTGTTTTGATTTGCATCTCTCTAATCAAAAGTGATTTAGAGCATTTTTTTCATATGATTAGAGATATCTTTAATTTCTTCCTCTGAAAATTCACTGTTCCTATCCTTTGACCATTTACCAATTGGGGAATGCCTTGTACTGTTGTACATTTTACTCTGTTCTCTGTATATTCTGGGAATGAGGCCTTTATCCCCGAGATCACCTGTAAAAATTCTTTCCCAATTTACTACCTCCCTCCGAATTTTGGTTGCATTGGGTTTAGTTGTGCAAAAGCTTTTCAGTTTAATGTAATCAAAATTATTGCTCTTGCATTTCATAATGCTTTCTATCTCTTCTTTAGTCAAAAATTCTTCCCTTCTCCATAAATCTGATAAATACACTATCTCTTGCTCCTCCAGTTTGACCATGATATCAATCTTTATACCAACATTGTATACCCATTTGGACTTTATTCTTGCATACGGTGTGAGACATAGGTCTATGCCTAGTTTCCACCACACTGTTATCCAGTTTTCCCAGCAATTTTTGTGGAACAGTGAGTTCTTATCCCAGACCCTTGGGTTTATCAAACAGGAAGTTGCTATAATCCTTGATTACTGTGTCTTGAATGCCTATTATATTCCACTTGTCTACCTTTCTGTTTCTAAGGCAGTACCAAGTGGTTTTGATAATTGCTGCTTTATAATCATACAATTTGAGACATTGTAGCACTAGGTCACCTTCCCTAGCATTTCTTGTCATTAGTCCCTTTGTTATTCTGGAACTTTTGCTCTTCCAGATGAATTTTGATATTATTTTTATCCAGCTCTAGAAAATAATTATCTGACACTTTAATTGGTATGGCACTAAATAAGTAAATTACTTTAGGTAGAATTGTCATTTTTATCATATTAGCTTGGCCTACCCATGAGCAGAGGAGGTACTTTCTCTTCGATCTACTCTGGTTCTTTGCAGAGATGGGAGACTCTGAGAGTTCAACATCGTGTATAGTGTTAGATTTTTTTAAAGTATAAACAAGTAGGATCTTTTTTCCCTTCTTTTTTACTTTTTGCTATAAGGAATTTCTTTCTAAAAAGGAGATATTCAGAAGGCTTGGGAAATTATTGTCATACAAAAGCAAAAGATGTCAATTAAATATAACATATATTTATGTTTCTACTATATATTGAGAAATAAAGCAAGACAAGCAAAATAAAAAGGGAAAGTATTTACTAAACATTTATTATGTGCAAACTTTTTCATATATACAAAAACAAGACATTCCCTGACCTAAAATGAATGTATTCTAAGAAAGGATGAAAAAATTTATGAAATTATATATGACATATAAACATCAAATTTAAAAAATATAAAATTTTATGTTTATATAAATACTTGTAGGTTGAAGAAATTTTATATAACATACTTATATTGTCTGTTTTTATAAATTATATAAAAGATGATTAAATTATACTGTTATATGATATTAATATATATTTTATATTATATTACATGAAATTAATATAAAAATAAAGTATACATTCATTCATACACATGCATACATACATTTAAATATGCATACACGTATTTATGGATATATATAAATGGTGGCTAGGAAGGGATTTGATTTGGAAATTACAGCAAGGATGGTAAAAGGAGTCATCGGACACACATTTAGTTTTCCAGTGACAGCACTGATTTCATTGTGGTTCAAGAGCCAGAAGGGAGATGGAAATGGAAGTGGCAGAGAGATGAAAATGTAAGCATCAGCAGCAGGTGACAGTCAGGAAGGTGGCAGGAGTGTAGAGTATCTGCTATGTGAATGCAGATAATCTTTGAGATACTAACCATTTGGATTCACCCATGTCATGGATGCTATCTATTGGCATGGATGATGGAGGCTCAATCCCACTTCTCCTCTCAGTAATAGGCCTATAATTACTAGCTCTTTGTAGGACCTGGAAAAATGATTAGGGTGGTATTAGTAGAGGCAGATTCAACCTCGAGGACTCATCACAGTGGTTCCCAACGTCCCACTGGATATATCGCTAATGCAGCTTCCTTCTGTTGGCAGGTGAATGGGAATGGGAAGCATTTTCACCATTATCAGCACCAGATCCCTTTCCAATGTGTGGACATTATAATCAGTAGCATAGTGCAGATGGACTACACCAGCTTCCAGGTCAGAACAAGGGACATCAGTCTCCTCCATCATCTTCTTTCCTTCTCCAAGCTGAGATTCTATAGTACCCTTTACTACTAGTGGTCACTGCTGAGTTTGTGGTTATAGTCAGGCCAAAGAGACTTCCCTACTAATTATTATCATTCTAGTTTCACAGATTGTCTCCACAGCAAACACTAATAGTTTCATTGAGGACGCTTTCATATCCAGATTTTTCATGGGCTCATTTCACTTAACCAATAGCTCTACTCAAAAGAGGAAGGGTTGACACAACAGGTCACGAACCCAGAGCTGGAGGTCACACGGAGCATTTCCATTCGATTCTGGCTTCAGACAGGATTTTCTTAGTGCAGTTTATCTGGAAACCAATACAATCTCACAAGCATTAAAAACCTGCTGGGGCGGGGGGAAGTGGGGGAGAAGCCAAGATGGCAGAGTAGAAAGATTCACATATGCTAGCTCCTAACCCACAGCCCATAAAATACCTTCAAAGAAGAACTCCAAACAAATTCTGGAGCAGTGGAAGCCACAGAACAATGGAGCAGAGGGGATTTCTCTTCCAGAGAGACCTGAAAAACCGACACCAAAGGCCCATCATACACCAGACCCAGAGCAGAGCCCAGCCCTGCGTTGACCACGTGGCACCAAGAAGAGCAGATCCGAGCAGGTTTCAGGGATGAAATCTCCAGTGGCTGCGCAGGTCCCTCCACCCACAGATGCAAATGGTCAGTGAGAGAGCGTTTTGGGATGGCTGATAGGGGAGCAGGGTGTCCCCATAACTCAGGCCCCCTAGGGAGTCAGCAGCACAGACAGCTCCAGACAGAAGCGCCCAAAGCAGACAGGAGCTCGGATCCATTCTTGAAGATCTCTGCATAAACCCCCTGAGGGAATGGCCCTGTGTGGCTGCCCTGCCCCCACCTGAGCAGCTGAACTTAATCTCACACTGAATAGCAGCCCTGCCCTTGCTAAAAGCCCTGAGGCTGGGAAGCAGCATTTGAATCTCAGACCCCAAGCATTAGCTGTGTGGATCTGGAGGCAAGGCAGGGGTGGAGAGGAATCTCAGAAGTCAATTATCTGGCTGGAAAAATGCCCAGAAAAAGGGAAAAAAATAACACCATAGAAGGTTACTTTCTTGGTGAAAGGTTATCTCCTCCCATCCTTTCAGAGGAGGAAGAACAATGTTTACCATCAGGGAAAGATACAGAAGTCAAGGATTCTGTATCCCAAACATCCAAAATAAATATTCAATGGGCTCAGGCCATGGAAGAGCTCAAAAAGATTTTGAAAATCAAGTGAGAGAGGTGGAGAAATGAGAGAGAGGCAAGAAAAGCATGAAAAGTAGGTCAACACCTTGCTAAAGGAGACCCAAAAAAATGCTGAGGAAAGTAACACCTTGAAAAATAGGCTCACTCAGTTGACAAAAGAGGTTCAAAAAGTCAATGAGGAGAAGAATGCTTTCAAAAGCAGAATTAACCAAATGGAAAAAGACGTACAAAAGCTCACTGAAGATAATAGTTCTCTCAAAATTAGAATGGAATAGATGGAGGCTATGAGAAACCAAAAAATCACAAAACAAAACCAAAAGAATGAAAAAATGGAAGATAATGTGAAATATCTCATTGGAAAAACAACTGACCTGGAAAATAGACCCAGGACAGACAATTTAAAAATTATGGGACTACCTGAAAGCCATGATCAAAAAAAGAGCCTAGACATCATCTTTCATGAAATTATCAAGGAAGACTCCCCTGATATTCTAGAACCAGAGGGCAAAATAAGTATTCAAGGAATCCACCAATCACCTCCAAATCCAAAAAGAGAAACTCCTAGGAACACTGTGGGCAAATTCCAGAGTTCCCTGATAAGGAGAAAATATTGCAAGCAGCTAGAAAAAAAACAATTTGAGTGTTGCAGAAATACAATCAGGATAACACAAGATATAGCAACTTCTACATTAAGGGATTGAAGGGTGTGGAGTATGATATTCCAGAAGTCAAAGGAACTAGGACTAGAATCACCTACCCAGTAAAACTGAGTATAATACTTCAGGGAAAAAGGAGCTTTCAATGAAATAGAGGACTTTCAAGCATTCTTGATGAAAAGACCAGAGGTGAAAAGAAAATTTGACTTTCAAACACAAGAATCAAGAGAAGCATGAAAAGGTAAACAGCAAAGAGAAATCATAAGGGACTTACTAAAGTTGAACCATGTACATTCCTACATGGAAAGACAATTTGTAGCTCGTGAAACTTTCCAGTATCTGGGTAGTTGGTGGGATTACACACACACACACACACACACACACACACACACACATGTACGCACACACAGAGACAGAGAGCACAGAATGAATTGAATAGGATGGGATCTTATCTTAAAAAATGAAGTTAAGTGGTGAGAGAGGAATGTATTGGGAGGAGAGAGGGAGAAATGGAATGGGGAAAATTATCTCTCATAGAAGAGGCAAGCAGGAGACTTTTTAGGGGAGGGAAAAAAAGGGGAGCTGAGAGAAAAACATGAAGTTTACTCTCATCACATTCGACTAAAGGAAAGAATAAAATGGCCACTCATTTTGGCATGAAAACCTATCTTACAATAAAGGAAAGTGGGGGAGAAGGGGATAAGCAGGGTGGGGGGGATGATGGAAGGGAAGGCAATGGGAGGAGAGAGCAATTTGAAATCAACACTCTTGGGGAGGAACAGGATCAAAAGAGAGAATAGAAGCAATGGGGGGGGCAGGATAGGATGGAGGGAAATACAGTTAGTCTTACACAACACAACTACTATGGAAGTCATTTGTAAAACTACACAGATATGGTCTATGTTGAATTGTCTGCCTTCCCACAGGGAATGGGTGGGGAGGGAGGAATAGGGAGAAGTTGGAACACAAAGCTTTAAGAACAACTGTCGAGTATTGTTCTTGCTACTAGGAAATAAGAGATAAAGGTAATGGGGAATAGAAAGTTATCTGGCCCTACAGGACAAAAGAGAAGATGGGGACAAGGGAAGGGAGGGATGATAGAAGAGAGGGCAGATAGGTGATAGGGGAAATTAGAATGTTTGGTGTATTGGGGAAGGAGAAGGGGACAAATGGGGAGAAAATTTGGAACCCAAAATGTTGTGAAAATGAATGTAAAAAGCTAAATAAATAAAATTAACTAAAAAAAAAAGCTACTGAGTATAAGACACCATTCTGGGCATGTTGGGTACAAAGGCAAATCCAAAACATTCTCAGCCTTCATGAAACTTCTGCTGGGAATAGAACATGATCACAGACAAGTGAATACAAAAGAACTTAGAAAGGCAGAAAGTTCCAGGAAATGGGACTGCTACCTATAGAAATGGCATCTGATTTCAGCTTGTAAGGAAGCTCAGGATTTTAAGAGATGGAAGTGAGAACACATTCATGCCACAGAGTCCACACAGCTGAGGGCAATGGCATAGAGATGGGTCAGTCTGGAATGATGGATATGAAATATGGTTGGAAAGCTATCTTACAACCTGACTGTAAAGGATTATATATAACAGGCTAAGGCATTTACATTTCGTCCTAAAAGTGATAAGGGGTCACTAGTGATTCTTGAGCACAATAGTGCCAGGCTAAGACCTATCCCTTAGTAAAATTATTTTGGTAGCTGTATGGAGGATAGGTTGGAAAAGGGAGAGGTTGGATGTAGGAGATTAATAGATTAGGAGAGCATGCGAACACGGGTTAAGTGGGAGACTTGGGGACCCATCAGAACAATATCCAGAACCAACAAGGCTTACAGAGTAGGTTTTGGGAAATGATTAACCCATGGGCAGCCTGCGTGGGGACTCAATAGCCTGTACGATGTGTGACACAGAACCCATTCCCCTTAGCATGCCCTTTGACTCACTACATTATCAATTTTCATTCTGCTTTCTAATGCAATCCAAGTCTTATAACTTGATGTTTCCTCTTAAATGAATAGAAATTCTACATTAGTGAATTAAATTTGAATTTCCACCCTGGTTAATTATATGAACTGGATAAATATTTTTCCCATATGCGTTCCCTCAATCTCAAAATTAAAACTCCCTAATTTTAAAGGCTATTATTTTTTCATTTAAAATATCATTATTAACTTTAAAATAAATGTTATTTTCTATACAACCTATTAGCAATGTAACATAAAGTATAAAATTAATGATTGCAACAATTTATTATATTGAGATGGCTCAAAGCCAAGCTGTTATCTCTAACTGTTCATTGCAACTACTGACTTTTAGTTCTGGAAGCACAGTCCCACCATTCATCTCTCATAGGATGACAAAGTTCCTAAATCATTCTCTTCCAGAATTTTCCTCACAGAATGAGTTAAATTCAGTATTTCAGAGGAAAAGCTCTCTTTGACCCTTTTCTCAGAGTCTTTCTCCAATCCCCTTAACAGGCTATAGTTCGTTAACGATAGTAGTTGCAGTCTCCAAGGATAATAGTTAAACTGTCTGTGCAAAGATTCTGTTGTGTCTGACTCTACATGATTCCATTAGGGATTTTCTTGGCAGGGATATTGGAATGGTTTGCCACTTTCTTCTCCAGCTCATTTTATAGATGAGAAAACCAAGGCACACAAGGCTAAGACACTTGCCCCAGGTTACCCCACTAGTAAGTGCCTAAGGCTGGATTTGAACTTGGAAAGATGTTCCTTCCTGACTCCGGGCCTGGCACTTTATCCACTGCATCACCTACATTCTGTTCTAATTTAAAGGTACAATAATATTATCGATGTCAACTTGATCAAGAAGAACCTTAAGCCAAATAGCTTTGTTACAATATGAAAGTCACTGAGTGGAGAGAGGGGGCCTTAGTCCATGAGTCATGTCCCACCTCTAGGGTTTGCCTGTGTGACCTTAGACAAGTCATTTTACATTTTAAGTCCTTGATGCTTGGGGAGGAGAAGGAATTTGCAAAGGTCACAACCTATTGTCAATGGTGGGATCTGAACCAGGTTCTCTGACTCATATCACATTCTCTGCTGTCTTCAACAGGCATATTCTTTTCCATGTGATTCACTCTCAGAACGGAAATATGTAAGTCATTTCTAGGTGGAAGGAAGTGTGTTTTTGTGTGTTTGTGTGTGTGTAAGCACGCACACATGCGTGTAGATTGGAATCCCTGATGACCTACAAGTCAGAAACAACTCAGAAAGTCCAGGACAGGTCCAGACTTGGATATGCTGCAGAGCATTCACATGGTGGGGGTTGGGGTGGGGGATATGGGAGAGTAGAGCAGCAACCTCCTGCTTCCACTTCCCTGAGCCTATAGACCTGCCTGGAACCTTCCACTTCACCCTTTCCCTCTAGTCTTCTTTTCAACTTCTTGCCTTTTTTATCATCCTTTTCTGCCAGGCACTGACCTCTTTCGCAACCCTTACTTATTGTCTGGATTGTGCATTTTCGAACTTCCTTCTCTGGGCAGCAAGTGTTTCCTTCCTATTACTTAGAACTTGGTGCCTTGTTTTTTCTTGCAGACCTTACCTTTCCATGCCTCAATTTGTGGGGGACTCTGTCTAGGCAGATCCATGACTCTGTTTGGCTTTGTTCTGCCTTCTGGTGACTGGAAGCTCACAGACAGAGAGAGTAACTTTCCTGAGTTCACTGGGTTATAAAGTTCTCACACCTTTCATGAATCCTAGGGAAAAGTGAACAGTAGGGTTGGTTTTCCAGTGGCATAGTAAAGGGAAGACATTCTCCAGTCATTCCAAAATGCTCAGCAAAATGAATTCAGCAAATATTGAATGCCAATGAAGCACTGATGAGTATGATATAGTAGACAGAACACTGGCCATAGAATTAGAAAGAACTGGGTTCAGCTCCGCTTCATATTTGCTGGGTGACCCTGGGGAAGTCACTGCACCATTCTCTTTCCCAGATATCTCTCTAACACAGAAAATTGCAGAGAAGCTGCTGGTCTCCATTTGTATGATAATGTCTTACTGTCTCTGTCTTTTAGGTTTGTAATCAACCAGAGAAGTGGGAATGACATTGCCTTCCACTTGAACCCAAGATTTCAAGAGAATGCCATAGTCCAGAACAGTCAGATCACTGGCTCATCGAGACCCGAGAAGAGTTGCCTGCTTAGCGCCATGCCCTTCATTAAAGGCTAGACCTTCATGGTAAGGCATGAGAAAGGGGAATGTGCCTAGATGGGATTAGGAAAGGACATGAACCTTGATCTTCAGTGGTATCACTCCAATACAGTGAACCCTGGAAAGGCATTCAATAAGACAGGGGGCCTTCAGTTTCAAGTCCTTCCCTGTAGAGACTCTTTCAGGAATGAGGAAAATTCCCTCCCAGGCCTCTGTTAAAGTGATGATTTCATTGGTAAGGTCAGGCACAGGGGAGCCTCTAGCCCTGGTTTGTGGAGCAAATACTGAGAAGTGATCTAATTTTTATCTAGAATGACTGCAGCAGGACAGCTGGTGAGCAGGGAGGGCTGTGGTCAGTCCTGTGCCTGTCTCCTCTCTCTAGCTTGCTCTGTTCAGCCTGGCAATCCACAAGTTAGAGGTGGTTCAGTCCACTTGACTTTAATTGATGTCAGAAGTAGGGTTGCCCATCTTACACTGTGTAATCTGAAGCAAGTTATATTATCTCTGTTTGCCTCAATTGCCCAAGTTTCCAAAGCTGTAGCCCTAACAATGAGGGGTAAAAGTAATAATGGAGAAAATTTGATTCCTAACAAGGATTCATGACTGGAATTTGTTCAAGCTTCTTTGATGCTTGTCCAACCTCAGAGAACACCTGGTGCTGACCAAAGCAGTAAAATAATTATGTGATTTTGCTAGAGGGTGAGATCATCCAGAGCGGATACAAACGACTATTGTGATGCCAAGCTTGTGGCCGATCACTTGCTGGGCCTTAGCTCTGCAAAATGGGGTGTCTCCCAATAGTATCTTGAAACTGTCAAGCAAGGAGATCCCCTTTCTCTGCTTCGCTCATTCCAGGTTTTCACAGCTGAGGCCAGAAAGTCCACAATGTTGCATCCAGTTGTCTGTCATCACAAGCTTGAGGAAAAAATTCTCAGTAAGAACCAGGGACCCTGGAAGGTACATGGAACTAGAACAGGGAGTGAAACTCTCCCATCAATTATAATAATGAGTCTATCACTTTGTCTAGGAACAGGGGTGGGAAGCTGTGGTCTCAAGGCCATATGTGACCCTGTAAGTTCTTAGGTGGGGACCTCTGACAGAATCCAAATTTCACAAAAAAAAATCTTCTTCATAAAAGAATTTCTTCTGCAAAATTTGGACTCAGTCAAAAGATGGCACCAAAGGACTTAAAAGACCACATGTGTCCATGAGGTACAGGTCGATGACATAGTCTAGAACACCAACTAGCATAGGAGTCAGGTTAGTTAGAACAGGAAGATGAGAACAGTGGGAAAGGCCCTTTACACAGTTAAAATAAGCAGTCCAGGTCTGTGGACGCTTGGAATAATTAGACAATAGAGTCATTTGGAAGAGGGAGTCATTCAGGCAAATCACGGCTGGGAGACACTCAGATCACTTAAAACAGAGAGTCAGACAGAACAGTCAGACAATCAGGACAGTCTGATCATTCAGAACAACAGTCAGAACAGGGAGTCAGTCAATGTCTCTCAGGGATGTTAACACAATCTGTTCACTCAGAAACTGTTTGTTAATACACTAGGAAGCCAAAGTGGGCAAAGGCAGAAGCCTGCTCCCACCTGGGACTTTGGAGAGACAAAGTTCAGCTGCCAATAGAAAGGGTGCACCAGGACCACCTCACTCTGGGAAGCTCAGACAGCAGTTTGCTTTCCTTGAGGCCTCATTCACAGAAAGCCCCCTCTCTATTTCTTCAGAGAGACAGAGGTGGCTTTGAATGAAAGAGCAATTTGAGAATGGGTCTCTTTGGTCCCTTCTGCCTCACTACCACTCTCCCAGGTGGGAGGGGGGAAAGGGACACCTGTACCAGAAATCAGAACTTTGGCTTCTGGCTACTTAGAGAAGCATCTGGGATCATTGCCCAGGAGGAGAGGCATCTCCAAGTCCTGCATAGGTTCTCTTGTTGGGGAATTCACACACAAGGTCCTTCTGGGAGAAGTGGGTTTGGGGAAATAGGAGATGAGCAGGACCATATTGCAACCCTCCCTAGAGTAGGGTCTGCTAATATTTGTGTGCGTGTCCTAGACCCCTTGAGCAGTCTGGTGAAACCTCTGAATCCCTTCTCAAAATAGTAGTTTTTTGAAATGCATAAGGACTACAAAGAAAACCAAATAAAGATGCAATTTTCTGAAGACCCCTTAGGGTTCATAGATCCTTACGTTAACAAACAGAATCTAGACCAGTCCATAGATCAAGGTTACAGAGGCAGACTGGGGAAGCCTATGAACCTCTTTTGAAATGAATATTGTTAAATGTATCAAATAAATGAACAGAATCAGCTAAGCCAACCAAAGACAGTGAAAGACTGTTATCAAAATGCTTTTTAAAGAAAAACACACCCAATCATGGACCTGAGCTTAAGAACCCTTGAGTGGGACAGAATCGTACCTTCAAACCCACAACATCTTTGCTTTCTTACACGCCAGGCTTGAGGGTTCAGACCTTCCTGATGCTCTAGCAATGATTGTTTGTTTTTTTATTTTTTTTCAGCCTCCCCAAACTGTCTGGTCGACTGCTGCCTCAACTGTCATCATCAGTTTTAGATTCCCCAACGCTTTTTGGATCCTTGTATTTCCTGTTTCTGGTTTTGATCAGGTTAGGATCAGAGAGAGTCTGTCCTTAGACACTTAGTCCAGGGATTGCCTGGGAGGTAATCATCCCTGGGAAGCCTTTCTTATCTCTGAGTGGGACTCTGTCCCTTGCAGCCTCATCTCTTGTGCTAGTCCCTGATGGACAGATAATATCATTCATTTGGCACTTTCAGATTGGTTTCAGGCTTCATAAACATTGTCTTCTTTGAGCCTTACCACCACCCACTGAGGTAGGTACTGCAGGCATTATTTATACCCATTTCACAGATGAGGAAACAGCTTGAAAGGTTAAGTGACTGCAAATATCAGAGTTGGAATTTGAACCCAAATCTCTTTTAATTCCAAATCCAGAATGCTTTCTTCAACTAGCTTCCTTCTTAGGCACAAGATTTGCTAACTGTTACCTCCATCCCAAACCCCCAAGCTTGTCAAGAATCCACCTTCAACTCTTACTCCATTTGCATTGAGAGTCATAGAAGACACAGGTTCTCCATCCCACCCTCCCTCCAGTATTTGTACTGTCCTTTTTGTATCATTTTTCAGTCATGTCCAACACTTGTGACCCCATTTGGGGTGTTCTTGGGAGAGATGCTGGAGTGGTTTGTCATTTTATTCTCCAGCTCATTTTACAGATGAGGAAACAGGCAAACAAGATTAAGTGATGTGACCAAGTTCATACTGCTAGGAAATATCTGAGGCCAGAAGATGGACCTTCCTGATTCCAAGCTCAGGGTTCTATCCACAGTGTCACTTAGCTTCCCTAGTATTTGCAATAAAATTAACTTATATGCTTTCATATCACCTTTCTTTTAAATTTTCTCCCACCTCTATCCCCTACCAAGGGAGTTATCTCACATAGCAAAAAAAAAAAAAGAGAGAGAGAAAAATCAGTTCAGCAAGTTAAACAATACATCATCTGAGTGGAAGGGAATATACTTTCAATGTTCCACAGTCATAGGCCCCAATTTAAGAAGAAGCTAAAGATTCTTGCTTTTTTTCCCCCAAGAGATGGAAGGAGATATGGAATTTAAAATCATGGTATATTTGGATAATTGAGCATGGTTGTCCCAAAGATATCTCTGATGACAGGGAAAATGGCATGGGAGATTTCTTAGCACCCCTGCACCAAGGTCAAAAACCCGGTGGAAATGGAAACAGCTCTTTCTAGCTAGAGATCACTCAAGATTAACATGTGAGGCTTGGACCCTCGGGGGGTCTATAATGGGTTTTCATGGTTGGTGCACTAACTGAGTTTTTGCTCTCTTGTTTCTCCTTTCAGACTCAAACAGTTTTTCCTGGAATTCACTCTGTTTCATAGATGCCCAATGTAAGACTTATACTGCTGACCACTCTATGACCCCACCCATCCATCTTCCACCCTTCACCTGTTGAAATAGATGGAGCTCTTTGAGTCATGTGTTGTGATGAAGTGCTCTTGGAAAGGGCTCTGGGAATTCTAGACACAAGATCATAGCTCTAGAATTGGAAAGAATTGGCTCTCTAATCTAACCCTCTAAGTCAATAAACTTTTGATAAGCACCTACTATGTGCAGTCAATGTACTAAGTACTAGGGATTTTACAGAAGAGGAAAGTGAGGTCCAGAAAGGTTGGACTCACTAATCTCTAAGGTCTCTTCCAGTTCTAAATCTATTAAGAGGAACCATATAGGTACAGCTGACCTCAAAGTCAGGAGGTCTTGGGTCCAAATCTTCAACACATTGTGGAACCCTTTGTCTATTATTTCACTGCAGCCCTTACCTTTTCACACATTGATCTTTGGAAGACTCTACCCATCCAGGAACATTACTGTATCTGGCACTGTCCTGCTTACTGCTGACAAGTGAGCTTTGGTCCTGAGTTCAGAGGGAAAACAGTTCCTTTTATTTGGCATTCTTCTCCTCTCTGGGCAGCAAGGACCCTTCTTTATAATGAGCCAATCAAGCATTTATTAAACACCTGCTGTGTGCCAGGCCCTGTGCTAAGCATTGGGGATACAAGGATATGCAAAAGATGGTCCCTGCCTTCAAGGAGCTCACAGTCTCAGAGTGGAGACAACATGCAAACAACTGTATACAGACAAAAGATATAGAGGATAAATTGGAAATAATCAAGAGAAGTAATCCTCTAATGTTAAGGGAGATCTGTAAAAGATTCCAATACAAGGTGGAATTTAGCTGGCACGTAAAGGAAGCTAAGAAATTCAGGAAGTACTGATGAGGAGGGAAGGCATTCCAGGAGGAGGACCTTCCCTGCTGGATAGTGGTATTACAAAAACCTGGCGAGAAGAGAGTAATGAGGAGACAAGGGTGATTGACAGTGTCAAAGACTTCAAAGACCTCAGCAAGGGTCAAGTTGGGTAAAGATGGATACATTTGGCATTAAAGGGATCATTAGATTTTTACATGATTGCATATGTATATCCTATATCTAATTGTTTACCATCTCAGGGATGGGGGTACTCCAATTTCCCTCACAACTGCACCAACAGAGAAAGAACCTTCTAACTTATCAATATCTACCCAGCATGGTCACAAGACCTGCGTTCCCAAGACATCAGATGCAGATGATTGGATTTATCAATAGCCTTGCTTCTCCTCCTCCACTCTCCAGTGGTTGGGTGCATGCCTCAGCCACTAGTCTGCAGGATGGACAGTGGGAGGTAGAGAGGAGGTCAGTTATGTGTGACTCTTCATAATCCAATTTGCGATTTTCCTGGAAGAGATCCTGGAGTGGTTTGTTCATTTCTTTCTCCAGCTAATTTTGCAGATGAGGATAATAGAAGATTAAGTGACTTGCCCAAGGTCACACAAACTAGTAAGTGTTCGTGAGACCACATTGGAACCCAGGTCTTTTTTACTCTAGGCCCAGGGAGCTATCCATTTTGACACCTAGTTGCCCCAAAAGGGAGAACCAGATGGTTATTCCATTTCATTTCTTTTCTGGCATTGCAGGAGAAGGGTTCAGAGTAATACAGGTGGTCTGAGTAGTGCAGCATCTCTTGATTGGTGAGCTCAAATTATTTCATGAACACTGAATGCTACTCAGATTTAGAACAGCTTTCTGGCTTGGGAAGCAGTGTGGTGTAAATCTTTTGACCACTTTAGGGTTAATTCCTCATCTGTAAAATGAGTTAGTTGGACTCACTGATCTCTAGGGTTTTTCCCAACAATAATTTGTTATCACACCTTCCACTTTTATTGATTTATGTCCACATAGTGCCCCAAACCTCCACAAATGGGAAGTAATGCGTTGTGTCCTCCACTGGCTCATGTTCCTCTCCCCACCTTCTGATCCCACAAACAGACAAGTCCCCCACTCTTCCTTCCCCTTGAACACCTGTCAGGTTGTGTCTTGATCAGTTTCTGTTCCTCAGTTGAACCTTCCCTCTACAGAGCACAGGTTGCTCTGACTGACACCCTCCAGCAGCAGCATCAACAGCAGCATGAACTTCAATCCTGCCTAGCTCCTCTGCCTAAATCTTGTGAGTATACCTGTAGTGAGCATCATGGGGAGGGGGAGCCATGAAGGACTTCTTCTGTGACTTTGTTAAGAGTCAGCTCTGTGGAGATGGATCTAAGGATATTACGATGAACAGCCAGGAGAGAATGCCTATTTTTCTTTACACTTTTGAGGAAGTAGCAGTAAGTGAGCCAGGTGGGATGTGGGTACTGAGTTCCATATTTGCTTGCCCTTGTCTACGTTCTGACTCCATCCCCGAAACTGTGACTGCTTGACACCAGAGTTCTTCTTGGGACAACAGGGATCTTTTGAGCCTTTGGTCATAGCGTTGACGTACAGAGAATTCAAGAAACTTGCTCCAAGTCACACAGGCAATAAAGGACAGAGCTGCCAAAGGGGAGAACCCTGATCCTCTGACTCCATGTCCTTCCTTCCATCCATTTCATTATGCTGCCTATATGCAGTGAAAGGGGTGCTGGACGTTGGATCTGAAAGATCTGAGTTGAAGTTCCATCACTGACACACATTGACTGTGTGACTCAGGGCAAGTCCCTTCACTCATGCAGCTCTTCAGAACCTATCTTCTAAGACTTAGGACCTAAATCAAGGTGGATGGCATAGATGGAAAGAGTTCCCAAGGATTTTCCCTGTAAGTGTATCCTCAAATCAAACCCATGAGATGGACAGCATAAAGCACAGGATCCTCATTTCTGAGTTGGAAGGAGTATTTCATGTTGTCTATAAACCCACCCCCCATCATTTACTTCTGGAAAATAAAGCCCAGAGCAGTGACTTGTTCAGAGTCACCTGGCTAGGAAGAGTTGGAGACATTATTGAACCCCAGATCTTCCTTAATCCAGTTCCAGCTTCTTTGCTCCACATTATCTCTGTACTCTAGTCCTCCCTTGTAACTCCCCTCTCTGTTGACTTGACATATGGGAAGAACCCTGATATCAGCCTGGCTTAGGATAGATCTGCTCAGGCCCTGTGAGTGGGGTGAGACAGATCTTGTCACTTGTTTGCAAATCCAGAAATCAAAGATGTAAAGATCTATGATGTGCCCAATACTATCTTGGTAAAAATGGTAGAGAAAGAACTGGGATTTATTTGTAGCAAAAATTCTCCCCATCCCCTTAAAAGTTACCTGATCTGGTTGCCAGGGGGAATTGCAATATCCTTACTTCAAGTGTTTGGCTTTCTTCCATGCCAGCTACAACCCTACCTTCTAAACAAAACCTTCTTCAACTTCTCTTAATTCTAGAGCCTCTGCTCTCTTAATTATTTCCTATTTATCCAGAATATAGTTTCCTCTGTATATATCTACATGTTGTCTCCCACATTAGATTGTAAACAACCTTGAGCACTGTCTTTTGCCTTTTGTATCCTCAGTGTTTAGCACAATGTCTGGTAGGGGTAGGTACTTATTCATTCAAAGCAGAAAACTGCAGACCCAAGAATCTAAAAGAGAATCTTCTCCTTCTTTATATTCCATTGGATATGGCTCATAGAAAATGATAAAACGCAGGATAGCCCCTCTGTCTTTTTGGCAATGCTCCAGGTCTGTCATGCTGCTGATTAAGGGGGCTGGAGTTGGAATTCTTTTATTTCATGGTGCTCTAGAATTTAGCTGTATCTCTGCCTCTCTGCAGACTGTGCCCTTTGTTGAATCAATTCAAGGAGGACTCCAGGATGGACTGGAGATCACTGTCAATAGGACAGTCCTTTCTTCCACTGACAATGAGTACTATTTCTGATTGTCTTCTAGCTGCCTTGCCTTAAAACATGATCATTTTAAATCACTCTTGATTTTCTCTTCCTCATACTTTTCAATGTGCCTACCATAAAAAGGAAAAAGAAAAACAAAGCTCTTGTTTAAAAAACTGTACAGAGCAAAGCCAAACAAATAGTACTGTTGGCCACATTCAGAAATATTTGTCTTATTCTCTACAGATCAGAGCAGAGGTTAGCCTGAGGCCAACAAGGTTAAGTGACTTGCCCAAGTCCCAGAGCTAGTAAGTGTCTGTGACCAGATTTAAACTCAGATTCTAATTCCATGTTCAGGATTCCACCCATTGGGCCACCTCACTGCCTTCTCAGATCATCAATTATTATTTAAGAAATGTGGGAGAGATAGAGAGTCAAACCACCACTACCACCTCCCCCCACACCCTGACAGAAGCAGCCCAAGTCTCTATGTCCAAGAACCTTGGGAGCAGCAGTGCCCCCAAATACCAAACTTGCTTCCAGGCCAGCCACCACAGTCATCATTAAGGGAGAAAACACTGAGGAGAAGAAATTTCTTTCCCTGAGTCTCTCTCTGTTTCTGTCTCCCTTTATGTTTGCTTATGGTTCAGGATAGCTTAGAGAGAACAAGACTCACACTTCCAAGTGTAGGTATTTAAACAAAGAAAACATGAGGGAAGAAAGTTTCACAAAAAAAGAAAGAAAATATGAAAACAGTGACAGGGAAAGGACAGACTCTAAGGAGAAGGAGTATCTTCAGCACACACTAATTGATTTTACTTTCTTCACTCCTGGACTAGCTTCCATATGGATTTTCCCTGTGCAACCAATGGACAAAACATTTCCTTCCATTTCAACCCTCAGTTTCGATGTGGTGGCTGCATAGCATGCACAAAAAGCAGGATGGTTCCTGGGGGAAAGAGGAGAGGATAAGCCCGATGCCTATCCAAAAGGGGACTCCTTTTGGAGCTCATTTTCAGGTCCAGAGTACAGATTTCAAAGTAAGTAAAGCACCCTTTGAATGTCGTTTCCTTTTGTGAAATTATCGACTAATGTAGTGTGGAAAGGTCGTGGAGTGAAAAAATAAAACCAGTTTTGGAAGTATAAAAATGGGAAAGGCATGATTAGGTGCCAGTTTGCTAAAAGAGATCTGGAGCTTTTATTGGACTGAAAATTTAACTTGAAAGCTCACCAATGTGACATGGAAGCCAGGAAATTGCATGGAATCTTCAAATCTATTTAAAAGAGGCAAAGCTTTTAAGAGTAAGGAAGTGACGGTTCCTCAGAACTCTGTGCTCCACCCAGTTCACCTTGGCACATAGGTAGTGTCCTGTTTAGTTCTCTTAACTACCCTCTCCAGTTTCTCAACCCCGTCAAAGGCCATCACCTCCAGTTCACCCTGGCCAGTCTTGCCTTAGAGGTCACCAGCACTCACAAGGCTTCCATTTTGCTCCTCAGTAGCTCTGACATCCCACTCCCTCACCACAACCTCCTATATTTCATCTCTCCCTGTGTTTCACTCTTGACCCTCTTCTTTGCCCTCCAGCTCCTCCATGTCTTGGTGCTCTCTCAGGCCTTTAATCATACCCTGATGTCTCTTCTCTCTTCCAAATCCCAACCTTGCAGTTAGGCAGTCCTCTACTTTTCAGTTCCTAATCCTCTTGTTCTTTTCCTCAATTATAGATTATTGTCTCATTCCCTTTTTCTCCACCTACTCATGTTCTGCTGAACAAAGAGGGAAGAAATGGTGAAGTGGGGGAAAAGGGAGAAAAAATTTGGAAGCTGTGCTGACTGCATCTATTACACATTTATATTATCTAAACTCAACCAGATTCTCCTTGCAGCAATGCAGTCCTTTTTCTCCTCCCCAGTAGATTTGCCATCCCATTGCCCATAGAAGATCTTCTCTCCTCATGCTTCCTCCCCTGTCTTCTTCCTCTTAGCTAAGGACCTGAACTCATCCTCCACCAGGAAACTGAGTTCATCTGCTATGTGAATGTCGTCTTCTTCCCTTTTCTTCATCTCAAAACCCCTTTCTATCACCTGCCTCTTCTTCATTCCATTCTTGATAATGAAAAGGCTCTTCCCCTTGCCAAGGTCAACCTCCACATCACATGCCCTTGGTCGCATCTCCTCCCATCTTTTCTAACAGATTGACTGTCTATCTTCTCCCTATTCTTTTATCTCTTATTGTATGCCACCGATCTGATAACCTCAAACATTCCTATCTCCCCTTCCTTAAAGAGGAAAGGGAACAAACATTTAATAAGTGCCTACTATTGTGTAGGATAGATGCTCTCTCCTTCTCTTCTGTTCCCCATCTGGAACCATTTCAACCCTACACTGTCCTCCTCTCTTGAATCAATATATCCGTTACCATTTCACTGATTATTATCTATCACATTTCAGTCTTGGATCTCTCCTATACATGTGCTGCTGAACGAAGATGGAGAAAAATCACACTCCCTTTTTGACTGCATCCACTGCCAATTTCTGTTACACAATCTTAACTGGGCCCTCACTGTTGTTAGGCAATACTATTATACCCTCATTATCAACTCACTCTCATTCAAGTCCTTCTGAGCCTTTTCATTCCCCTGTCAACCTCTCCTGGCTCCCCCTCCCCTAATCCTCTTAGCTGAGAACCTTGCTTCATATTCAAAAAAAAATAGCATGGAAGTCATTCACCATGAGCTCCCATTTCTCCCCTCTTCCTCATCTTCTACTAGGATGAATTCTGGGTTTAGTACATTACAAATATTATTTCATTTGTTTTTCACAATACTCCTGGGTGAGAAGAGCTATTAGTATTCCCATTTGACAGTTGAGCAACTTGAAAAAGACAGAAGTTATGGGACTTTCTCAGGATCACACATCTACTAAGTATCTCAGGCCAGATTTGAACTGATGTCTTTCAGACTACAAGGCAAGTGCTCTATCCCCATTATCACCTATCTCTCAGATGAAGGAAGGAAAGAAGTAATTATTAAGTGCCTATTATGTGTCAGAAGTATTCTACACACTTTAAAATGATCTCATATGATCTTCAGCAAAAACTTGGGAGGTAAGTGCTGCTCTTTGCATCCCCATTTTGGAGATGAGGAAACTGAGGCAAAGGTCAAGTGACTTATCCAGAGTCTGAGACTAACTTTCCTTCATCTGGTTTCCCCTCTGTCACCTGCTAGACATGAAAGGAACACAATCTCATTTCAAATTGAACCCAAAGCAGACAGAGTGAGTAAGAGAAGTCTATTGTAATTTTTTTAAATGTAGAAATAAATGAAAAAATCAATTATAATTGTTGTATAATTGTACCATAAAATACAGTAAATGTGGATGGAGATATATGTATACATATATATGTATGTATATATATGTGTGTGTGTATATATATGTATATATGTGTGTGTATATATATGTGTGTGTTTTATATGCATATATATAGTCATGTCTAGGGAGGATTTGGGTTGAAAATTAAACCACGGATGGTAAAAGGAGTCTTTGGACACACATTTGCTTTTACAGTGGGAGTACTGATTTGATTATTGTTCCAGAGCTGGAAGAGAGATGGAAATGGGAGTGGCAGAGAAATGAAAATGTAAACATCAGTAGCAGGTTTACAACCAGGAAGATGGCAGGAGTGTACAGTATGGGCTATGTGAATGGAGACAGTCTTTGAGTTACTAACCATTTGAATTCATCCATGTCATGGATGCTATCTATTGGCATGGATGGTGGAGGCTCACTCACACTTCTCCTTTCAGTAATAGACCTACAAGTCAGAGCTGTAATTAGAGCCTGGAGAAATGATGAGTTTGGTGATGTGGTGATGAGGGTGGAGGCAGATCCAACCTCAAGGACTCATCACTGTGGCTCCCAGCATGCCACTGGATTTCTTGCTAATGCAGCTTCCCTCTGTTGGCAGATGAATGTGAATGGGAAGCCCTTTGTCCAGTATCAGCACCGGATTCCCTTTGCAATGTGTGGACACCAGTTTGATCAGTGTACGTGGCCTACATCAACTTCCAGGTCAGAAAAAAGACATCAGGATCCTCCCTCATCTTCTTTTCCTCTCCAAGCTGAGACTGGGTAATATCCCTTACTCCCAATGGTGACTGCCCTATGTCTTTCAGTAATGTGTTTTGGGCAACAGTCAGGTCAGAGAGATTTCCACGTCAATTATCACAATTCTTACTCCACCCATTGTCTCCATAGCAAACACTGCTATTTTCATCGATGAAGTTATCGTATACCAGATCTTTTCATGGGCTCATTTCACTTAACAAATACCTTTAATTAAAGGACAAAGGGTTGACATAACAGGTCACTAACCCAGAGCTGAAGATCACACTGAAGGTTTCCATTCTAATACTTGCTTCAGACAGGATTTTCCCAGTGCTGTTTATCTGTAAACCATTACAATCTTTCAAGAATTAAACACTTACCAAGTTTAAGGCACCATTCTCAGCATGTTGTATAAAAAAGCAAAACCAAAACATTCTCAGCCTTCTGGGAGTTTCTAGTGGGAAACAGAACATGATCACAGACAAGTAAATACCAAAGAACTTAGAAAGGCAGAAAATTCTAGAAAATGGGAGTGCTGCCTATAGAAAATGGTATCTGAATTGCGCTTGTAAGGAAACTAAGGATTTTAAGAGACAGAAGTGAGAAACACATTCTAGGCATACATTCCACATGCCTGTGAGCAATGGCAGAGAGACTGGACAGACTGGAAAGGATTAATATGAAATATGGTTGGAAAGCTACCTTAAAGTCTGACCGTACAGTGTTATAAACAATAGGTTAAGAAATTTACATTTAATCCTAGAAGGATCGGGAATCTCTAGTGAGTCTTGAGCACAATAGTGCCAGACTGACACCTATGCCTTAGGAAAATTATTTTGGTAACTGTGTGGAGGATGGGCTGGAAAGGGGAGAGGTGGGACATAGGAGATTGATCGATTAGGAGAACATTCAAATGCAGGCTAGGTGGGAGATGAGGGGACCCATCAGAGCAATATCTAGAACCACCAAGATTGGCAGAGCAGGTTTTTAGAAATGATTACCCCATGGGCAGTGTCTGGGGACCAGATAGCCTGTATGATGTATGACACAGAACCCATTCCCCTTAGCCTACCATTTGTTTCACTACATTATCAATTTTCATTCTACTTTCTAATGCAGTCCAAGTCTTATAGCTTGATATTTCCTCTTAAATGAATAGAAATTCTTCATTAGGGAATAAAATTTGAACTTCCACCCTCGTTAATTATATAAACTGGATAAACACCTTTCACTCATATGCTTTCCCTCAATCTCAAATTTTAAACTTCCTAGGCTTAAAGGCTATTATTATTCATTTAAAATATTATTATTTATTTTAACATCTATGAGATTGTCTATACAATCTATTAACAATGTAATAGAAAATATAAATTTCATGATTGCAACAATTTATTACAGTGAGAAGGATCAAAGCCGGGAGGTTATCTCTAACTGTTGATCGCAACTGCTGACTTCTAGTTCTGGAAGCACAGTCCCACCATTCATCTCTCATAGGATGACAAAGTTCCTCAATTATTCTCTTCCAGAATCTTCCTCACAGGATGAGTTAAATTCAGTATTTCAGCAGAGAAGCTCTCTTTGACCCTTCTCTCAAAGAGTCTTTCTCCAACCACATTTACATTTACTGGCTATAGTTTGTTAGCTATGGTAATTATAGTTTCCAGGGATAATAGTTAAACTGTCTCTTCCAAGACTCTGTTGTTACTCAGTTGTGTCTGACTCTTCATGATCCCATTAGGGGTTTTCTTGGCAGGGATATTGTAGTGGTTTGCCATTTTCTTCTCCAGCTCATTTTATGGAAGAGGAAACGAGGCAAACAGGGCTAAGTGACTTGCTCCAGTTCGCCCCACTAGCAAGTGTCTGAGGCTGGATTTGAACTCAGGAAGATGTCCCTTCATGACTCCAGGCCTGGCATTGTATCCACTGCACCACTTAGATTCTATTACAGTTTAAAGGTACAGTAACATTATCAATGTCAACTTGCTCAAGAAGAACCATAAGCCAGATAGGTCTGTTAACAATAAGAAAGTCATTGAGCTGAAGAGATGGGCCTTAGTCCATGAGTTATGTCCCACATCTAAGTTTTACCTATGTGACCTTAGACTACTCATTTTACAGATGAAGACCTTGATGCTTAGGTAGAAGAAGCAATTTGTCAAAAGTCATAACCTATTGTAAATGGTGGGATCTGAACCCAGGTTCTCTGACTCATATCACATTCTCTGTTCTCTTCAGCAGCTGTCTTCTTTTCCACATGATTCACTCTCAGAACAAAAATATGTAAGTCCTTTCCAAGTAGAAGAAGTGTGTGTTTGTGTGTGTGTGTGTGTGCGCGTGTGTGTGCGTGTATGTGTGCGTGCACACATGTGTATAGAGTGGAATCCCTAATGACCTGGAAGTGTGACAACTCAGAAAGTCAAGGAAAGGTCCAGACTTTTAAATAATACAGAGAATTCACATTGTGAGGGCTGGGATGGGGGATGTGAGGGGTGGAGTAGCAAGCTCCTCCTTCCACTTCCTTGACCCTACAGACCCTGTCTTCCACTTCACCATTGTTTTTGAACGTAACCAGAAAATAACAAATACAGGCAATGGGAATAGAAATATATCTTGCCCTATAAAAAAAGAGAGAAGATGGGGATAAGGGAAGGGTGAGGTGTGATAGAAGGGAGGATAGATTGGAGGAAGGGGTAATAAAAATGCACAGTATTTGTGCGGGGGGAAGGGAGAGATCGGGAGAACATTTGAAACTCAAAGCTTTGTGGAAATGAATGTTGAAAACTAAAAAGTAATAAATAAATTGACAAAAAAATGTGACAGGTGGATAGTTGACCTAAGGAGTAATTTGACCTCTGAAATTCCTTTCAACTGTAGATGTATGGTCCCACTATTGGAAGTTACTGAAAGCTGGTAAACAGGAAGGACCATGGTCAGACCTATGCCTGTTTCCTGTTTCTAATTTGCTCTGTTGCCCTCTGCTGATCCACAAGTTAGAGGTGGTTCAGTCCAGTTGACATTAACTGGTGCCAGAAGTAGGGTTACACATCTCACACTGTGTAATCTTAAGCAAGTTATATTATCTCTCTTTGCCTCAGTTTCCTGAGTTTCCAAAGCTGTTGCCTTGACAATGAGGGTAAAAGAAATAATAAGAAAAAATTGGATTTGTAGAAAAGAGGACATGGGTTTGAAACCTGCTTCTGTCACTTCCTGCTTAAGAACCTTTCCACTTCAGGTCAATGACCACCTTCCTTCAAATGGCCTCCTCCTGTTCTGTTCCTCCCTCCTCATTATAAGCACCTTCTGCTTCTTCAAATTTCTTTGTATGTTGCAGCCATTCTCAAATTTTTGACCTCAGGACCCCCTCTTAAAAATTGACAGTCACTCCAAAGAGCTTTGGTTTATGTGGAGGTTATATCTCTTAACACCTACTATATTAGAAATTAAGACATCTTGGTATTATTACAAAAATGGCTGTTTGTTTAACCTTATGGAACTTGTGAAAGTATTGGGGACCTTGGGGTCCCAGATTATATTTTCACCACCGCTAAGATAGAGGATGAGTACTGTACCTGTGACTTGTGAGGTCACACTATAGAGATTTCTCTTTTCCCTCCTTCCTCCCCTTACCTTCTATTAGGACACTCTTTCCACCAATGAAGGTCTGTACCTGAAAATGGGGGACATGAACCCACATCTCCTTCACTTCAATGGAAGCACCATGGCCACTCTGCATCGCACAGACCCATGTAGTTGGAGCCATGAAGACCTGGGTTCAAGTCCGTTCTCTGACATATTCTGGCTATGTGACCCCAAGCAAATCTTTTAACTCCTTTAGGGTTAATACCTCATCTGTAAAATGAGTGAGTTGGACTCACTGACCTCCAGGGTTTCTTCCCACACTAAATTTCTGATCACACCTTTTACTTGTAAATTCATTGACATCCACATGGTGCCATGCCTCCACGAACAGAGGGCAATGGGTTGTGTTCTCCACTGGCCCATGGTCCTTTCCCCACCTTCTGGCCCCTCCCACAGACAGGTCATTCCCCTATATCAGGACCTTGATCACTTTCTGTCTCTCAGTTCATCTTTCCCTTCTGTACAGGACAGACTGCTCTAACTGAAAATCTCTAGCAGTCCCAGCAGAAACAACAGTAACAGCAACAACCACAGCAGCAGCAGCAGCAGCCACCGTAGCAGCAGCAGCAACAGTAGCAGTAGCAGCAGCATGACCAGCAGCAAGATCTTCAAAGATGGCCAACAGTTCTACATGAACCCTGTGAGTCGACCTGGCATGGGCACCATGGTGGAGCGGGGGGCCAGGGAGGGCTACTTCTGTGACCTTGTGAGGAGTCAGCTCTGGGGACATTGGTCTAGAGATGTTAGAATAAACAACCAGGAGTGAATGCCTTGTTTTGTTTCCCCTTTGGAGGGAGGGGGAGTCAGTGAGTCAGGTAAGGTGTGAGCACTGAGTCCCATATTTGCTTGCCCTGGTCTACATTCTGACTCCATCCTTGAAACTGTGCCTGCTTGATACCAGAGTTCTTCATGGGACAACAGGGATTTTTTGAGCCTTTGGGTCATAGCGTTGATGTACAGACAGATCAAGAAACTTGCTCATAGTCACACAGGCAATAAGGCACAGAGATGCCATAGGAGTGAACCCAGATCCTCTGACTCCATGTCCATCCTTCCATCCATTGCGCTACGATGTCTGTCTTCAGTGATAAGGGTGCTGGACTCATGATCCAAATAATCTGAGTTCCAGTTCCACCACTGACACACACTGGCTGTGTGACCCAGGGCAAGTCCCTTCACTCACGCAGCTACCCAAAACCTATCTCCTAAGAATTAGAACCTAAGTCATAGATGAGTGGATGGAAAGTGTTCCTGCATTTGGGAAAACAGGAAGTAAGTTTTATTCCCATGCTTTGATGGGGGCTGTGTGACCTAGTATAGTGAGGTAAAGGTTAGAAAGCTGCTGTGAATTCTCAATAAGTTGTTTGAGGGAAATCCTATTTGAGGAGAACATGAAGTCACATGGCCAGGGGATGGTAACTCGAAAAATCCAAAGTTCAGAATTCTTTAAGGGTCCTGCCTCATCCTGACCTGGTCACAGACCTTCCAGTGGCCATGCTGGAAGCTACCTGTTCTTTCAGGGGAAGGAACATAGGCCTTCCCTCCTCTGAAATCCATTTTTAATAAATTTTTATTCAAACCTTTTTTTTGGGGTCACGTTTGTCTTTAACACACAGATTCTCCCCATGTCTGTAATCCCAAATCAAACCCATGAGATGAACAGTACAAAACATAGGATTCTCTTTTCTGAGCTGGAAGCAACTCCCCTCATTTCCTTCTGGAAAATGAGGCCCAGAGCAGTGACTTGTTTAGGATCACCTGGCTAGTATGAGTTGGAGCCATTACTGAATCCCAGATCTTCCTTAATTCAGCTTCTTTTGCTCCACATTATCTCTCTATTCTGGTCCTCCCTCATCACTCCCCTTTTTGTGAACTTGATATATGGGAAGAACCCTGATATCAGCCCAGGTTAGGCTACACCCACTCAGGCCCTGTGTGTGGGATGAGACAGATTTTGTCACTTGTTTTCTAACACAGAAATCAAAGATTCGAAGAGTTACGATGTGCCCCAAGGTGTCTAAGTAAAAATGGTAGAATAAGAACTGAAACTGATTTGTAGCAAAAATTCTCCCCCTCCCCTTAAGAGTAACCCTATCTGGATGCCTAGAATAATTGTAATATCCTTCCTTCATAGCCTTGGTTTTCTTCCATCCCACCTGAAATCCTACCTTCTACAGGAAACCTTTCCAATCCCTCTTAATTCTAGGCCCTCTGCTCTCTTAATTATTTCCCACTTATTCAGTATATACCTTATTCTGCAAATATTGATATATTGTTTTCCATATTAGATTGTAAGCACCTTGAGGCAGAAACTATCTTTCACCTTTTGTATCCTCAGTGTTTAGCATAATGCCTGGTATAGGGGAGGTTCAAATCATTCAAAGGAGAAAACTGCAGACCCAAGAATCTAAAAGAGAATCTCCTCCTCCTTGACATTCCTTTGAGTAATGCTGGTGGAAAATGATAAAATGCAGGACAGTCCCTTCGTCTTTTTTGGCATTGTTCCAGGTTTCCCTTGCTGTTGACAGAAGGGGCTGGAGTTGGAATTGTTTTTTGCCTTGGTGGTCTGGAACTCATCTGTATCTCTCTTCCTCTCTGTAGACTTTGCCATTTGTTGAACCAATTCAAGGAGGACTCCAGGATGGACATGAGATCATTGTCAATGGGACAGTCATTTCTTCCTCTTATGAACAGTAATGTTTCCACTTGCCTTCTAGTTGGCTTGTCTTAAAGCATTATCTTTTAAAATCAGTCTTTATTTTCTCTTCCTCCTACTTCTTCCTCCCTGACCCCCATCCACTGGAAAAATCATAATTAAAACAAAACCCTTGTTTAAAAATATACAGAGACAAGGAACACAAATTAAACATATTCAGAAATATTTGTCTTACTCTCTGCGGATCTGGATACTGGTTAGCAACTAGAAGCACAGTCGGCCAGGCAGGGTTTGGCTTAAGAAAAACTCCAAGAATATCCATGAGAGTTACACCAATGGGTGTTAAAAACAGGACCTGTCTTTCCAGCATTTATGATGACTCAAGGAATATTTGAGGGGGAAAAGAATCCTGGTATCCTGGTATGGAGGACAGGTTCAGAAACACTGTCTGGTGCAGGGGTATCTCCGCTGATGCTTGAAATGAGAAAATGAAGATTCTGAACAGTAGATTAAGAAGCATCCATTCCAGGCACAGAGACCAGTCTGTGAGTGAATGCACAGAACTGGATAGAAATGAAAAGAAATAGCATTTTCTCTAGTCAAACTTCAACTGACTCCTGACCCATGCAAAATAAAACTTGGGAATTGAGTCTCATTATTGGTCTACTGTAAAATACATGAGGGAAGGAACCATATATGAACTAAATTTTGTATCTCTGCCAGCATGTAGTTCTGTACTCTGCACATAGTTTGTGGTAAATAAATAAATTCTTGGCTATAATTAGCAATCTAATTTACTGAACTATTGACCTTGGGCTAACTACCTATGTGTATTAAGAACAGGAATCCAGAAGTATACCACCTTTCTATAGTGGAAAGAAAAACTTTTTCTGTGTCATCAAATCAACCCTCCCAGCCAACATTTGCCAAAGCCTGGTCATATGATCACCTCTAGGGGGACTGTGAAGGAGGCCTGGAGAAAGACTGCTGGGTTTCAGTGCCCAGAGTCAGAAGATATGTGTTGAAATCCCAGCCTGGCTACTTAACTGTATGGCCTTGAACAAGTCATTTCCTTTTGTTAAGCCTCAGTTTCTTCCTCTATAAAAAGAGAGTTGATAATCTGTCATGTCTCTCCTAGCTCTCTATGTATGATCCCAAGAGTAAGTTTAGGCAACTAGGTGGTGCAATGGATAGAGCACAGGGCCTTCAGACAGGAACTTTCATTTTCCTCAATTCAAATCTGGCCTTAGTTACTTTCTTTCTCCAAATCATTTTACAGAGATGGAAACTGAGGCAAAGAGGGTTAAGTGAGTTGCCCAAGGTCACTCAGCCAGTAAGTGTCTGAGATCGAATTTAAATTCAGATCATTCTGATTCCATGGTCAGCATTCCATCCACTGGGCCAACTAACTGCCTCTTCAGATCATCAATTTTTATTTAAGAAATGAGGGAGAGATAGGGAGTCAAATTACCACTACCACCTTGACCACCATCTCCCCTCAGACCCTGAAAGAAACAGCCCAAGGTTCTATATCCAAGAGCCTTGGGAATAGCAGTACCCCAAAACACCAAACTTCTTCCAGCCCGGTCACCACAACTCTCATGCAGGGGAGAAATCACTGAGGAGAAGGAATCTCTGTGTATTTCTCTGTGTATCTCTCTGTCACTGTCTCCCTTTATGTTTGGATATGGCTTAAGATAGCTTAGAGAGAACAAGACTCGCACTTCCAAGTGTAGGCACTGAAAGCAAAGAAAATATAAGGGAAAAAAGTGTCACAAAGAAAGAAGGAATGTAAGAAAAAAGTGACAGGGAAAGGAAAGACACTAAGGCTAACAAGAATCCTCAGCATTCACTAACTCCTCTTCTTTTCTTGACTCCTGGGCTAGGTTTGTTGTGGATTTTCATCATGGAACTAGTGGAAATAACATTCCCTTCCATTTCAACCCTCAGTTTCTAGAAGGTGGCTACGTGGAGTGCAACACAAAGCAGAATGGTACCTGGTGGAAAGAGGAGAGAATAAGGCCCATGCCTTTCCAGAGAGAGGCACCTTTTGAAATTCATTTTCAAGTCCAGAGTACAGGCTTCAAAGTAAGTAAAGAAGTCTTTCAAATATGTTTCCCTTAGAGAAATACTAGGGTGATGTAGTGAGGAAAGATCTTGGGGCTATAAGTCAGAGTTTCTGGGGCCTTCTCCACCAAAAAAAAACAAAATGAATTTTGGAAGTACAAAATGGAAAAGGCATGATTAGGTGGCAGTTTGTATGAAAAAGATCTGGGGCTCTTAGTGGACTGAAAGTTTAACTTGAAAGCCCAACAATGTGACACAGAAGGCAAGAAATTGGATATAATCTTGTACTATATTTAAAAGAGGTAAAGCTTTGGAAGAATAAGGAAATGAGGGCTCCTCAGAACTCTCTGCTCTGTCCAGTTCACAACTGTAGTATTACGTATACCAGGGTGTAGCCACTGCACATGCTGCAGGCTCTTGGAGCCACAGGTGAGAGCTAGGTGGGACAGGTGGATAGCAAAGGTGAAAAACAGCCCTGAAAAGGGCTTGGCAGCCATAACACCACAGGTACTGGTCCTCCCTGAACACACCCTACACTCAGGCTATACCCACGTAAACCATTTCGGCAGATGGGCCAAACCAGGTTGAGGGGAACCAAAGGGGCTCAAACTCATCGATGAGTTAGGGGGTGTCTACCCCAAGCATGTGAAGACTTCCTCTGGTGGAATGGAGTTGTTCCATTTTGTTCCAATCGCTATGAAGGCAGCAGAAGCAGGCAATGTGGAGTACTTAGAGCTTGGTTAGACACCAAAGATGCCAAGGTCATCCACTGTGTCCTGAGCCATCACCAGTTGTCTTAATTCTGTCCTGTCACTGGACTATGATTGCTCTATAGGAAAGAGTGAGACTGACGATTCTGGGCAATTCTGCCTCACTTAAATTGAATTTGTTCTTGTCACCCTGGAAGACAACCATGACATTCAGATGATGACATGACTTGCAGTTGACTTTGATTTCAGTGGAGGGCTGTGCAAAGTCATCAGCCTCCCTTTCTCCTCCTGAGCCACCTGGGTCCAGTGGCCTGATATTCATCAGGACGATTGGAGATGGCCCAGGATGCAAGGTGAGACCCTGGCCCTTTCAGCCTAAGGTCATATCACATTCTCATTTTGAGTGAGATACACCCATTCAATGAATAGTCTGCTTTAAGTTATCCAAGGGATGGCCCCTGTAACCAAAAAGAATCAAATTGTGAGGGGAAAACCCTCATGGTTCCTAGGTAAAGGAGAAACTATTACTATTTAGTAATAGAGTGGCAGAATGGTGAAGTAATTGCCATTTTGATGGCACACATTTTGCCAATTTATGCATGAATCAAAAGACATCATCCATACCAACTTACTGTTATACCTTCAAGTCCTATAGGAACAGGCAAGTAATGAAGCACCAGTTACAGATACACTGGGATCTATAGTCACAATTGTGCACACAGACATTTCTCACTGGAAGCACCAGTGTGGGTTTGGCAACTCCTGGGTGTCTGAGCAGCCTTTTAAGTATTGCACTGCTCACCTCCTGGTGTGAGGAAGGGAGGCATAAAAAGTGCTCTAAAAATTGTCTGCTTACCCAACCCTGGCCTGATTACTGTGGCAAGTGATGAATTCCACTATGCAGTTGAAACAGAAAAAAAAGTGTTCAGAAAGGTACAAAAACATCTGCAAAGATGCTTCTACACAGTGCACACAATTATAGACAACACATAATCCAGTACACCTGAAAGACAAGCTGCTTTTGTTGCAAGAGAACTCAATAGGTATTGTGCCCTAATAGAAGCCTTGAGTGAAACAAGATTGACAAGTGAAGACGAGTTTACAAAAGTAAGAGCTGGATACAGTTTTTCTGGAGTGGCTGCAGTGAAGGGGAGTACTGTGAAGCTGGCATGGGTTTTGCAATCAAAGTTAATCTGATCAGCAAGCTGGTATGCCTGCCGAAAGGAGGCTCATGACACTGCAATAGCCACTTGAAGGAAAATGTCATGCCATCATCATCAGTGCCATGATGAACTCTAAAGGTCTAAGAGGAATTTTATGAAGACCTAGAGATTTTTATCATCAATGTGCCAAAAGGGGACAAGCTTATAATTCTGGGTGACTTTAGTAGGTTCAGAATACTGGATTTGGTAGGAAGTCCTAGTGAGGAATGGAGTTGAAAACAGCAACAGCAATAGTCATTTACTGCTGAAGACTTGTGCATCACATGACCTCATCACCAACACTGTTTTCCATTTACCTAAATGCAAGAAAACTTCATGGATGCACCCTTGTAGAAAACATTGGCATCTAATAGATTATGTGATTGGAAAAAAAGAGACAGACAGGATGTGAGAGTGATGAAGACAATGTGTGGTACATAGTGCTGGACTGATGATAAACTTATCCTTTCCAAGCCAAATATTCAAATTTACCAAAAGTGCTGCTGCCAAGGCAAAATGATTACCAGAAGAATGAGTGTCAACAAACTAGAGCTCTTCTCTGAGCTGTGAACAGTTTGTTGCTAACTTAGAGGGAAAGTTGAGCCAACACACAGTGGGCAACAGTGCAGCAGGAACGGAATGGGCAGCTTTCAGCAGTTGGGTACAGCACTGCATTTGCTCATCTGGCTCAGAACTCTCACAAACGCCAAGACTGGTTTGATAAAAATGATGAAGAAATTCAGAAGCTGCTAAATGAAAAATGAGAACTCCACAAGATTTACCACTAGTATAGTTCATTCATCTCTAAGAAGGCAGCATTTAATTCCATGAAAAGTAAAGTACAAGCAAAGTTGAGAGAGATGTAAGATTCCTGGCTCAGTAAAAAGGCAGATGAAATTCAGTTTTCTGCTGATAATAACAATCAAAAGTGCTTTTATGATTCCCTGAAAGCTATTTATGGACCAAAAATCTAAAATGAATCACAACTACTCAGTGCTGATGGAGCCACATTGATTTGTGATAAGGACATGATCCTAGAGAGATGGGCTGAACACTTCCATAGTGTTCTGAACAGATCATCATTAATCATTACTGAGGACATTGACCATTTACTTCAGGTTGAAGTCAATCCCTCCTTAGCTGAACTTCCAACTGAAGAAGTGTTTTTGAGGGTCCTTTCATGTGGCAAACCACCTGGTGCTGATTCTATTCCAGCTGAGATTTACAAGGTAGAAGGATCATTACTCAAGCAAAAGCTGACTGAAATTTTCCAGGTTTTATGGCAAGAGTTGGTTACCTCCCAGGAGCTCAAGGATGCCTCCATTGTCCATCTCTATAACCTCCCCTGGCTCCCCCTCCTCTAAATCTCTTAGCTGAGAACATTACTTCATATTTTACAAAAAAAAATGAAGTCTTTCACCATAATCTTTCTCTTTTCCCTTCTTCCTCATCTCCCTCCACTAAGATGCTTTCTGTGTTAAGCACTCCACAAATATTATCTCTTTTGCTTTTCACAATAACCTTGCATTAGAGGTGCTATTATTTTTCCCATTTTGCAGTTGAGGAAAGTAAAGAAGACAGAAGTTATGGGACTTGCTCAGGATCGTACACCTAGTAATTATCTGAGGCCAGATTTGAATGCAGGTCTTTCTGACTCAAGGACTAGTGCTCTACCTCCACTATCACCAATTTCTCTCAGAGGAAAGAAGAAAAGAGGTAATTTTTAAGTGCCAGGACTGTGCCACACACTTTTAAATTATTTCGTTTGATCCTCACTAAAATCTTGGGAGGTAGGTGTTGCTCTTATCCCCATTTTACAGATGAGGAACCTGAGGCAAAAGTCAAGTGACTTATCCAGAGTCTGAGGCTAACTTTCCTTCACCTAATTTCTCCCCTGTCACCTGCTATACATAAAAGGAGCACAATCTCATTTTCAAATAAGCCCTAAGAATATGGAAGAGGTAAGAGGAGTCTACTGTAAATTTTTAGGGAAATATATGAATAAATGAAAAAATCAAATATTATTGAGGTGTAAGTGTGTAGTGGAATATTGTTGGGATTGAATACAATGGAATTTTATGATATGGATGTTGAATGCAGAGAAGCATGAGAAGACTTACAGGTACAGACACAGAAAGAGGCAAGCAGAACCAGAAAAGCAACATATAGAATGACTACAATACGTAAACTGGAAGATTAAGAACCAAACAATTCATCCTGAATGCTGGGAAATGAAAATGACCAAGCTTGGCCGAAGTGAAGAGCTTTGAAGAGGTATTTTCTCTTCCCTTTACTCTGTTTCTTTGCAGAGATGGGAGACTATGGGTGTGCAACACTGTGCATAGTCTTAGTTTTTTAAAAACATAAACAAGTAGGATTTTTATCCCTTCTTTTTATTATAAGAGATTGTTTTCTAAAAAGGAGACAGTAAGATAGGTTGGGAAATGAATGTGATGAAAAAACAAAAGATATCAATTAAATATAACACATATGGGTGTAATTATGTATATATGTATATTAAGAAATAAGGCAAGAGTTAAGAAAATAAAAATGGATATTATTTATTAAACATTTATTACATGCCAAACTTTTTTACAAATACAAAAACAAGATACTCCCTGACCATAAGAAGCATATATTTTAAGAAAAGGAGAAAAAATATATGAAATTATAAATAATGTAGAAAAGTCATATGTAAATATTATATAAATATAAATTTTATGTTCATATAAATATTTATATGCTATAGACATTTTTATATCTAATATCACCTACTATCACATATGATACATAATATAACTATATTAGATTTTTATATAATATATGCTACATTTTATATGTAGTATAATATATAAAATTTATATAACTATAACTTATACATACACATACATATGCATATATAGATACATTTTACATATGCACACACTCAAGCATACATATATATAAATGGTGGTGGCTAAGTAGGGAATTCTTTTGGAATATAAAACAGGGATGGTAAAATGAGTCATCGGGACACACATTTACTTTTCCAGTGGCAGCACTGATTTGATTATGGTTCCAGAGCTGCAAGGGAGATGCAAATGGAGGTGGTAGACAGATGAAAATATAAGCATCAGTAGCAGAGTGAAGTCAAGGAGATGACAAGAACATAAAGTATCTGCTATGTGAATGGAGACAATCTTTGGGTTACTCACCATTTGCATTCATCCATGTCATGGATGCTATCTATTGGCATGGATGATGGATGCTCAATCATAATTCTCCTTTCAGGAACAGGCCTACAATTCTGAGCTGTTCCTAGGTCCTGGAGGAATGATCAGTGTGGTATTGAATGGAGGCACATCCAACCTCAAGGACTCATCACTGTGGCTCCCAACATGCCACTGGATTTCTCACTAATGCAGCTTCCTTCTCTTGGCAGGTGACTGTGAATGGGAACCATTTTGTCCAGTATCAGCACCGGGTCCCTTTGACATCTGTGGACACCATTGTGATCAATGGCATAGTGTGCCTCTCCTGTGTCACCATCCAGGTCAGGACAAGGCTTCTCCATCATCCCTTTTCCTTATCCAAGCTGAGAGCCCATTGGTAAAACCCCTTACCACCAGTAGTTATTGCCCTATGTCTTTCAGTGCTGAGTCTGGGGCTATAATCAGGCCAGAAAGAGTTCCCTACCAATTTCTATTATTCTAGTACTATCAACTGGCTCCATAGCAAACAACTGATAGCTTCATTGATGGAGCTTTCATACACCAGATTTTTTCATGGGCTCATTTCACTTAATAAATAGTTCTACTCTAAGAAGGAAGGGTTGACAAAACAGGTCATAAATCCCAACCTGGATATCACACAGAGGGTTTGTATTGTGATTCTGGCTTCAGATAGGATCTCTCCTAGTGCAGTTTTTCTCTAAACCAATTCAGTTCTACAAGCATTAATCACCTACTGGCTATAAGACAGCAGTATAAGATATTGAGTATATAAGACACCATCCTGGGCATATTGGCTATAAAGGCAAAACCGAAACATTCTCAACCTTCAAGGAACTCCTATTTAGGGACAGAACATGTTCACAGAAAAGTGAATACAAAAGAATTCAGAAAGGCAGAAAGTTCTAGGAACCTGGAATGCTGCCTATAAAAAAATGGCATCTGAATGGAACTTGTAAGGAAGCTATGGCTTCTATGAGCAAGAAGTGAGGAGAGCACACATTCTAGGCACACAGTCCACATGACTGTTGATAAGGGCATTCCACAAGGGCATGCTCCAATCTGGAAAGGATTGATATGAAATAAGGTTGGAAAGTTATCTTAAAGTCAGAGTGTACAGGGTTATAAACTATAGGGTAAGGAATTTCCATTTAATCCTAGAAGTCATAAGGAATCACTAGAGATTCTTGAGCATAATAGTGCCAGACTGAGACCCATGCCAGAGGAAAATTATTTTGGTAGATCTGTGGAGAATGGGCTGGAAAAGGGAGAAGTTGAATGTAAGGAGATTGATGGATTAGAAGAGTCTGAATGCAGGGTAACTGGAGACTATGGAACCTGTCAGAGTCATATAAAGATAGAAACAACAAGGCTTGCAGAGCAGGATTTTAGAAATGATTACCCCATGGGCAGTCTGTGTGGGGACTCAATAGCCTGTGTGGTGTGTGACACAGAACCCATTCCCCTAAGCCTGCCATTTGACTCATTACATTATTAATTTTCAATCTACTGTCTAATGCAATCCTGGGTCTTATAGCCTGATGTTTCCTGTTAAATGAATAGAAATTCCACATTAGTGAATTAAATTGGAACTTCCACCCTGATTTATTGTGTAAACTGGATTAATATTTTTCACATAAACTCAGTCAGTCTCAATTTTAAACTCCCTTTTTTACATACTTTTTTAAATTTTATTGCAATTATTTATTTTTAGATTTCAACATTCATTTCCACAAAATTTTGAGCTCCAATTTTTCTCCCCATCTCTCCCTTCTTCCCACTCCATAGTACTTTGCATTCTGATTACTCCTTCCCTCAGTGTACCCTCCCTTCCATCACACCCCACACTTCCCTTATCCTAATCTTCTCTCTTTTCTTCTAGGGCAAAATAAATTTCTATACCCGATTACCTATGTTTCTTATTTCCCAGTTATATTCTACAATAATTCTCAACATTCATTTCTACTACTTTGAGTCCCAGTGAGAAGGAAAGCAATTTAATACAGGCTATATATGTGTCATTTTGCAAAAGACTTCCATAATATTCGTGTTGTGTAATACTAACTACTCTGCCCTCTATCCTAACCTGTCCCCCCCTTTTCTTTATTCTCTCATTTGACCTTGTCCTTTCCCAAAAGTGTTAACTTTTACTTACTCCCTTCTCCCATTTGTCCTCCTTTCTATCACCCCCTCCCACCCCACTTTTCCTCTCCTCCCCTATTTTCCAATAGTGTAAGATAGATTTTCATAGCAAACTGAGTGGGCATGTGATTCCCTCCTTAAGTCAAATGTCAAGCGAGTAAACTTCACTTTTCCCCTCTCAACGTTTCCCTTCTCTCCTCCATTGAACAAGATTTTTCTTATCTCCTTATGAGTTATACCCTGACCAATTCCATTTCTCCCTTTCTCCTCCCAGTATTTTTCTCCCTCACCCATTAATTTTTATTTTATTTATTTTTTATGGATATCATCCCTTCTGATTCAATTCAACCTGTAGTATGTGTGTGTGTGAGTGTGTGTATAATCCCTCCACCTACCCAAATACTGAGAAAACTCTCAAGAGTTACAAACATTGTCTTCCATGTAGGAATGTAAACAGTTCAGCTTTAGAAAGTCCTTTATGATTTCTCTTTCCTGGTTACCTTTTCCTGCTTCTCTTGATTCTTCTGTTTGAAAGTCAAATTTTCTTTCCAGTTCTGGTCTTTTCATCATGAATGCTTGAAAATCCACTATATCATTGAATGACCACTTATTCCTTTGCTGGATAGATGATTCTTGATTTAAGTCTCAGTTCCTTCCAAGCCCTTCAGTTCCTTAATGTACAAGCTTCCAGATCCTGTGTCATATGGATTGGATTTTCACAATACTTGAATTGCTTCTTTCTAGCTGCTTGCCATATTTTCTTCTTGACCTGGGAACTCTGAAATGTGGCCTGAACATTCTTAGGAGTTTCCATTCTCAGGCCTCTTTTAGGAGGTGATCTGTGGATTCTTTCAATATTTACTTTGCCCTCTGGTTCTAGAATATCAGGGCAGGTTTCCTTGATAATTTCATGGATGATAATACCTGGGCTCTTTTTCTGATCATGACTTTCAGGTTGTCCCATAATTTTTCAAATATCTCTCCTGGATCTATTTTCCAGGTCAGTTGTTTTTCTAATGATATCCTTAACATTATCTTCTATTTTTTTCAAACTTTTCCTTTTGTTTTCCAACTTCTTGGTTTATGTCATCATCATTAACTTCCTTGAACTCAATTCTCTCTTTTAAAGAACTATTTTGTTCAGTCAACTTTTGAACCTCCTTTTTCATTTGGCTAATTCCACTTTTTAAAGTCCCTTTCTCCTCATTGACTTTATGGACCTCTTTTTCCAGTTGAGTTAGCCTATTTTGAAAGGTGTTAATTTCCTAAGCATTTTTTTGATTCTCTTTTAGCAGGCTGCTGACCCACTTTTCAAGCTCTTCTATGGCCTGAGCTCATTTCATATTCATTTTGGAGGTACTAGAGGCAGAGTCTTTGACGTCCTCTGACAGTATGCCTTATTCTTCCTCATCAGAAAGGATGAAAGGAGATACCTGTTCACCAAGAATACTTCTTTAGTTTTTTTTTCCCTTTTTTGGGCATTGTCCCAGCCAGTTACTTGACTTCTGAATCCTTTGTCAAGAGGAGGATCCCAGTGTTCCTCCTCTCCCCAGTAGTATGCCCAAGGCTGAGATTCAGATCAACTGCTCAAATCCCCCAGGGTCTTTGGGGGGTTGGTGGCACCACTACTCAGGACGAAGATTCAAATCAGCTGCTCAGTTTCACAAGAGGCTTTAAGCTGAGCTGTCCGGACAGTGGACCCAGGTCGTTTCTGCAGTCACCTGCCTCCTGCTGCTGCTGCTGCTGCCACCTTGGGCTAGTGCTGGGGGAACCCCTTTCCCCTCTCTTCTGGCTGGGAAAGCCCTCCCACACTGACATTTGGTTCTTTCTTCATTGCTTGTGGGTTGAGGGATCTGGGACCCTCCCTGCTGGGAATTCTGATCTGGAGGTCTGTTCAGGTGCCATGTGGCCAGGGCTGGGCTTAGCTCTGTTCAGTGTCCTGTGAGATAGACCTTTCCTTTGGGCCTTCATGGTTACCTTTGACTGAAAACCTCTTTCACTCTGTTGTTCTGTGGTTTCTGCTGCTCTAGAATTTGTTGAGAGCCATTTTTTACAGGTATTTTGTGGGCTGTGAGGGAAGCACTAGAGAATACGCATCTTTCTACTCAACCATCTTGGCTCTGCCCCGAAAACTCCCTGGTCTTATAGGCTTAAATAAACTTCAGTGTTATTGTCTACACAGCTTATTAACAATCTAGCATAAAAATATCTATTTAATGATCTCAACAACATATTAAAGTGAGAAGGATCATAGCCAGGAGATTATTTCTAACTGTCCACTCTAACTGCTGACCATTCAGGTCTCATAGGATGTCAAGGATTCCCAAAATTTCTCATCAAGAATCTTCTTCTCAGGATTAGTTAAATTCAGTATTTCAGAAGAGAAGCTCTCTTAGACCCTTCTCTCAAATAGTCTTTCTCCAACCATGTTAACAGTCTATAGTCTGTTCACTATAGTAGTTAACAGTCTCTAAGAATAATAATTATACTGTCTCTGCCAAGATTTAGTTGTTCTTTGGTTGGGTCTGACTCTTCATGAGCCCACTGGGGGTTATCTTGGCAGGAATATTGGAGTGGTTTGCCATTTCCTTCTGTAACTCATTATACAAATAGTGAAACTGAAACAAATAGGGCTAAGTGACTTGCCTCAGGTCACCCCACTAATAAGTGTCTGAGGCTGGTTTTGAACTGAGGAAGATGTCCCTTCCTTGACTCCAGATCTGGCACTTTATCCACTGCACCACTTAGATTCTATTCAGACTTAAAAGTGCAGTAACACTATCCATGTCAACTTGATCAGGAAGATTAGTGAGTCAGACAGGTCTGTTACAGTAAGGAAGTCACTCAATTGAATAGGGAGGCCTTAGTCAATGAGTCATGTCCCACCTCTAGGGTTTCCCTGTGTGACCTTAGACAAGTCATTTTACAGATGAAGACCCTAATGCTTAGGGAGGAGAAGTAATTTGCCAAAGGTTACTTAATCTATTGTCAATGTTGGGATCTGAACCTGGGTCCTCTGACTCATATCACATTATCTGTTTTCTTCAACAGGCACCTTGTTCTCCAAGTGTATCACCTCTAGAACAGAAATATGTAAGTCATTTCTAGATATAAAGAACTGTGTGTTTGTGTGTGTGTGTGTGTGTGTGTGTGTATCTGTGTAAGGTAAAATTTCTGATGTAAAAAGTGTAAAAACTCAGAAAGTCAAGCATAGGTCTACACCTGGGCATGATACAGAGGATTCCCACGGTGGGGATTAGGGTCTGGGGTCAGAGGAGAGGAAGAGCAGCAACCTCCTGATTCCACTTTACTAGGCCTAAAGCCCTCCCTGGAGCCCCATGTAACAATTTCCCTCTGGTTTTCATTGTTCCAGTTGTCTTTTTGTCTTCCTTTTCTGAAAGGTACTGACCTCTTTCCCACCCCATGGCTGGGTTGTACATTTTCAAACTTAGTTTGTCCAGGCACCAGGCGTTTCCTTCCCATTGCTTAACACCGTGCCTTTTTTTTTCTTGCAGATTTTACCTTTCCGTACCTCAATTCCTGGAGGACTCTCCCCAGGAAATCCATGATTGTGAATGGCTCTGTCCTGCCTTCTGCATACTGGTAACTCACAAGCAGAGAGAGTCACTGTCCTGAGTTCACAGGGTTATGAAGGTCCCACCCCCTTCATGAATCTTAGGCAAAAGGGAACTGCAGCATTGGTTTTCCAGTGGCATAGCAAAGGGAAGATATTCTCCAGTCATTCTGAGTTATTCAGCTAAAATAATTCAACAAATATTAAATGCCAACTAAACTTGGGTCAGCTTGATATAGTAGACAGAATATTGGCTTTGCACTCAGGAAAGCATGAGTTCAGCTCCTTCTGCTTCATGTTAGCTGTGTGACCTTGGATGATTCACTGTACCACTTAGTTTCCCAGACCTCCCTTTAACACAGAAAGTTGCAGAGAAGCTGCTAATCTCAATTTGTAGAAGGACAATATCTTACTTTCTCTGTCCTTCAGGTTTGTAATCAGTCTGAGAAGTGGGAATGATATTGCCCTCCACTTGAACCCAAGATTTCAAGGCAATGCCGTAATTCGGAACACTCAGATCAGTGGTTCATGGGGACCCGAGGAGCATTCTCTGCTCAACCCCATGCCCTTCATTAGAGGCCAGACCTTCCAGGTAAGGCATGACAAGGGGGAGGGTGCTTGGATGGGATAGGGGAGGACATGAACCTTGAACTTCAGTCGTATCACCAGAGAGGACAGTGACCTGTGTAAAAGCATTCAATAAGGCAGGGGGTCTTCAGTTTTAAGTCCTTCCCTGCAGAGACCCTTTCAAGCATGAGGAAAATTCCCTCCCAGACCTCTGTGAAAGGGATGATTTCATTGGTAAGGTCAGGCACAGGGGAGCCTCTAGCACTGGTTTGTGGAGCCAATACTGAGAAATGATCTAATTTTTGTCTAGAATGACTGTAGCATGACTTTAGTACTGTAATGTTCAGGGATTTCATCAGTTTGAACTCCCCTCCAGCAAAACACATCTTATAATCAGTGGTCTCCAACTGGTGCTAAAGGGCTTTAAAGTCGTGTGTTCCCCTACTCACAGTTGTGGGAGGCAGCTCTTGAAAATATTACTAAAGAGAGACATTGTGGCCAAGGGGGATGAGCTGTGTAACCAGAACCAGGGAGATCTCTGTGCAAATCCCATCCCTGACATTTACTAGCTTTGTGACCATAGGTAAATCATGGAATGGCTCTGACCTTTAGGGCCTTTCTCTATAAAAATGCCTGTGTAGCCCTCTCATAAGGAGTTGAGGAAACTCAGGTGAAAGAATGTATGTAGGTACTTCACCCACTTTTACATGTTAGGTATGATTATCTGAAGAGGAAGTGTGTCCACAGTGGATACTGAACCAGCCTCAGGTCCAGGAAGAGCTGGGTTCAAGTCCTGCTGGGAAGACCTGCGGTAGTCATCCAGTTTCACATAGGTGTCCCTGATAAGTCTCCCTGCCTGTTTATAGCAGAACTACCCTGGTACAACTTTTCACAGGGAGTTCCCTTCATCAGTGAAATCACAAGTTAATTTACCAACTCCCCTTTTCCAAAAGTATGATCCCATTTGACAGATGAGGAGACTGAAGATCAGATAAGTGAAACTACATCCTTTCAATCTCTCTTTTTCTGACCCCTGCTCAGCATGGCTTGAATGGCTTGTCTCCTTGTGTTCCAGGTGTGGATCATCTGTGATGCACAGTGCTTGAAGGCGATTGTCAATGGTAAGCACCTATTTGATTACAACCACTGAGTGAAGAACCTGCCAAGTATCAATGTGCTGGAGGTGGCTGGAGACCTCCATCTGACTCACATCCAGATCTAATGAAGCATCTTCAAACCACCTGTCCCAGTCCAAATCTGTCTGCTTTCCCCACTGCCCTTCACTCTCCCATGCTCATGCCCATGAACCCCAAGGATCAGGGCACCTTGTCCTGACATATTACCCCCTGGATGCTTAGCAAGGAGCTGCAAAAAAGTGCACCTCTCATTCTAGGGGAAAGTAGGCCAGGGATATATCTTTATTTTTTCCCCAAAGGCTTACTAAGGGATTTGGTATGTAGTAGGTGCTTGATAATGCTTTTTGATTGATTTGAGGGTTGCTCTCATTCAAGTAGAATGGATGCTCTATGAGGACAGGGACAGCTACATTCCTGTTTGTTTCTCCAATGCGTACCACATTGCCTAGTATGTATTAGGTGCTTAATAATGCTTGTTGCTTGGTTGAGTGTTGCTCTTATTCAAGTAGACAGGAGTACATTGCCTCATATGTAGTAGGTGCTTAATAAATGCTTGTTAATTGTTAGATGGATAGACTAATTTTATATATATATATATATATATATATATATATATATATACATATCCTGCTTGTCCAACTTTCATTAACTTTCATTCATTTCAGCATTAATAAAAACTACCACACAGACTTTTGATTCTTTTCATAAGTGCAAACACATTTATTGGTAAAGGTAGAATCCAGTGGAAGCCAAGCCGCCTCCTGAAGAAAGTGCATAGCTGAAAACCCAGTCCATTTCGTTCCAGCCTCCATCCTTGGTGTTGGCATCATAACAGAAAAGAAACCCCATTTTTACAAAATAATAGGAGACACTGTCCATTGAGAGATGAATCCCATTTCCCAAGCATATCCCAAAGGAAAGCCTTCTCTTCCTCTTTCCCACTCTTCTCTCTCCCCCTCCTCATGTTCCCATTACACAGATTCATGGTTTTTAATCTCCCTTCTGCTTCCAATGCAGCTGCTTCTGCATTGTAATCATACACTACTAGCCCTTCAGTTGGAGGTCCTGTGTTCAAGTGCTCATTGTGCCTGTGTGATCTTTGGCCCTTGATTCTCAAAATTCTCCTCTCTAACATGAGGCAGTTGCACCCAGTGATATTTAAGCCTCCATCACACTCTAAATAGATGATCCCATGATGCCAAGGGACACAAGCTTCAAGAAGGAGATCCCTGTCTCAAGTGAATCTGGTGCTGGTTGTGACTCCAGCCAGCATCAGCCCTCAGTCCACTTAGAGCCTCCAGATGTATTTGTCACTGTCAGGGGTCTGAATATCCACACAGATCACAGTTATCTGGAGCTCAAAGTTAAGTGACTTACTTTTCCTAAGGTCACACAGCTAGGAATTGTCAGAGATGGTATTTGAACCCAGGTCTTACAGTTTCCTTTCCCTTCCCCTATGTCTCATTTGCTTCTCTATATAGGTCTAAGGGACAGGGATAAAGAATGAACCTAGGATTTCATTGATGGAGAGAGTTTTTGACGAGTCAACTCCATTCACAAAAGCAAGCCAACACCTTCTCCACAACTCAGTCTGAGAGACTTCCCCAGAGCAGTGAGAGGTTAAATTACCTGTCCAGTATCACACATCACATGGGTCAGAGATGGGATTTCTCTCTGTAGCCAAATTTCATTTTGAAAAAATCATCTCTAGGAACAATTCTGGGTAAGTCCAAGGGTCACTTGGGAGCAGAGTTTCTCCCAGGTGGGGTCAGGGGGTTTTAAATAAAGACAATATAAATAACTGTACATACTAATCAGCCTACCCTCAGTCCCATAAAATAGCATGACTCTTGGCAAGCCTGAGAATTACAATATGACACACCCATTGTAAACAAAATAGCCATGTGTTGGCTCTAGCCATAATTACAGAAAAAGCTTGTTTCCCTTTTGTTATGTGTGGTCACTTGGGCTAAAAGGATCCAAATGTGCCTGCCCAATCTTTGCCCAAAGCACAGTTGGGTCCTTCTGGGATGAACATAACCAACTCTCCATTATCTGGAGTTTGGGGAGAGGGTGAGCAGTGGATCTGTTTAGAGGGGGTCCGAGGTTATTCTTTTGTTCTCTCCATTGCCCACCTTCCCTGGCAGGTTAGCAGTGACCACAGGTGGCAGGTGGGCATGAAGAGGAGATGGAGAAGGAGCCAACCTCACTTTGTTCCCCTGGCAGCAGGCACAGATCAATGGGGACAAACATCAGGGGTAGGGGAAAGGGGGAGAGGAGGTTATAGCTTCTTCTGTGGCCACAGATAACGAAGGAGCTGTATTCTTCTGATGCTGCTCTAGGTGAGTACTGTCTTAGGGATCTTGACCTCCTCAGGTTTTGATGCTGCTGGGTCAGTTTTCACCTCGTAGGGAAAGACAGCCCCAAAGATGTCCTCATGGTATCGCTTCTGACTCTTAAGGAGAAAGAGAGCAAGAATAAATGAGTCACATGGGTCAGCTGCATGAATGGCAGTAGTGAACAGTGTTGGTAGGGACACAAGGGGATCACAAAGCACAATGATGAGGGCCTTTTGACACAACAAATATTAGTTTACGGAACAAGGATCTGCAGAAGGAAAAAGTGCAAGGTTTACTATGGCAAGAGAGCTGGGCAACAATCAGAGGACCTGGGTTCAGATTCAGCCTCTACTTTTCAATAGCTTTGTGAATCTCCAAGAACAAGGATGAGGTGAATGAGATGTCCTCCAAGGTTCTTTCCAGTTTGAAATCTATGATCATCCCATTCCCTTGCGTTTCTATAGTAGTTCTCTTTGAGGGAACTCTCAAAATATTTTGTTTCCTCTCTGAAATGAGGGAGGAGAGAAATTTCCCTTCCTATTTTGTAACTGCGAAAATAAAAGTGCTTCTTTGCAGGTCACAAAGTGAGTTAGTGACAGTCATTATAAGCCCTTACTCAGATCTCTTTCTACCCACATTCCTGAGGGTGGCATCATTTGCCCAGCATTCTAGCCATGAGCCCTACCTTGAGTTGGAAGAAATAATTGTCCGTCTGCTCTTCATTCATCTTCAGTCTGGTGGCAAAGAGATCCTTCAGGGTTTGGGCCACATCCCGGGCCATCCTCACATCTCCACAGACATACAAGTGCCCCTTGTCCTCGTGTAGTACCTGGATCACCTCATCTGCCAATCGTTGCCTCAGGATATCCTGAACATAGACCTGGGAAGGAACAAGAGTAATTTATGGAGAATGGTTTGCTCCCCGGTAAGGTTTCACTTGGATTTGACCTCGACCTTCTAGACACCCTTTCAGCTGGAGTGTGTTTCCCTAGTGTGGCTCCTACATCCCCAAACAGGTGTTGCAGAAGAACATGGTGCCAGCCATGGACTTGATGTTAAACTCCCTAGGACTAAGGACTGATTGTTTATTCTTCTTATATACACAGTTTTCTAAAAGTCTTGATCCAGGTTCAAGCTTTTTACAACTTAAACATCCTACAACTTGCTTTAATGAATGAAAGCTTAAGCTTTCATAAACTTGGGACAACTTAATTGGCACAGTGGATAGAGCAGTAGGCTTGGAATCAGGAAGACTGATCTTCATGAGTTCAAATCTCGCCTCAGACACTTAATAGCCATGTGACCCTAGGCATGTTACTTCACCTGGTTTGATTCAGTTTCCTTATCTGTAAAATCAGCTAGGAAAGGAAATGGCAAATCACTTCACTATCTTTGCCAAGAAACCCCCTAATATGGTCACAAAGAGACACACATGACTGAAAACACTGAGCACCAATAACAAAAAATTTAAACCTACATGAAGATTTTTGGGATGTCCTATATTTCCAGCATTTGTAATAGAGAGGATGCAGTTTTTGGTATGAGACAGTGGAAAGGGCACGAAATTCATACAGAAAGCTCACATTTGAGTCCTGACTATGATACTTCCCAACTTTGTCACTGAATAAGTCATGTTAATCTTTTTGAGTCCCTTTCCTCATCCATAAAATGGGGACACACACTACCTCCCTCATAGGGTTATTGTGAGCAAAGTATCAGTGCACCTTTTTTCAATGGAATTCAGTAAGAAACAATTCTGAGACAAGTTTTTAATTTGCTGTTATGCTTTCATAGTTACCTGAATCCAGTCCTCCAGAGGTATACTGGTTGTCCTGACCACACCTGGTTAGATTACCATTTTCAAAGAGATTTCCTGGGAGGCTGACAAGGTATGAATGATCATGCCCATTTTACCAAGAGGGCAAGTCAGGCTCCCAGAGGGGAGTGCAGGTGACTTGCCCAACTTTACCCACCCAACCCATTTTGAAGTCGGGACTTGAACTGTGTCTCCTGACCACACTTCCTTAGACAGGAAGGTTGGAAAAACTCCCTCCTGTTTTTCCTTTACCCAGCTCTCCAGGGCAGGGGTTCTGATCCTGCTCCCTGTGAATTTGGCCTTTAAAAAGATTTTGATGTTTATATTTCAATATGATTAACTTCCTTTGTATCCCATGTGTTTTATTTGATCTATTTAAAAACATGACTCTGAGGAGAGGTTGGTTTCTAGGAGGTCCAGGATACAAAAAAGATGAAGACCCCCTTGGGTTAGTGGCCAATGCTCCTTTTCTCACAAACACATAGATGGCTGGAACTTTGGGGTCAGTTTCATGCCAGGTTAAGAAAACCTGTCTAATGAAGGCAGAGCTGGAGAAGGTAGGGATGGGGTGAGAATGTTGCTCAGACATCTAGAGTGGGAAGAGATCTTTGAGGCCATCTAGTTCAACTTTTCATTTTAAAAAGGGGGAAAGAGAGGCTCAGGGACATTAAATGGGTTTCCCAGAGTGACAGAAGCAGTTCCTCTGTTCTGAGAGATAGTATTTCTTCCATTGTTTCTTGCTTTGCAATAAAGGGCAACCCTTCACGTTGGATATTGATAGAAAACCCAGCTTACTTTGGACTGGCCAGGCAGGCGGGAGTAGGCTGTGTAGACATCCCGGAGCACCCCCTTCTGTGTCATCTCCTTCATCTCCTCTCTATACAGGTGGTCCATGTCGGGATGTCGGCATCCGAACACCAAGGTCATGTTGGCCGTCTTGATACCTAGGGGAGACAACAGGCTGTAGTTACCAAGGCAGGCACAAGAGGGTGATGTGCCCTAAGAAATACTGCCTGACATCTAATTGGATATAGTGAAATAATAAAGGTTTGACAGACGGAGAGGGAGAGGGAATCTGGGAAGTGTTGTGATGTTAAAATTCAGTTTTATATTCTCTCTCTCTCTCTCTCTCTCTCTCTCTCTCTCTCTCTCTCTCTCTCTCTCTCTCTCTCTCTCTCTCTCTCTCTTCTCTCTGTATGTATGTCTCTGTCTCTGTCTCTCTCCTTTTCCCTCCCTCCTCTTTGTCTGTATATCTCTCTCCTTTCTCTCTGTCTCTCAGACTTGGAGGGGGTTTCAGAGGCATTCTAGTCACAGGCACCTTGAAGACTATATAATCCCATTCCCTCATTCCACAAGTGAGGAAAGTGAGGCACAGAGAAGTTCAGTGACTTCCCCCAGGTCACACAGATATTGTGTAGCAGAAGTAGGATTTGAATCCAGCTCCTTTGACTCTAGTCTAAGGTCATTGTTCTTAGGCGTATAGGAAGTAGAGAAGTGGTAATGGTATGTGTGTGGTAGGGAGGGGCTGGGAATTGAGTAGGGCCAGGAGTAACAACTCTGAAAAAAGGACAGGAGGAGATGGAAGCTGAATGGTATGGGTAACGTAAATCTCTTGGGAGTAATCGGATTCGAGAGTGTTTATCTCCATGTGGTCCTGATCTGATGCCCTAAACACAGCAGTTGTACAGTTAGTGATTGCTGCTATCCTGGTGGATGGTGATAACCTCACTCTGTTTCTTCTCTCAGGGGCTTTTGGGAAAATGGTATAGTGGAAAGAACCAGAGGGGAAATGTTGCACAATAATTAGAGCACCAGCCTTAGGATCAGGAAATCCAGGTTCTAGTTCTGCTTCTGAGTCTCAGAGGCTGTGCTCACCAACTCACCTCTCTGGGCCTCGATTGCCTCCTCTGGAAGATGGGATCATCATCTTCCCTCTTATCCCACAGGGTAAATTTTTCCCCCCAAATAAGTGGGAGGTGCCACTTAGGGAAAGGGTCTTAGGAACTTTACCTTTCTTCTCTCTGTCCACCAGTCGCTGTTGCCAGAAACTCCGGAACGGGGCGATCCCAGTACCTGGCCCCACCAGGATGCATGGGTGGCTGGGGTTCTCTGGCAGCTGAAAGCCGCTAGCACTAATGTGGGGCAAATAAACTTGAGATTATGAACTTCTCAAGATCCATTCCCCCCATGCCATCCCAGCTATCCTTCTCTTTTTGCCTGATTTTCCACCTCATTAAAGTAAAAGAAAAGTGAAGAGGCTTGACCTAATGACATCGTTCTGTTAGAGACAGGGGCCCCAGTCTGTTCTATAAAAAATCCTAGCAAAAGGGACTAAGAGGGAGGGAGGAGAGAGAGAGAGACAGACAGACAGACAGAGAGACAGAGACAGAGAGACAAACAGAGAGAGAGACAGACAGACAGAGACAGAGATAGAGACAGAGACAGAGAGAGCTATGTCCATTCCCCCAGATTTGACTTCTTTGGAGGCCCTGGAGAGCTAGCACCATCCCAGATTTCCTTCACCTGGGCCTTCAGCCCATGTCAGGTGCCTCACCTGCGTACAAAGCAGGGTACCGTCTCCTGGAGGTTCAGATTGCTGAGCCATGTGCTGCAGACCCCATGGTGAAGGGGTCCCTGACCATCTAGGACGGAAAGGAAAAAATGACCAATGAGGCAATGGAGTCCCTCAGTCCTTCCCAAAGGTCCAGAATGAACTGGAGGGAGTTTTGCCACACCTGCAAAGATCACCTGCTCACCCCTTTGAGGCTTTATCTGCAAGCCTTCTTACCCAGAGTGATGGTGTTGACCTGTCAGGTGAAGGGAGAATCATACAGGGCAAAGAACACTTGACTTCCCAGGAAGTCTGGAGGCATGGGTTCAAGTCCTGCAGCTGCCACTTGGGCAAGTCATTTCTCATCTCCAGCCTCAGTTTCCTTGTCTATACTATGAGGGGTTTTGGACAAGATGGTCTCTAGAAGTTCTTTGTAGCTCTGACATTCTCTGTTCTAATGTTCTAAGTTCCAGGGTCATTTCTAGTTATAACAATCTATTCTAGGTCCCCTCTCTCTTTGGCATTCTCCTTTCTCCCTCTAGATCCAATGAAATGCCTCCTGTGACCCTCAGTGCTCTTACCTCTGGTCCGGTAAGTGACCACAGCCACAGTCAGGTGGATCTCCTTGGGGGTAAGGTCCCGAGATGAACTTATGGAATAGTAGCGTGGCCTCAGCAGGGGCAATTGCGTGAGCAGGAAAGTAGCTGAGATCTGGATGGAGGGAAACTCTTCCAGCACTTCCAGGAATGTGGGGCTGTTGGTGAACTTCCATTTGTTGTACTCAGAGGTCTGAAATCCAAAGGTGATGTTAGAGACTCAGTGGAATTCCCCTTGGTACTGAGCAACCATCAGTCAGAGGTCATCTGGAACTTCAACTAAGCCACTGTGATGGGAGCTCTGCCTCAGGGTGCTGAAATTTAGAGGGTGCTAACAGCATCCAGATTCCACTAGCCTAGGAGGTCTATGTATTACATAAACTTTACTACATCTCTCCTAGGACACAACTCTGTGTACTACGGACACTGAATAAATTCTCAATAATTGAATTATAATACTCCATTCTCCTCCCATAATTTCTATTAATATTACAAATCGAAAAGTATTTGGATTATGAGCCTACTATGTGCCAGGCATTGTGCTACATTCTGGAGATAGATACAAAGGTAAAGGGCTTATATTTTACTAACTCCTTAAATTTGTTTCAAAAACCCTTTTTTCCCCACCTCCACCCCCTTAAGTGCTACATAAAGTCAGGTCAGGCATGAAACAACTTTTGTTCCTTTTCTTTCCCTAAGAATATTAATATTCCCTGTAGAATGTTTTAACTTCCTTCCTTCCTGTCCTTTCCATAAAAAATTAGGACTATAGTCCACCCCGGTTTTGTTTCCTGTATCTGCCTTAAAATGAATATATCCTGGTAAGCAGGAACTAGGTCCTTGTAAAGCAGCTTTATATAAAGCCTTGTGCTCAGGCAGACCCCACTCTAGTGCCCTGAGCAACTTGGTCATCCTCAAAAGGAGAAACCATGAAACAGTGAGTCCCCATTGGTCTGTGACCACGACTTTTCCCTCTTGTCCCCCTGCAAAATGGCCAAACAACAGAGCATCCTGGGTAGTTCACTAGTGGACATTTGTCTTGTGTCCAGTTGCTCCCTGCAGGGAACCCCGAGAAATTTACTTGCTACCAATACAGAGCCCAGTTTGACACTAATTGGGGAGTCCAAAAATTATGGCTAAGAAAATCCACTTAATTTTCCACAGTCTCTTTACTAAACTTTCCTCTTCTAAAGACATTGATGGGGTACCCTAGTGCAAGGGTCTGCACTTGGATTGGAAAAAAAGGTTGCATCTTTATTTTCACAAATCCCTAACTGAAATTAAGCATGTCCTTTGATGACTTAAAACTATTGTTCTGAGGAGGGTTCACCAGTCTCCAAAGGGTCCAGAATCAAAATACGGTTAAGCATTTATGCCTTGGTGCATTGAATGCCTAAGGCATTGAAGACCAGTTCTGGAAGGTTATTTCTTCTCCCATGCTTCCATCCCTGTCCACAATCACATTAGCACCTGGCACAGCGCCTCCAGACGCCTCTTCTCTTCTTCTGAGGTGGTCAACTGAGCCAACTTTCGGAGTAGCAGCTGGGTTGGGGGGGTAGTGACATCCAGGAAATACGTCAGGGCCTGGTTGAGTGAGCAGGGGGGCAGCTTCTTATCACTTATCCAGTAGTCACCTGAGGAGAAGAGGAAGGAAACCTTCAGACATGGCCAGCACATGACTCATCAGAGAGCTTCTGGAGACCCCACAGAGAGGGAAGGGGCCATCCTCATAGACGAGAATTAAACTACAAGATAAAGAGAAGGAAAGCTGATTTCTGCCACAGCTTAAGTCCCTCACCTGGAGGGATCTGATTTATTTCAGTGACTATTGCTGAGTCGTTTCCAACTTTCCACATCCTATTTGGGGTTTTCTTGGCAGAGATACTGGAGTGGTTTGCCATTTCCTTCTCCAGCTCATTCAACAGATAAGGAAACTGAAGCAAATGGATTTGAGTGACTTGCCCAGGGTCATGCAGCTAGTAAATGTCTGAGGCTGAATTTGGATTCAGGTCTTCCTAATTCCAGTCTTGACATTCTATCCACTATGCTATGAAGCAGGTCCAATGTCCTAAGCCTCTGACACAATCCCATGGTGTTAGGAACCTTGTTTAATACTAGCTTGAAAAGGAAGAACTTTTCAGCCTGTACTGGTATAAGGATTTTTCTATAAAGAAAGATTGTCCTTTGGATGAGAAGGGATGCTACTGACCCAACACAATGTTGTGTTCAACTTGGTTTATCCCTTGATGGGGGAATCATAGGACTATTGATATAGAACTGGGAGGGATCTCAGAGGGCATCTCAGTCAACACTTTCATTTTATAGATGAAGATCTGGAGGTCTAGGGAAGATGGGTGACTTAGCCTAGGTCAAGTAGGCATTGGAAGGGAGATTCAAACCTGGGTCATTCTCTCTCTTCTATACCATGCTGTATCTTGGTTTGGGTTGAACTAATCCAATCTTCCTTTTGACAAGTGGACTACATTTATAGGACAATAGGCCAGAGTCAGGGTGAAGCCCAAGACTTGAATAAAACAAAATGGTTTCCCCATCTGTAACAGGGAAGAGCCATCCCTTCTCTTGCCTATGTCATGTTCAAGGCACGAAGATAACATGAGATGTTATGATGGGAAAGCAATTTCAACCTCAAGTACTATATTAAAAATATATAAACCTATAATTTTATTAGTGTAGTGAGCTTACAGTAAGGAAAGTGCCTCTATCAATGCAGTTTAAATGAAAAATAAGCTAAATCAAATATTTATTACAATAAAATAAATTATAAATAAAAAAGAGAGAAAGAAATGGCTCTGCAATTTAGTCTTAGAAAGTTTTCTAGGCTCTGACAGGTTACTTGACTTATCTAGAGTCACACAATCAGCAAGTATCAGAGATTGGACATGAGCCCTAAACTTCCTAATATCAAAGCCAGCTCTCTATCCACAAGGTCAGATAGCCTCATTAGATATGATTGACCAGTTGAATGAAAAAGGAATCTAATCTTTGTGCTCCCTTCCTCCCCAAATCCTCCCAAATGACTACTGAGATATGAGGTTTTGTAACTATGAAGTATTAGATGAGCATAGTCTACTTGGAAAAGTATGTGGTTGATTCAGTTCAAGAGACAAGGTATAGAGGTATAGTGTATAGAGTGTTGTATTTAGAGTTAAGAATACTCAGATTCAAATTGCATCTCTGACATTTATTACCTATATGCCTGTGAGTGAGCCATTTAACATCGATATACCTTTGGCAACTTCCTAGCCCTAGAAGGGTTGCCCTGACAGAAAAAGATTGCATATCAGGAGTCCTTCATGCTCAAAGATTCTTTTCATATTTGCATTCAATCAGTCCATTCCCCTACTTCTCCCTAAATCTGCTTTAAAAGCAACATGGCACCATGGAAAGAGAGTTGAATTTGGGGTCAGGATCTAGGTTCAAATTGTGGCTCTGTGTGACCTTAAAATAATGAATTTTAAGTTGCTTTCCCATGTAACATCTCATGCTGTCTATCCCTCCTTCCATTTTATGGATGGGGAAACGCATTTTGTTTAATTCCACAGTCATAGGCTACACCCCTAAGCCCTGGACAAATGTGTTATAAATGTAGACCATTGGTCAGCAAGCTCACAGAGTATGAGGGCATGGCTAGCTCAGTCCAAACTGGGACTTATCATGGTGCAGTGGAAAGATGGAGGATTTTGGACTAAAAAGGTCCTCTGTACAGCTCCCACCTCTGACGCTTTCTACATTACGGCCCCTTATGACCTTTAATCTTTAGCTTCATCCTATGTAAGATGAGCGAGTTGGACCCCATGACCTATGAGGTCCCTTTTAGGTCTATACCTATTATCTTATGAGAGACAGATGTCTCTTCCCCAGCTCTTCCTGGCAGGCAAAGTTCCAAAGAGGCATTCTTTCTTGTTGGCTTTCTAGGCATTTTTTCTAGAATTGTACCAGGTGGTTATTTACAAGACTGGTCTACTCACCCCAGCCTTCCCTAACTCACCTATGGCAAATGCCCTATGAAGCCTCTGGGCTGAAGAACCAGTTTAGATATCAGAGTGACATCCTAGAACTCTTGGATGAGGAAGGGAGCTTGAGAAGGGGCTAGTATGTTGGATTTACCCTTTGGGAAATAACTTACCATTCTCATCACGGGTTTCTAGACGGATGGATTGGTGAGGCGATGGGCCATCCTTAACTCTCTCTATAATACCCTGAACGATGGTGGGTTGGTTGCCAGGAAAAACCCCAAGATGCTCTCCTGGCACATAATTCAGATTCTCATTTCCTTCACAAGAAAGTTTAATGAGGAGGGTTGCCCGGCTAGGAGAGAAATGAGAGCCACAGTGACATCAGTAGGATTTCCTTTATAGTCTAGGGATGGGTGGACCCTCGGACTCCAGTTTCCCCAGGAAATGTGTCCATCCCTTCACCCATCAACCTGACCCCCCTTGTCTAGCAAAGTCAAGGAGCTACTTCTAAATCTGGTAGTTAAAGGAATGGCTGAGTCTTGGGGGTTCAGGGGGTTTGCTTCCAGAAGGTGGGTGCTGCTTCTGCAGGTGTTGGATTCCAAGAAAGAGCCAAAATCCATTTACTAGACATTTTCCCAAAGTGAGTAGCCTTGGCTCACAAGTTCTAGAAACAGATTACCCCATCCCTACCCAGTAGAGATCTCTTCCTGCTTATAAACTGATTCCTTTGATTCCTATCTATTCTCTTTATATTTATTTTGTATATATTTCTATGTGTACTTGTTGACTTTAAAGTATAAGCTTCCCAAGAGAAGGGATTATTTCATTAATTTTCTTTGTAGCCCTAGGACCTAGCACAGTGTCTTACACATAGTAGGCTCTTAATAAATGTTTGTTGATTGATCAACTAGTTTGATTTTTCTTTCCTTCTGTTCATTAAAAAGTTAAACTCCTTGAATTCCTTTGGAAATTTTGTTCTGTGTTGGAAAGTGCTGTTCACTGTACCTGGATGTGAGGCTCTGCAGATTCTGTCTTGATTTGAGCCGCATGGAAAACACATTCTTGGCATGCATACTGCTAAGGGCTGTGGTGGAGAGAAAGATAACAAATGCATGATTTGCTTACATGTTGCATGGGGGGAGGGACAGGGAATTCATTTTCCTTTGCCTGAGTGTATTTTCTAAGGCTACTCTTAAATGAGGGATCTTGATGGTCCCTAGGAGAAGAAGGCAGGAGAGAGAGAGGCTCATTAAACAGACAGGGGATGAATGAAGTCATCCAATCTGGAGATTGCCTATTGTCATCTCATCATGATGTTAGGACCCTAACTCATACCTTTTTACTAAAACCTTGCTAGCATTTATCACGTAATACCAGGGAAATGCAGGAGCTAAATCAAACTCAGCTCAAAAGGTGATTGTTAAACTTTTCTGTATAAGAATTTACACCTCGGAAATCAATCAGCGTTACAAATTGGGGCTCGATTGTTTTGGTGATTGTCTTAAGAAAATTATGGAGAAAATGCCAATGATTCAAGTTAAATTTAAAAGTGGGTCATGTCAATATTTCTTCCCCCAGAACCACTTGTTAAACATTTACCAGCATACCTATAGTATATGTCTCTCCTTTCATGCCAACTCCATCACCTTTCCCTTAGCCTTACTTAGGGATGAACACAGAAAGTTTCCTGAAATATTACATAATACTCCCCTGAACCATTGACTTGGCTCTTCTCGCCAACATTATGCCAAGTAAGCTCAAAGCTCACTGGCCCACTTTGGGTCCTGGGACCCTCAATTGTATGGCATGGACCTTCTAAAATTCTGTTACAGGGAAGGATGGAAACTCCATGGATACAGAGAAGCCAGATACCTTTGTTGAGGTCCAGGGGTTGGAGATCCTGTACAAGGCGGTAATTTTTAGGGTTCCAGGTTTCATTGGTAGTATATAATTTAGGAATCTGAATTGTTTGCCTGGCTTGGATGTCAAAGGTCTCACAGGCCACCTGGGATAAAAGAGGGAGAAATATTGGTGACTTTTCCTAGTTTCTAATGAGAGAGTCAACAAACATTCATTGAGCACCTACTATGTGCTAGACACAATGAAGGAAAATAAAACTTATACTGGTGAGGAAAGAGATAGTTAATGATAACCTTCCTGGAAAAGAAAAAGCCAAAGAAGAAAAGAATGATAATAGTGTTATAAGAAGGAGCAAGAGAAATTCCAGGCTTTGGGGAGCCTATGGTGGATCTCTACTGTTCACACCTGAAAAATTAAATATTAGTACAAGAATGAAGGAATGACAGAAGAGATGTCATATATCAGGACAGGATAAAACTAGTGAAGAGGTCCAGGTTGGTCTTATAGAAATTCAGAGGGAGTGAGCTTGGCCACTTGGGAAGGTCAGGGAAAGTTTCTCAGATCAATCAACAGATATTTATTAAGTACCTACTATGTGCCTGGCACTGTGCTCCAGCACTAGAGATTTAAAAGTGACAAAGAACAATCATTGCCTTCAGTAAGCTTATATCACGGATTCACTCTAGGCCTTGAAGAGAGGGAAAGGGAGGCTATTCCAGCAAAGGGAAATAGTGTCAGCGAAAGCATGGAACTGGAAATTGTGGGCTGTGTTTCATGGGTGCTATGATTTTAACTTCCAGTCCAAGTACAGGACATAATTAGGAGTACTAGATTATTTGTATTTAAATTTAGGCAAATTTATGACTCAGTATAGGAGGAAAAAAACCTCCAAGTTATCTAAAGTTGAATGGATTACTTCAAAAGAGAGTGAATTACCCATTACCGGAAGCCTTTTACTAGAAGTGAGATGACCACTTGCTGATGATAGTGATGAAAGATTTTATTCCCAAAGGGGATGTGATCTAAAATGCCTGATACCGTTTCCATGTCTATATCCCTTTTAAAAATGAAAATGGGTTTTAGAGCCTTATATTTTGTCATGAACATAATTGTTACCCAAGCTCCTACCTAAAGCTTTGCTCAGGATGGGATTTTCCAAAAGAGCAATGAAGGAATGCCTAGAGACCTGTCCTCCTCTAGATAGGAGATGGAAGACTCCAGTTGCCTGAGCCCGGTCATGACTAAGCATGATGGCAATGTTCTCAGGCAAGAGTAGTGCCAATGTGCCACCCTGAGCATCTGCTACAAATGCAATTTACTTCTCTACAGACCCCAACTAGGAAACTACCTTGAAGGTATTCAGTGCCCAGCTGCAGTAAGCCTCATCTTGGCCACTGAGTTCATCTCCTTCACCGGTGGGTACAAGTTGAGACGCTCCTAGGTGCAAAAACTTCTGGTCGATGTCATGGGCAAAGGCACAGAACTGGGGGTACATACTGGAGCCGAGACCAAACACAGCATATCTGTCCATATAAGAGACACATAATGGGGAGGTAAGCAGGAGGTGAGAATTTTTGGTGGGGAGGGAATCACAAAGAGACCTGGCTTGATATCAAGCAGCGGGGAGAGCAGGAAAAAGACCTACCTGAATTTATTGTTTAACTTCTTCAGGAGAAATAGGGACTTTTTCAGTTTCTAGAAAGAGGAAACATCACAGAATTCTCAGGCTCCAAAATCAAATAAGCTGGTGCTTCCTAGTACGTTGTAAAGTCACCATGTTCAAATTTGGACTCATCATCTTCTCCCCTCCCCCACACTCTGCTCCTCCTAATTTCTCCATTTCTGTCCAGGGTGCTGCCATCCTTTCAGGTACTCAGGTTTACAACCTTGGAGTCATCCTTAGCCCTTCATTTTCCCACTGGGTGAACACTATAGCCAAGTCTACCTCTACAAATAAGTTCTAGAGCTAGAAAGGACCTCAGAAACCATCCTGTACAATTTTATAATTTTATTTTTTCTTCATTTTATAAATGAGGAAACTGGGGCTAAAAAGGGTGAAGTGACTTGCTCAGGTCCTACAGCTAGGACGTGTCTGAGGCTGGATTTGAACTCAGGAAGATGAGTCTTCCTGACTGACTCCAGACTCCTCTCTATGCACCATGGCATCACCTAGTGGACCCCCAGAGGAGCCCACAGGGAGTTCTTGTGTATGGTTTAGTGGTCCCTGTTTCTATGTGAGTTTGATGATACTGCTTTAAGCCCTCACCTCTGCCTACTGGTTTCTCTCACTTTTAACACTCAGTCCTACCTAGTTCTTCCAGCAGCTAGTCACTTCTCCTCTATGATTGTCTTCCATTTACACTAACTATATCGTTCATGTACCCAGTTATTTACATATTATTATCTTTTCTATTAGAATATACACTCCTTGAGGGCAGGAAATTTTGCCCTTTTTTTGTAACCCCAACACTTAGTGTAGTAAACACAGAATAAATGCTTGCTGATCGATTAATATTTGGACAGCACTCAAACCCTCTCTGGCTACTATCACAGCCAGGAGTCAAAACCCTGAGAATTATCCCCCGGTATATTCAGGTCCATCATAATGGACTCTTAAAGGAAGAACACATCAGTGAAGAAAGCTGTTTCTGGCTCTCTTACCAATAGGATATTGTCCACTACTAGGACTGCTTTAAAACAAAAGAACCATTAACATATCAAAGGCAGTATGGCTCTGAGGAGAGACTGAGGCTCAGGTCCCATCTATGATGCATACTGACTGTATGACCGTGGGAAAGTCATTTAAACTTCTAGGCAACTCTAAGACTCTAATCCTTGATGGTTGTATCCCATAATCCTATGGAATGAAGTAATTCTATGATTTTCATTTTGGTGAAACTTACCTCCCCATTCCCAGGCGAATCTCCATTTCCAAAAGTGCTGGTAACCACCAGAAGTAGCTTCTCTTTTTCTAGGTCACTCAGGTTGTATTCATCCATGCAAAGAATCTAAAAGAAACAATGACCTTAAATTTAGCCTTCAAGGAGCCAGCTTTACCAGAGTCATGCTTTTCAACATGGAGAAAGGCATGAGAGGTGAGCAGGGGGTGGATCTAGTAAGTGGTTTGAGGCTCTGAGTTGGTCCTACTGTGGAAGCTGGTGAGATAAAACAAAGCAGAGTCTGCAGGGTAGTGGGGCATTAGGGAAGGCAGAGTAGCAGCCGGGTAGGGATTCCAAGAAATGTTAATCTGGGTCTACACCAAATCATCTTATCTCTCCGTTTGATAAGAGTACCCAAAGAAAAGCAGAGTTTGCCCTGACCTCTCTATGAATGACCCCCTGGATACTGGTGCCATGGTAAGAGAATCAGAAATGAAGCTCTCATAGAATCTCAGTGTTGGAAGTGACCCAAGAGGTCACCTAGAGTACCTGTACCTGAATGGGAGTCATTTGGCAAATTTAGAGTTCAAACATTTGACCTAAAGGCAATAATGAGTTATTTACCCAAAGTTTCTAGCTAAGGCCTGATCTAACCAATGAGAAGTGACTGTTTTTCAGACAATGTAGACATTTGAAAGCATAAGATATCATGGAAGGATTGCTGGATTTAGGCATAAGAGGACTTGAATTCAAACACTGTCTCTACCACTTGCTACCTGTGCAACCTTGGGCAAGTCATTTAGCTTTTCTGGGCCTCCAGTTTCCCCATCAATAAAATGAAAGAGTTGGACTGTATGACCTCTAGGGTCCCTTACAGCTTGAGATCCTATGACTTCTCTCCAACTACTGCCATAACCATGAGCCAAAGAATCATAGGATTCTTGATCAATACCTGGAAGGGATCACAAAGACTATCTAGTCCTTATTTTTCAGATGAGGAAGCTGAAGACCAGGGAAGTCAACTTGCCCAAGGTCATACAGGTAATAGGCATCTAAGGCAGAGTTTGAATTCAAGTCCTTTGAGTATAGAACCAATACTCTTTCCCCTGAGCCATTCCTCATAGTGTATTAAGGTACATAGTAATGGTTCCCTGAGAACAATGGTTCCCATGCATAGTAATGATTTCAAAAGAATATTGATTCATCAAAAATGGTCCCCATCCATTGGAAGGGCGCCCAAAGCACAATGTGTCCTTAAGAAAAGTTCATCTCTTCCTCTCTCATTGTATGATGTAGCCCATAATTAAGACTTTAAAAAGAAATATCTTTCCCATTGATTTGACTATGTCTTTCACAAAACTCATGACTGGAAGCTTTTCTGATCCAAGCCCAAAGTATCACCAAACACTGAGGTGTTTTATGAGAAAGTGTTAGGAGTCCTGAAGGCCACTGCAAGAGAAGTGTTCCAAAAATATTTTGGAGCATTGTCCTTGCCTAAGTTATGAAACATATGTTTAAAAATGTTAAAAATCAGATTCATTATTTGATAATCACAATGTGTATCTCATTCTAGCTGGGTCCTCATTCACTTGCTCATCCTGGCCCCAAAAGACAGAACTGGGCTCAGTGGGTGAAAGGTAGTGGAAGGCACACTTCAGTTCAACATAAGAGAAAACTCAACAATCAGAGCTGTCCAGAAGTGGTTTTCTCTAAATGTAGCAAGTGTCCCATCAGTAGAGGTCTTTAAGCAGAGGCTAGTGACCACCTGGGGATGTTGTAGATTGGATTCATGATTTAAGTGCAGATTGGATTCAGAGGTGTCCAACTCAAGGCCAATTGGCCAAGAGGTCTGCAAAACTTCTGGGTGCAGCCCAAGTCAGATTAAAATGGGATTGGCAAATGCTTAATAATATAAGTAAATATAAAATACAACAGAGATAATGATAATTTGTGGTTTTCTAAATCAAGATACAATCCACAGGGCTCCTTTTCTACTTGAGTTTGATGCCATTGGATTAGATGATTTCTAAGGTCCCCTGCAACTGTAAATTCTATGATTCTCTTTGTAGAATGACAACTCCTGTGTGCATTCCACAAAGTTTGGTCTGGCCCACACTCAAGGAGTCTCCACAGAAGGTGGCTGATGTGGACCTCAGAGTGAGAGCTTCTAGAAAATGATGGCTCTGAAGGAGAAGTAAGGTGACCTGCACAACCCTCCCTCACTCAAAACAAAGCCAAGTGCAAATCATATCATCATTTCTCTGATGGCATGGTCTTCAGCAACGAAGGATGAACACAATCTTGTGAGTAGATGCAGCTGGCTGAATGCTAACTGGATAACTCACCTCCTCCTCTCCTGTATGCCTCCCCCTCCCCTTCCTTCTCCTCTCCAAAGGAAGGTAAACTTTGATGGCCAAAAGATGCCCAGTTGACTTGGGTTTTACTGGCTCCTTTCCTATCTCCTCTCCTCTCCTCTCCTTTGTCCTGTCCCCTGTCCTGTCCTCTCCCAAAACCTTAAACCAACTGCACTCTGAAACTGGGACTCCATTGGGGTCCTACCTGAGGGCTCCTCTAGATCCTACTAGCTTCAGAGTGTGCTGTTTCCCACCCAGCCTGATGTCTTTATTTCTCTTGACCTCATTAAAGGCGCCATGCCCTGGCTACTTCTTAAATAGGCCTTGCCTCACCCTAAGTGAGTGCCTTGACAAAGGCAAAGGCAAAAGCAAAGACCTTGGCCTAAAGGGCCCAAGGTCTCCCAGTGCATCCTGGGTCATCTCCAGTCATCCTGAGGAATATCTGGTCACTGGATTCAGATGGCTCTGGAGGAGAGTGAGGCTGGTGATGTGCACAGCCCTCCCTCACTCAAAACAAAGTCAAGTGTAAGTCATGTCATCATTTCTCTGATAGCATGGTCTTCTTCGGCAACGAAAGACAAACACAAGAAAATGAATAATGTAAATTATCCCCAAAATATCACATCTTTCCACCCCTATATACCTTCTATTTACCCAATACAGATCATCTGAGAGGCTAGATAACCACTAAGGTTAAAAGGAACAGCCCTGTGTGGGTCTGGCAGGAACCAAAAATTTACCTTGGTATTGAAAGCACAGCTGAACAACTGTCCCAATTCCGTTGCCAGAGTTTCTGATTTTCCCGTCTCTGTGGCAAAGAGCACTGTGGCTTTGATCCGGGCTGCCATGGTCTTGCGTATCAGGACAGTGACAAAGAACACTGCTCTGTGGGGATGGACAGACAGGTGAGGTAAGGTGTCACACACAAAGCAGGGAGGACTTGGATAGGAGAGGTTGATGGAGGGAGACAAGGCTTGAGGTCATAAGAGTTAGTAATTCAAATGATTTCCCACGCACCAACCTTGACCATTATTCCCCTCTCTTCCCTCTCCTCTTACTCCCTTCCTAGCCACTTTGGGGAAGAGGAGAAGAAAGGAAGACAGATTAGATGATGACTCTAAAATTATACTCAGTAAAGTTGAATTTAGTAGATAGTGTCAAAAGATCACCATTCTTCTTTGATTCCCTCTTCCCCCAAGGTTTCAGGAGTAGAGAGAGATGAGAGAAATTGATAGGAATTGACTGAAAGGAGATACTGTCATTTCAGTTTCAAAATACTGATCTCATACTTACTTGACCAAGACCTTTAATTTAATCTCTCTTTTCTTGGGTCTCTTTTTCTCATCGTGCCAGACATGTGTTTTCCAGGCCTCCACCTGGGAAAAAAAATATGACACAAGGGAAAAAAGACCCATTAATCTGGGTTTACTCAGAATCAAAAGGTTTGCTGGGAAGGCTTAGGAATGGATTTAATTTGAAATATTAGTTCTAGGCAGTTTTCAAAAGAAATCAAATCTATCCATAGTCACATGAAAAAATGCTTCAAATCACAACTGATTAGAGAAATTCAAATAAAAATAACTCTGATGTACCACCTCCCACCTATCAGATTGACAGATTTGACAGAAAAGGAAAATGACATATGCTAGAGGGATATGAAAAAATAGGGGCATTGTTGGTGGAGTTGTGAACTGATCCAACCATCCTGGAGAACAATTTGGAATTATGCCCAAAGGGCTATAAAACCACTTATAACCTTTGACTCAGAAATAGCAGTTCTAGGTCTGTATCCCAAAGAAATCAAAGAAAAGGGAAAAGACCTAGATGTAGCAAAATATTTAAAACAGCACTTTTTGTCATGACAAAGAATGGGAAATTGAAGGAATGTCTATCAATTAGGGAATGACTGAACAAGCTGTGGTATATGATTGTGATGGAATACTATTGTGCTATAAGAAATGATAAACAGGATGCTTTCAGAAAAACCTGGAAAGACTTATATGAATTGATGCAAAGTGAAGGGAACAGAACCAGGAGAACATTGTGCACAGGGATGGCAATATTGCATGATGATCAGCTGTGGAAGACAGCTACTCTGATCAATATAATGACCCAAGGGACTTAACGATGAAAAATGCTATCCACCACCAGAGAAAGAACTGATGGAGCCTGAGTACAGATTGAAGCATAATTTTTTCACTTTCTTTATTTCTCTTCCTTCCCCTCCCCACATGGCTAATATGGAAATACGTTTTACATCACTTCACATGTATAATTGATATCAAATTGCTTGCCTTCTCAAATAGGTGGAGGATGGGTGGGAGGGAGAGAAAGAATTTGGAACTCAAAATTTAAAATAGAATGAATGCTAAAAATAGTAATTTTGAAAAAGAAATAGTTCAGCTGTTAACACAAATTCACTAAGGAAAGGTTGATTTCAGTGATACGGGGAACTCTAAGGATAGGAACCTCTCTACCAGCTCACACCCGCAACCCATCTACAGCATGAAAAATTGCCTGAGGTTCATAAATATCAAGTGATTTACCCAGGGTCACACAGTTAATTAATAAGTGTCAACGATTATATCTGAACCTAGTTCTCTCTGATTCTAAGTCTGGTCCTTTATCCACCATGACAAACAGCCTTTATTTAGTTATTTCATAGTGATTAAACAATTTTCAGAAGAAATACAGTATAAACAAAAAAAAAACTTCCGTATAGGAGAGATGGTGCAATCGAATGTATCACTGGCTCTGCTACTAAATAATAGTCTTTCCTGTTGTGGGCACAGTTTGGGGTAAGAGGGAACTGGGGAGGTTCTTGTTCTCTTTAATAATTTAAAATCACAGATTCACTGTTTCATTTTTGTCTTTTGATCTCCAGCATCAAGCACAGTGCCTGGCACATAGTAGGCGCTTACTAAATGCTTGTTGGACAAATGATCCTCTGCTGATCTCTTTCAGGTTTAGTGAAAGTATACAGAGTGCCGGACTGACACTCTTGAGACTGGAAGGGTGTTTGAGTTCCTGCTTACCTGGTAATAGTAGAAAGGAGAAAGAATGTAATTTAGCATCTCCTGGTGAAACACAGGAGTGATGCTTCCAGAGATTGGTGGGACCAGCCAGACCCAATCTGCCGGGCAGCCGCCTCTAGACTTCTGTTCATTCTGCATGTATTTCATGAAGGATTCCGCTGCAGAGTGGTGATCCATGATGGTGACATTTTGTTTCTGAAACAGAAGTGCAAGGGGATACAGTGAGGTGACAAGGGACGAAGAGTATTTATGACCTGTAAAATGGAAATGACAATCATCCTTGGTCTTACTCTGTACTATTCTGCAACTAAATGAAACAAGCAAGAGATAATTGAACAATAGGTGAAATAAATTGGAAAACAATGGAAAACACTTTCTTGGGAGAAAAAACATCTCCAGAAATATCACTGTTAATTCTGACCATATTATATTCAACATGCAAAGGAGCTGGGATTATATCATTATAGGAAACTCCCCGTGCGGTAATTTCCTCCACTAAGGGCATAAGGTCCAGTGGAAAGTGTCCTGACTCTGGAGTCAGTAAAAGGAGCTCAGTCTAATCCTGCCTCTATCTTTTACTACCTAGATGCCTCTGAAAAAATTACTTTAACCTTTTTGGTCCTCAGTTTACTTATCTGTAAAATGAGGGGGTTATATGAAATAAACCAAAAACAATAATAACTAGAATTTACAAAGTACTCTACATTCGATCCTCGCAACAACCCTTTAGACGCTGCTATTATCCTCATTTTACAAGATGAAAAAACAGAGTCTGAGAGAGGCCAAGTGATTTTCCCAGTTAGTAAGTGTCTGAAGCTAGATTTGAACTCTGGTCTTCTTGATCCCAAGTCCAGCACTCTAGCCACTACAACACCTATGAGCCTACAAGTGGCCTCTGAGATATCTCCCAGTGGGCTTCTGTTTACTACAATACAAGACAGAAAGCTATGAGTAAGTCACTTCAACTTTCTGACCATCAAAGAGGAAAGTGGCATGGTAGATAGAATACTCGACTTGAAATCAGGAAGACCTGAGTTCAAATCCTGCCTCAGACACTTATTAACTATGGAGACTCTAAGAAAGTCACTTGACCTCTCTCAGACCCAGTTTCCTCATCTGCAAAATAAAGGAGTTAGACTTGATTCCATCTAGAAGGTCCCTTCTAGCTATAAACCCTATTATTCCATAATTGATGACACTAAGTTTCAGGTTAAGTCGGTACTTGATGATATACTCATATTCTTCTCAGCTAAGAGGTAGCTAGAGGTCATAGAGATAAAGCTTGGAGTCAGGATGATGGGAGACTGAATCCTGCTTCAGACATTTACTAGGTATGTGACCCTCTGAAAGTCACTGACTGTCTATGAGCCTCAGTTTCCTCATCTGTACAATGTGAAGATTAGACCTTAATGTCCCTTCCAAGTCTTTTTCATCCTAACATACCTTAAAGTCTTGGGAACACTTTTGTGAAAGTATGTCAAGAACTAGGTCTTGGAAGAACAGAAGTTGTCTCATTGAATTTCAGTTGAATTCAACTGGATTTAATTAAATGAGTAGAAGGGCATAGCCTCAACATCTCAGTATGAAACAGAGATGGCAGAACATATTCCCATCCAATTCTTCCTGTTTCATAAATAAGCTTGGGTTTCCCCTGGATAGGAATTCTTCTCACACAGCTCTTCCTGAACTAGGTCAGCTACCAGATGGCCTTTTTTTCCTGTTTGCACCCAGGTTCTTAATTCTGCTAAAACCAAATAGTCTACTTGACTTTAGAACCCCCTAGGGAGTTCATAAAAACATAGTCCTAGGATGCCATAATTATAACTAGAATAACCAGGACTTTGTCCCAGGCACCGAAATTTAGAAGGATAATAGCACTTATAGTCCTTCAGCAGCATAGAGAAGAGGGAGCTTAATTAGAAAGATTGGTTAAATGACTAATATGGTAGGATGTTTTGCCTGATTGAGCATGTATGTCCTACTTCAAAGTGCTTACAGTCTCAGACAGGGAGGGAGAGAGAAAATTTGGAACTCAAAATTTTTTTAAATGAATGTTAAATTTGTCTTTACACATAACTGGGGAAAATAAAATATTATTATTTATAAAAAGAAAGATTAGTTAAAATAAGAAACTGTGAGGCTCCACCCTGTGATGCCTGATTGACAACCTCATAGTTTCTGCCACTGAGATTAAAGATTATTTTGTACTATTTATTTGCTCTAAAAACAAAAAGAAATCTCTAATCATTCCTTTAAGGAAAGGCACCCTAGAAGTCATCTGAAATAAGCCTCCTATTTTATAGAGGTGCAAACTGAGAACAAGGGAAGTGAAGTTCAGCTCAGACACGTCTGGTTTGACTCACTGATGCCAACCTTTCGTTGCTAGCTGCCATTAGCACCCTGAAGAGTTGTTTGATAAGGGACTGGGTTTGGCACGACTTTTTCCCCTCTCTGTCGGGATGTTTCAGCATCTTTGACTATTATTTGTTGCCCCAGCCATGGAGAACTGGTGTGAGAAATGTCTCTAATTTGTTTTAAACATATTTCTCACTCAATCTGCTCCTGTTTCAAGAAGTGTGATCAGTGACAGAGCTGCTAATGAAACGTCTGAAGGGACTTGTTGACTGTTAGCGATTCACTTCTTGAATTCGGTCCAATGGGGCTTGTCAATGGTTCCACTCCCCCTAGAAACAAATGACTGCATCTACAAACATTTCAGCCAAAGCTGAAACATCTAAATTTTACAGGAGAAGAAACAGAGACTCAGAAACAGGAGGAGACTTCTATTTTGTCTGTTTAGGAGAAAAAATCTCTCCCCAAGAAGATTCCAAACGTTTTGATCTTTTTCTTTCAAAAGTCTATGGATGACATTTTATCTTTTCAAAATGAAGGGTCAGAGTTTTGTCTCTGTGGTCCATGCTTCTGGAATCAGAAGGTAATATAGTAATGACCTGCAACTTACTACCTAGGTCAAAGGAGACACTGGAAACCACTTCCTTATGGGGACTTCTATCTAATCATTGACCCAAGAGGATCATAACTCTCAAGCTGAATGTATTCTGAAAAGTTATTGAGACCAACCCTTTCACTTAACCAATAAGGAAACAGAGGCACAAACAGGTTATAAGACATGCCCATGGTCACACAACTGATATGGAACACAGGGTCATAGAATTGGGAGGGACCTCAGAGATCACTGATTCCCACACCTTACAGAGGAGGAAGCAGAAATCTAGGCATTTCAAATGACTTACCTATAGTCACAAAGCTACTAAGCATCTGAGGCAGGTTTAGAACCCAGGTCTTCCAGACTCTCAAGGTATATGGCTTCCCCCACCATGCCACATCACCCTTGGAGGATAGGGGAGGGGCAAGATAATGAGCAGGGCTTTAAGGTGTCATCATTCCACAGTGTACTGAAGGAAGAGGGAATATTCAGAGAAGACTTTAAGGAGGAAATGATGATTTCTTTCCAGCATTTGAAGGGCTGTAACATGGAAGAGGGTTTTGACTTTTTCTACTTGATCTGAGAAAAAAATACCATGTCCTTTGGGTGGAAATTGCAGAGGCCATTTTAGATTAATGTAAGGAAACATTTTCTAGCAAGGAAAGCAGATTGGGAGGTATGTCTTGGCAGGGAGTAATTTGCCCTCATTGGAAGACCTTAATCAAAGGCTGGATGACCACTTGTTGAGGATTTCCCACAGGGAATTCTTGTCCTCTGTGGTTCCCTCTAACTCTAAGATTCTGTGACTGTATGATATAACCTCTTTCTGGAAGAAAAAGACAGTTTCATAGACTAGTAGAATCATAGCAATTCAAAGTTGGAAGGACAACCCAACTCCTTTCATCTTACAAGAGAAAACTGGGGCTCACAGGGGTTATGGGATTTGTCCATAATTTGAGCTTCTCAAGTGAGCTGTCTTTCATCTTTGGTTTATGACAATATCCCCATTATGATATGAAAAAAGAGTTTGAATTATTCTTATCGGTGGCAGCTGTTGATTCTCTCAAGGATGTGAAAGCTCTTTGAAAGCAAAGGTACTTGAGAAAAAGAAGGCTTTTTATTTTATCATTGCCTTGTTAAAAAACAGAATAGACAGAAAGAATTAGCTGCTCCATCGCCTCATTTCTTACATAGCTTTAATCACTGAATGTGTGTTGCCTTAGACTAACTAAGACCTGGGAAAGACTTTAGCTTAAAAAGGGCAAAGTCTCTCATTGCATCCTGGGCCATCTCCAGTAGCCCTGATCAATGTATTGCCACTGGACCCAGATGGCTTCTGAGAAGCACAGCCCTGCCTCACTTAAACCCAATTCACTTGCAAGTCATGACATCACCTTCGTGATGTCGTGGTCTTCTTTGAGAACATTTGTTCTCAAACAACAAAGCACTGAATGTTCAGCCCATTCTGTTCCTAATTGACTAGATAACATTGGACAGTTCATTTAAACTTTCTGAGTCTCAGTTTTCTCATCTGTAAAACAAAAGAAGAAGTCTTTCCTCTAAAGTGACATCATGACAGGTCAATCAGTCAGTCGACAAGCATTTAATGCTACTATACAGCAGACGCTGTGCTAAGTTCTGGGCATACAAAGAAAGGAAAACACAGACCCTGTCCTCCAGAAGCTCCCAATCTAATAATGTCAGAACATTTCAGTTCATTTCTCAGCCTGGCATGGTGTATGAACTGCTGGGCTTGTAGTCAAGAAGGTAGTGGTTCAAATCCTGCCACAGAGGCTTGCTACTTATGTGATGAAGTTACTTAGTCTCCCTGGTACTCAGTTGGGATTGGCCCAGATGGGCTCCAAAGTCCCTTCCAGCTTTGGATCTATACTCTCTAGGGACTGGGGAGCAAGTTGTACTGTTTCCTTCCCAGGAAGTCACAGTAACTTAGGCCCCTGGGATCCCTGCCCAGGGGTCTCTGCTCCTGAGAACTTGCCAGGTGTGGGCTCCAAGGGTGGGGCTGGGGTGAGGAATAGATCCAGAATGCTTTATTCTGGAGGTCCTCCAGCATGTTTTGAACAGCCCATTATGTGTCATTCCAGACAAAACCTTAGGACAGGACTTATTCCTGACAGCTGCTAAAGTCTTTCCCTCTCAGATTATGTTCCACTTACTCTGCCCATATCTCTCACATACTTAGAAGGGAGTCATCTTCCTTATGAGAACATAGGCTCCTTCAGGGCAGGAACTGTGTTTCTACCTTTCTTTATTAAGCACATAGTAGGTGCTTAATAAAGACTTGTTCATTGAAATGGCAGGGGGAATGCTTACCTTAGAAAGAACAGAGAATATCCCATAAATATTTGACTTACTTGGAAACTATGCAGCACGGCCACATTGATCTCAATCACTGCCCTGTCCTTCCAGAGGGAAGCCAACTTGTGGGTTTCCAGACCCATCCTCCTTCCAACTTCCTGCAGGGAGGCAAGAGGACTGGTTAGTTAATCCCTTTACAGCAAAGAGATCAAAGAAAGAGGAAAAGGATCTGTGTGTACAAAAAAAAAATATTACTAACATCTCTTTCTGTGGCACCAATGGACAATAAGAGGTTATCCATCAATTGGGGAATGGCCAAACAGATTATGGTATACGAATGTAATGGAGCATTATTGTTGCATAAGAAATGTCAGAAGGGACAGATTTGGAGAAACCTGGGAAGATTTGCATGAACTGATGCAGTGAAATGAGTAGAACCCAGAATACAACTTAGACAATAACATTATAAAAATGAACAAAGGCTTGAGATCTCTGATTGATCATGATCTCAAAAGGCCAATGGTGAAGAAGTCAGTCTATCTCTAGACAAAGAAAAGACACTCATCATGCAGAATAAGATAGACATTTTTGGTCATGGCCAATGAGGGGATTTGATTGGCTATACATGATTGTTATTTTTCCCTTCCATTTTCATCAGGGGTATAGCTATCTTTCTCTTACCTCCAAGATGTTATACCTCTGGACATCACAGAAGTCTCGCACTCCAATCTCAGTCCCCATATACCAGCCATTGAATGGGCACCCAGGGAACTCTAGGCCACCCACTTCCAGGAGCATGTTGGCCACGGCAGGCAGAGCATACCACTTCAGACTCAACTCCTTGAACCACTCATACCTGTTGAGGAAGGAGGGGATGTTGCAGCTCAAAGGACCTGGCTTCAAACATTGCTTACTCTCAGTGCAAACCCAGGTAATTTAGTTCCCCTCTCCCTCCTCAATGCTTTCATCTAAAAAATAAGGAGGAAGGACTAGAGGATTTAGGGAGACAATATGGAAGAGTCCTGGTCTGGGATCCTGAGTTCAAATTTCAGCACTGCCATGTATTTCTTATGTAAGCAAAACATTTAATCTTTCTGTGCTTCAGTTTCCTTATCTGTAAAATGAGGGGATTTGCTCTATGACCTCTAAGTTTCCTGCTATCAAAGGGATAGGAAAGGAAGGGAAGGAAAAGTTTTCCCTTTTCGGATAGAGATACTTTCAGAAGGATACCATCAATAAAACTCTCTTTTCGTCTTTGGGGTGAAGAATGGATATGCTGCGATGGCTAGAGCTCTAGACCAATAGTCAGGAAGACATAAATTCAAATCCTGCTCCCAACATCCTCTTGAGATTATGAACTTCTTAAGGGCAGGGATTATTTGTGTCTTTCTTTGTACACTAACATTTAATACAGTGGCTTGCACAAAATAGGTACTTAATAAATGCTAGTTGACTTGACTATTACTTAGTTCAGTGACTTTAAGCAAGTCCCTGAGCCTCAACTCCCTTATCTGTAAAATGGGGATAAAAATAATAGAAACAGACAATACAGGATAGAAAAGAGCACAGGATACAATGCTACTTTATTATAAAGCTTTTTTTTTTCAAAAGGGGAAGTGGAAGAAAGATAAAAGAAATATATCATAAATTATCTATTTATCCATCCATCCATCTATCTATCTATCTATCTATCTACCTATAATTACAGGGTTTGAGGTCAGAGGAACTGGATTCAAATCCTGGCTGGTAAAGTCACTTTACAACTTTTCTGGGTTTCAGTCTCTTCATCTGTAACGTGAGGGGATTGGACCAGATGTCCTTTGATAATGTTTCTGGCTTTAACTCTTTGATCATATGACCTTTCTATCTCTAAATCTACAATGTTCTCATCACATGATTTAGAATACCCACCTTCCAGGGTCCTTTGGATGCTCCAATTGGGTGAGGTACATAAAACTCTTGGTCAGTCTTAGAGCTCTATGTAAACATTAGCTATTATTAAGACCAGGTCAGGAGATTTTGGCAGTCTGAGGGGAATTGAGATCACTTATCTTTCTTTCCTTTTTAAAAATCTTTGGTTTCTTTATATCTCCCCTTGGTACTCAGGATAAGGCCCTGCACATGGTTATTCAAGCAGGGGCATGGATGAGGTTTTTTAAAGCTGATCCCTGAGGTTGGACCCTCATGGTGCTGCAAGAGCCAGGGAGGGTAGGGAGTGACTAGGGAGACATGCCCCCCATAATTGGCATCCTGGGGGAAAGCCCTAGTCACTCTCAGCCGGGTTACAGCTTTAAGAGGACCTGAAAAAAAGATGCAGTCCCCAATCTGGATCCCTGGAAGGCTAAATGTGAATGAAAGTGCCTTCAAAGGATACTTGGAGAGGAGATCCAGGAGAGGGTGGAAAGTAGAGCAACAGAAATCTCTCTAAAGTCTTTCTCATCTTCCACTCCTTCCTCATACATCAACACAATTTCATATGTCTTCACTCCAAGATGAAAGCACAGAGTTGCTAGAGAAGGTATTGAGATATGGCAATCTATGAAAGGAATTCCCTCTTAGCTTTAATTGGATGTCATTTCAGCTTTTGGGGAAAGTCATGGCAAGGTATTTTGGGGGCAGAGACTCAAAGTCCATAACAGTGTGTGCTGGTGGAGGATAGGGCATGCAGTTAAATCCAGACTTCCAATCCCTCTGCTCAATCCACTTACTTGGGATGTTCTATCGGCACCTCAAGGACAAGTTCTTTTGGAATATCAAAGACTTCTGGATCCTGGCCATTGGCTTGTAACACAAGAGGCAAGATATCAAAGCGGCCATACTTGGGCACCCATCCCAAGTCTATACATAGCTGGAGAGGAAAAGAATAACATAGTGATTGATATCAGTGGTGATTGGGCATTGAGAAGCCTTTGATACCCTCTTGCTGCTTGTTCTGGGACCACCCCCCACTGGCCCCTGTCCGTTGAATTTCCTACCTATAGTTCGTGAGCAGATACACACCTGGGTGAACTCAATGCTGGCAGCATCTCCTATGATGGAGCCATCTGGCATCTGATAGCCAGCATATCTGAGGAACTGAGCATTCCAGATCCGGAAGTCATGTTTCCCATCAGTCCGCTGGGGGAAGATGGTAATGGCGGACCTGCTCAGGAAAGAGTGAGAATGTTTGCTTGGCAAGTAATGTTGGCCTCCAGTCAGATCTCTTGGAAACTGACATAACTAATGGGAGATCAGGAAGACACATCACTCAAGAGGGTAACTCTTGACAAGAAAGGGTTCTTTGGGGTTAGGTTTGGTGTGGATGCAGCAAAAGGAGGAAACAGTAGTTGAGACCCTTGAAACCCTCATGGGCTGCCTTCCTCAGCTTTCGTACTCTTGTGACATTTGCCCAACTCTGGTTTTCAAAAGGAATTTTAGATAGATGTGATGCTGAAGGAGATCTCAGTGGTCATTTAGTCTCACCAGCTTCTTTACACATGGGGAACCTGAGACCCAGGGACATTGTGACATCTAAGTCACTTAACACATGCAGTGATCCTCCTTAGCCAACACTCCTTCCCCCATGTTATTTAAACAATCACTAACTATTTATTAAATAATTACTATGTGCCAGCCAGAGCTAGGCTCTGGGTGGACAAAGGCAAAAATGAAATGATTTCTGACCTCAGGAAATTTAAATTCTATGAGGGAGACAATACATACAAACATAAGTATATGCTGAAAAAAATAGAAAACATACAAGTTTAGGGTAGGTGGGTGCTTGCTGCTGGGGAGAGCCACATAATAAGGAGATTGTGTGAGATAACCTCATATGATCACAGGGTCACAGGCTCAGAACTGGAATGGACCTCGGTGTTCATCTGAAATTGAGTCCCATATAAATGAATTGACCTGCCTAAGGACACATGGTCAGTAACAGACCCAGAATTTGAATCCATGACTTCTGACTCAAAAACCTTGGTTATTCCATTTTATTATGTTGCTGACTGCCTCTGTTTCGGTATGACCTCCAGACTCCTTGGGTTTATGGTGTGAGGAGTCACGGGATGGCATCAACCATTGTCTCTAGGATAGAATAACCACATCAGTCCTGGATTTGCTAAAGGGCAGAATTCTAACTGGTGACCAACCCTAGGCAAAAAATGCCTTAAAGGTCACTGTATCTGCCTCTCTGCCTTCACCAGGTGCCAAAACAGTCTTCCTAAAACACAGTTCTGACCACGTCACCTCCTACTCACTAAATACCAAATGGCTCTCACATCTGGGGTGAGCTATAAAACTCTGTTTATTTTTAAAGCTCTTCATCACTTGGCCCATTTTCCCTTCTCAGTCTGCTCTACACATTCTCCTGTCCAGTGACACTAACCTGGCTGTTCCTTAAACAAGACACTCTTTCTCCAGGCTGTGTTTTCACTGGCTGCTCCCATATGCTTAGAATTCTTTCTCTCCTGGCTTCTTCAAATTTGGCTAAAATTCCACCTTCTCCAAGAAACCTTTCTGGATTTCCCCTCATGTTAGTGCCTTCCCTCTGAGGATACCTTCCATCTACCCTGTGTATATACTATAGGTACTTAGCAGCTGGCATGTCGGTGTTCTTGTTCATCAGCTCCTTGAGGGTTTTTTTGTTCTTGCTTTTCCTTGTATCCCCAGCACTAAGTGCTCGGTACACAGTAGGTACACAGTACACAGAAAGTGCTTGATAAATGCTTATTGACTAACAGACAGGAATTCATACAGAAAGCAATTCACCCTTAGCTTACAAATCTACTCCACAGCCATTTCCAATTGAATATATTGGTGCAGCATGGCACAGTTGGCAGAGAACTACACTTGGAGTTAGAGAATTCAAGGGCAAATCTTGGCATTGCCATTTAGTGCCAAAGTTTCCTCTTCTGTAAAAAACAAAAGGGTTGGACTAGGTGACCCTGAAATTTCCTTCCAGCTCTAAATCTATGATTATTCTGTTTAAGCATCCTCAGAGCCTTCTAATCCAAAAGTTATTAATTATATTTATATATAACTATTATCTACATTAATTTTTCATTAATATATTTTAACCAATATATTTATATTATTTATATATCTATATTAATATATAATTAATTTATGTTAATATTTTTATATATTAATTATATTTCTTTCCTCTCCTTTTCCTTCTTTCCTTCCCTCCCTTCCTTCCTTTCCTCTCTCCTTCCTTTTCTCCCTTCCTTTCTTTCTTTCTTTCTTCCTTTCTTTCTTTCTTTCTTTCTTTCTTTCTTTCTTTCTTTCTTTCTTTCTTTCTTTCTTTATTTCTTTCTTTCTTTCTTTCCCTCAAAGTGACTCCAATCTAGAGAGAAACAAAGAAAATTGGTGTAGAGATGATGATTGCTAGGGCAGGGCTAAGCATCCTACTTGTCAGGGAATCTTACATCCTTTTCTTTCTCTCTTCATTTCCCAGATAACTCTGCATCTCTGAAATGCCTTTTCCCTAAATGTCTCTAATGATAATAAAAGTTGGAGATCACGGGGTGGGAGGGAGGGTTATGGCTCACCTGATATTTCCATTGTTAGTTGAATAGCGGATATGCTGGCAGATGTGCTCAAACATCTCCTTGGCAGTTCTGCAGTTCTGAGCATCAAACACCTATAGACCCCACCAAACCCCAAGGCCAAGGTCGTCAATGACAGTATAATGCTTTTCCAGGTATTGTCAGAGTCTGACAAATTACCCAGGGTAATTTCAACATCATGTATTTGTATCAAGTCATAGCACTACTAATTTCCCAAGAAGCAGGTATTTTAAACAGCTGGGAAAAAGAATACCCTGTCCTCCCAGCACATCCCATCTCATTCCTTATCATTGTCTTTCTTTTCTATCATTCTTCCTAAATGGAAAAATAGACACTGTGATTTCATTGGTAAGGATAAGGAAACCCTTCCAAATGCAGGCCAGTAGCTTCCCTTAGAGAGTTGCCTGGGACACTGAGGGTTTAAGTAACTTGCCCAGGGTCAAACAACCAGTATAGGTCAGAGGCAGGATTTGAACTTAGCTCTGTATGACTTCAAGACCAACTCTCCACTATGTACTATTGTCTCTCACCTTCTACAAAGTGAGCACTTAATGAATGTTTGATCAATAAACAGATGTTGCAGGGATGACAATATTAGTATTATATAATATTACAAATCAATCACAATATTGATGTGTTTACATTAACAAAAAGCCAATGATCCACATACAGCCAGAGGTGCTTGATGGCATAAGGATGCCCAGGTGAGTAAATGCTCCTTGGGAGCTGATATTTAAAACTCAGCACCCTGTATTTTGGACTAATGATCTGTGCAACGGTGCTATAAGCCACCAACCAAGTCAGTGTCCCAGAGGAGCTGTCCCAGGTGCCCGAGTGCCTCCGCTCCCCTTCCCATTGAGATCACAGCCTTCCCATCTCATCCTCAGGAAGTTCACCTGCAGGTTTGACCACTGGATCCTTCCAATGCATCGAGGAGCATTTCTCCAGGCCTGCTTGGTTGCATAAATGAGCTCATCTTCCGTCAGGTGGTAGGTTCCTGTTGTTTCTATCTCCTTTGTTACTGCTTCCAGTCTGGCCAAATGCTGCTCTATTTTTGCCCTACAGGACAGGAAAAGATCAGAAATAGAAAACAATAGGAACTGACTTATTTTTCCCCCTGGAGATCTGCGATTGCAACCTTATGGGGGAAGTCCCTGTGTGGAAACTCCCTTCACCGATGCAGGTGTGCAACTTGCCTATAACATATATTGTAGAGTAGTCGACGGGGCACTAAGAAATTCAGTGACCAGCCTGTGATCACCAAAGCAGTAAGTATCAGAAGTACCCATGCTCTCAGACTCCAAGTGCAGTCTTCTATCCATTACACTGTACTAAGGGAATCACTAAGGGAGAATTAGCTGTCAGTGGGCAACATTCTCTAGTCAGTCAATAAACATTTATTGTTATTATCACTGTTCAGTCATGTCTGACTCAAGTTTTCTTAGCAAAGTTACTAGAAGGGTTTGCCATTTCCTTCTTCAGTTCATTTTATAGATGGTGAAATTGAGGCAAATGAGCTTAAGTGACTTGGCAAAGGTCACACAGCTAGTAAGTGTCTGAGACTGGATTTAAACTCAGGTCTTCCTGACTCTAGACCCAGCACCCTATTCACCGTGCCACCTAGCTGCTCTAATATGTCCCAGGCATTGTGCTAAGTGCTGGGAATACAAAGAAAGGGAAAAGACATTCTCTGCCCTTGAGGAGCTTATAGTCTAATGAATCCCATCACCTCAAAACCTGACATATTCACCAGGTGATTTCTGCAAAAACCAAATTCTATTTTTCTTTATCTAACATACAAAATTGGTGAGTGTCTCAGGTGTGGCTTCAGGATGAGTAGGTATTTGTCAGAGCTAATAGAAAAGGAGATAAGAGATCAGCTCAGCCAAGCCCTCAGTTTCAAGTCTAGGATGCTGAGAATCAGAGACAGGTAGTGTGGCCCACCGTCACAGAGCTTGGAAGCTGAAGAGCCAAGATATACCCCAGAGACTCAGACTCCAAATTCTACATCATGTCCACACCAGACTAAATTGCTGCTTTTTGAAACTTTTGAACAGTAGAGAGCTACATCTTCTCCCCATCACCACTCCTCCCTTTGTCCCCATCACTCAGGATCACAGGAGCATATATCTTGAATTGAAAAGGACCTCAGGGGTCCTCTAGTTCAACTCCATGTTTTCATATTTAGAGAAAGTGAGGCCCAATGGAATGAATTGACTTGCCCAAGGTTATATAAGTAGTAAAACATCAGAGTCAGAATTCGAATTCAGGTTCTCTGACTAGACAGTCAGTGCTCTTTCCATTGGAGATTTCATAGGGCTTTGAGTTGGAAGGCACCTTCGACAGGAAACCCAATTCCTACATTTTACAGATGAAGAAGCTGAGGCCTGGGGAAAGCAAATGGCTTGTCTTTGGTTGCACAGGCTAAAAGGAGCAGAGTCAAGGAAGTGAGCTCCTCAGAACTCAAACGCAGTACTCTTGCTACTGAACTGCTACATCTTCCTCCTCCCAATTCCCAAGCCTAGGATCTCAACTTTAAACTCCAAATATGAATTGTAAGCTGCTTGAGATGAGGGGTTGCCTTGCCTCCCTCTGTGCCATTTTCCAGTAAGATGTAGAATAATCATCTGCAAATCCCTGTTATACTTGTACAATGCAGTGGGAAGGAGGCTAGATTTGGAGCTAGAGGGTATGGATTCAAATCTTAACTCTGCCCAACAGCAGTTATGTGACTATGGGCACGTTTCCTCCCCCAGTATGGCTCTTAATTTCTTTTTCTTAGGGGCTGGACCATATAATTTCTAAGCTCCTTTTCAGCCCTAAATCTGTGGCCAACCGATTCTCAGAAATTTCTATTTGTATCTTGACCTGGAGCTCCCAACAACTTTGCAAGCCAGGTAAAGAAGTTTGGGGTCAGAGGACCTGAGTTCAAATACTTACTACCATTTAGCATGTATCTGACATTGGGAAAGTTAAATTTCCTGGGTCTCAGTTTCCTCATTTGTAAAATGATAAAGTGTGTGTGTGTGTGTGTGTGTGTGTGGTTAGGAGGGATCAACTGGATGATCTCTGAGGTCCCTTCCAACTCTGGAACCATGATCTTAAAAGTCAATTAACTTCTCTGGGCCTCAGTTTTGTTTTTGGTAAAAGAGAGAGTTAGATGCCAGGGTCTTTGACATCCTTTCCAGCTCTAAATCTATGGCACTCCCCCTCAGTTTCTTCATCTATAAAATGAGGGGGTTGAACTAGATGACTTCCAAGGCCCCTTTCATTGATCCATCTATGATGCCAGGTTACAGCCTGGACCATGATATCACTTAGTTTCAACACGTGCTTTAAAAAGGGGTTGTTTCAATCACTTCCATGCTTCAGACATCAGTAAGTGTCAAGAAGGGAGGGATTCAGAACTGCAATGCTTCAAAACACACACACACATGCATGCACACATGCATAAACATGCACACACGCGCACACACATGCACACACACAGATGCACAAACACCCACACATGCATGCACACACACAAGCACACTCACCATTACAGCAACCTTGAAGTTTTAATCCTCACACAAAGACACTTGAAATGGCAATAAGGAAAAGTATTTCAAGAACAAAGTCCATCTTGCTTACAGATAGGATAGACAAGTCAGAATAAAATGGCCTTTTAGTCATTGAAGACGGTCTTGACAACCCTCCTTTTCCTCAATAAAAGGGAGGTCAGAGACAAAACACATGAAAATATTTATCCCCAAGGACGCAAGTGGAACACAGGCACAAGAGCATACAACAGGAAATCAACTCCAAAACAGGACTCTTGGAAGACTAATAATATCTCTTCTTCTTACCTCCCATCCCCCCAAACCCCACACACAAACACAGAACCAAGTCAGACCCAGCTGATGATGCGAATGATACTAAAGGTTGACAGAACACTTCTATTCATCACCCAAACCTGGGACAGAGGAATGAATGAATAAAAAAGTATTTTTTAAACACTTTATAGGTGCCAAATACCAAACTAAATGCTGGAAATACCCTCCCCCAACATCTCCCAGAAAAAGGTAAGATAGTCAATGTTCCCAAGGAGCTCACTCTAATAATAGGATCTAGGCTGCAGACCTGGGAGAGGGCTCAGACTTGAGGTCTATACTCCAACTCCATCATTTTTCAGTTAATAAAATGACTTACCCAAGGTCTTCATGCCTGCTCATAGTGAATGACTTTTGTCTATGACCCCCCCCAATAAGCTTACTCTAGGGAGTCCATCTGGGACCCCTTCCTCAAATTTTCTTCTTACATCATGAGGAGGATTCTGACTGCCCACCTGTCATCTCTTATCACAATCATTATAAATTATTGTTTTTAATAATAGCGATTACTCTACTGTCTTCCATTTGTATAGCTCTTCATGCTTTGCAGAATGTTAACAGTTGCATAATCTTGATCTAAAGGATCACTGACCCAGGGCTGAAAGGGACTTCAGAAGCCATCTAGTCTAATAGTCTTATTTTCAGATGGGGAAATTGAGACCCTAAGTGGTTATGTTGCCCAAGGGAGTAAGTTCAAATCATCAAGATTTGAACCCTCTGGACCCGTCCACCCCCAAATACAGCATCCTTTGCACTGCACCATACTGCCTCCATCTTATTTAATCTTATTTCTACTAAATATTTCAAAATGTTAACACCATTAACTTCTTCAGACTTACGGGCTCTTGTCCTGCCTCTGTCACTTCTTAAGTAAGTCCTTGGACCTCAGTTTCCTCATATGTCAAATAAGGAGAGGGTTGGACTCAATGATTTTTAAGGTTTCTTCCAATTTTAAATCTGTAATCCCGTGGGCTTGTAATTCTTCCCTCTCACTGTCCTAACTTAATCCAGATTCACTCATTTTTAGCCCTAGAGGAGCTTTGTGAGTTTTGAGGAGAAATGCAGCCCTGTCTGGGCTGATGAGCATCTAGAGCATCTTCTGTGCTAATCACATGCTGGGCACCGGATAATACATAACAATATTCTCACACATACACACACACACACACACACACACAGAAGGAAGTGGGGGTGGGTGGGAGACAGCTAGAAAAGGAAATGATCTTACTCTTTGAAGGAGCCGTAATACTGGTTGACAAAGTCGATGGCTTGAGGTAGAAGCTCCCCTGGAGGGACTGGGCTATCTCTAGTTCCTCTCGTCATACTCTTTGGAGTCATGATTGACCCCCGGCAAGTCTGGGACTGGCAATCAATAGGCTGAAAAAAGAGTGGATGGAAGATCACAGATGTAGAGTGGGGAGGAACCTTTTTCCCCATCCTGTCCAATGCCCTCATTTTACAGATGAGGAAAATGAAACACACAGAAGCAATCCCATAGCTAATAAGTGTCTAACCAGTCAATCAATAAATATTTATTAAGCACCTACTGTGTGCCAGGAATACAAAAAAGAGACAAAAGACAGTTCCTGAGGCAGGACTGGAAACCGTCTTCCTGATTCCAGGTTCAGTACTCTATTCACTATACCTAGAGTGTGAGAGGAGGTCAGGGAAATGATCCAAAGGTGTTTATGATCTGCTTAAGTTTGCATCAGGCATCTCTGCCACACATCTTTCTTGCTTATTCACCCCACTTTGCCTATACCAGTCTCTCTGCTCCTTCCCCTTCACATCAAGATTTTCTCCCTTGTTGCCTCCAGGGATACTTCTCCACCCCTACCTAGTTTGACGGCCTCCTGCCCACCTTGTGAATATCCTCCCTCTTCCATTACAGGTTGTCCTCAGCTGATAATACTAGTAGTAATGATGGCTAGCATTTACATAGCATTCAAAGGTTTGCAAGGTACTTTACAAATATTATCTCCTTTTGATCTTCACAACAGCCCTAGGAGGAAAGCGCTGTTATTGTCCTCATTTTACAGATGAGGAAACCGAGGCAGACTGTGGTTAAATGACTTGTCTGTGGTCTCACACAGCTAGGAAGTGTCTTAGGCTGGATTTGAACTCAGGTCCAGAACTCTGCCCACAGCAATCTAGCTGCTACAACTAAAAGGACACAAAATGCCATCACTTCTATCCACTCTGGTCCCTTGAGATGCAACATGATATAGTGGAAAGGGTGCTGGTTTGGGAGCCAGAGAACTTGGGTTCAAATCCCAGCTCTTCCACTTACTACCTGTGTGACCTTGGGCAAGTCATTTAACTTATCTAAGTCTCCATTTCTTCATCTGTAAAATAAGGGGGCTGTGCTAGGAGACCTCTAAAATTCCTTTGAGTTTCAGAGCTTAGATCCTTGTATGGTTACCCGATCTGTCCTTCTGTACAGCCTCAGACTCAGAAGACACATGAGCCCACTCCTTAGTTAATGCCTACAATTGAACTGCTTTCTCATTTTCAAATGATCTTTTTGAAGCCCACATAATCTCCTTCTTGCTTCCCAGCCTGTTTGCATATATGGGATCCATAGGACCCTAAAGAGTAGTTTACAGTAAACTTCAATAGGAATGAAGATGTGCTGGGAAGAAAAATCATCTTTGAATGCAATCCAACAACCTGGAGATTATCTTAAACCCTGGATTATTTATCCTCCATCAATACTGTTCTTTGGGATATAATAATTAACACTGGTTTCATCCTCTAACTGGTTATGGGGTGTACTTCTCCATTGATATTCTGGTTGTTTGTGGCAGGTAATGGCATGAGGCCATAAGCTCCCGAAGGTCAGGGACTGTATCTGTTTTGCCACCTTTAGGGGGTATCGAGCACAGGGTAGGGAACTCTCCTCGAGTCCTTTTTGATAAGGACTGGTTACTCACCAATTTGGCTTTGTGGTGTAGAGTGTCTTGGAATGTCATCCCATTGCCCCAGTTTTTAATCCTCACATGTCTTGGACAGCCTGATATGACATGGGTCCTCTTGACTTGAGACTCAGGAGACTTCTAGATAGGAGGAAATAAAGTGACAGGTGAGTTGGGATTTGCCAAATGTATTCCATCTAATGACAAGGTCCAAGTCTCCTGGACTTGTGGGATCAACTGACATGTAGTACTAGGCTTGGTACAATGGTCAATGCTTATTAATCAAGTTAATGAATGAATTTCAAGAAACCTCATCCCTTTACTGATAGATCTTGGTAGGAACAGGGATTGAGGATGCATACAGAGTGGGATCAAGTTTCATTCACATGTCATCTCTTCCCTTGAAATTTTAGACCACCAGACCGCCTATACTAAGTCCAAGTTAAGAGCTCCAGGTCATTGGGACTCAGAGTGGCCATACTTCATATACTTCATGCATATAATGTTTCTTCATTAGATGATCTGTAGTAGTACAGATTAAAGAAATTAACCTAACAGCCAATGCGACTTAGCACCGAAACTAGAATGGAGGAAAACACTCTAAGATCCTTCCCTGGAGGCCTTGAAGGACTGTTTCCATATACCCGATACCGTGTTTTAGGGGGGGCACTTAGGGGGATGTTTTCACCAAAAGAGATAGGCATCGATGGCTACCATCAAATCCAGAGATGTTACATCTAGTATTCCAAAGGATGTTATGGTCCATGAGTCCCTAGAGCAAAAGATCGGCTATGGGAAGTTGGTCTATACCCTGGACCAGGAATAGATTAAGGGTTGTGATCCTCTCCACTGACCTTTGCCTCCACCACAGGTGGTTGCTGCTGCTCATTCCAGGGTTTGCTCAGGCCGTGAGGCTTAACATCATCCTCTGTCAGTGGACTGTGAAAGCAATGATGGTAATCGAATGACATGACAACAGCAACAATACTTATGACAATAATTGGAGCTGACATTTATATAGTGCTTTACAGTTTACAAAGTGTCATCACAACCACTAAATGCAAGAATTAACATCGTCACTTCACCAATGAGGAAAGTGAAATTTAGTGAGATGGTGACTTGGACAATGTCACCACCAGACACTGAGGAATCCAGGCAGTTAGATGGCCCGGTGGCTGAAGTGCTGGAGACAGGAAAACCTGAGTTTAAATCCTATCTCAGTCACTTACTAGCTGTGTTACCCTGAGCAAGTCACTTAACCTCTGTCTGCCTCCACCTCCTTATCTATAAAATACCTGTTTCCTCATCTATAAAATGAATGGGTTGGACTGGCAGGTCCTCTTCATTGCTAAATATATGACCCTAGAACCCAGGTCTCTCTAATTTGGGGTCCAGCATTTTCTACTACAATAGGTAGGATAATTTAAGAATCTCTGTCTGTCAGAGCTGGAAGGGAACTTAGAGATCATTGAGTTAAATCTCTTACTTCACAAGGGAGGAGATGGATTCAGAGAGAAAGTGACTTACTTGCCCTAGTAGCTTAGATGGAGAGCTGGCCAGGATCTTTGAGGGGCAGATGTAGATGATGATGGAGACCCCTTCCAGCTCTGAATCTGTGATCCAAGCCTTTCATATTACAGACAGGGAAACTGAGCCCCAGAGAAGTTAGACAATCTGCCCAGCTGCTGGCTTGTGGTAGAGATGAGACTAGGACTCAGTCAACATTTATTAAATTTCTACTATGTGCCCAGCACTGTGCTAAGTACTGGACAAACAAATACTAAAAAAAAAAAAAAAAAAAAAAAATAAGGATTTCATTCTTCTCTGCTACAGAACTCTAGCTATACATTGATATTGATATATAAAGGGGGCAAAGGAGAAAAAGGGGGAGAGAACCAAATCCAGTGGAAACAAATGGTAACCACAAAATGCCAAGTTGGTACAATGGGGAAAAAAACAAACAAACCATGCAACGCAGACACTAAAGTCTGGCACTGGGATTCAGATTCTACCTCTGATTCTCACTTCATGAGTTACCTTAGATGAGTCACTTCATTTTCCCAGGGTCTCAGTTTCCTCTTCTGTTAAATGAGTGGATTGAAATAGATGTTCTCTGAAACCTTTTCTAGATCTTAAAGTCTATCATCCTATGAGGTCTAGACTTTTTGAATGGTCCATACTCCATTATTCTGGGTAGTTAAGAGTTGCTTCTGTTTGTCCATTTGGTTGTGGAAGAGAAATCTGTATTTGTCTGCTTAGTTGAGTACTTTATTAGACTCATCTTAAAAATTTAGAAATTTCAAGCACCAACCAAGAGTTGAGTTTGACCAGAGATGGCACACATAAGAACACATTTCTTATTAATTAAAATGGCAACAGTAGTAACAATAACCCAGTGACGTCCTATGATGCCTCATCATGGTGTGGAGATGACCTTGACTTCTCAAAGGCTATAATAATAATATTCTTCCTTCAATATTTCAAGGATCTGCGATTTTGTTGGCATGTATGGGCACTCTAACCACCAATACAAACTCTAAGTGACTTAGTAAACAATCTTAGCAAGTTTCCATGGCTAAAAAAATTCACCCTGGGGAAGAGCTTCTCAGATTAGCTAAAATGGCCTTCAGATGACAAGTAATCTAGGAACAACTCAGCAGTTATTCCAGCATTCTGCAACTCCAGGTGGGTCTCAGGCTGAGCTTAAAGACATCAAGAACACTCAGTCATCTCCATACCAATGGGAGGAAGTGTGGAGTAGTGGGAAAAAAGTATTAGACTTGGAATCAAAGGACCTAGGTTCAAATCCCAGTTCTGCCACTTAGACATGAAATAGGCAGAACAAAAAACCAGGGAAAAACAATCAAACCCAATGGACAGAAACATCAATCACAAAGCACCAAGTGATGAAATGGATAGTGTTAATTTTGGAGTTAGAGGACTCAGATTCAAATCCTGTCTGTCTCTTTGTACATACAAACACATCCACGTATACCCGTATATATGTATATATGCACAGTATATCTTTTATATATGTGTATTATATATATTTCATATATGTGTGTTCATATATATATATATTTCACATGTATGTTCATATACATTTATTCCATAAACTAAAAATAAAATAAATAAAAACTTTTAAAATTGATATATTTTATTTTTAATGTCATATCGATTTTGAAAAATTCTTCTTCCTTTTCTTTCCTTCTTTTTGAATAAAAGGTTGGTTTTTTTTTAAAGGAAAGAAAAAAAGAGCAGTTTTACAAAATATTGATTGAAACTGACTGTGTAGAAAATATTGCACACCCATCATCTCCCACCTGGGCGATAAAAGGAATCAGGCAGTTAGGCATGGAGAGAGGTGTGTTTTCTCATCTCTCTTCTGGGCCAAGGTTGGTTCTCACCATTCTACTACACTCAGTTTCACTTGGTCATTCTTTCTGTTTATGTTGCTGGAGTCATTTTGTCCCGTGTTCTGGCCTTATTCCCTTCCCTTCAAATTACTTCACCTATGCCTGCTAGTGTTCCTCAGGATTTTTTGAAGATGTTAACCTCTCTTTTCAACAGGATTTGAGAGGTTCTGAGGCTAGAAATGTTACATCGTTTGAATTTTTGAATGGAAGCCTTCCTTTTGAGAGAGGAAAGTCAGCACTATCTGAAATCTGTGTGCATGTGATCCATTTGGGTTTGAGGTTTCAGGTTAACTTTCTTAGCAAAGAGAGGCAACAGTGATATAGGGAATAAAGAAAACCCCAGTTCAAATCTTGTCTCTGATACTTAGTAGCTGTGAGATTCTACACTGTCTACGTATCAGGCAATCGAGGGGATAAATTGTAGACTTGTTGCAATCAGTGTTGGCAGATGTGAATTCTTGCCATTGGCCATACCTTGGTCAACCCAACAAAAGTCTGTCATACTATTGTAGCCTCTTTGTAGGTGTTTCCATATTTACATACATGAAATATCAAAGACTTAGATAATGAGTTCATGACCTGGCCCCAACCTACTGTACCAATTTGATTCTAAGTGATTCTCTTTAAGCCCTCTTAGGTCCAGCCAAATTGGCCTAATTCTTGCTGTTCCTCACACAGCACACTCTGTCTCCCATCTCTGGGTTCTGTCCAGACTGTGCCTGAGGCTTGGAATGCCCTCCTTCCTTACCTCTGCCTCCTAGAATTTTTGGCTTGCTTCACCAGACTGTCTGTATCGTACAAACATGGCACAATGAATATTGACTCTAATGTCTGAGGACTTGGATTTAAATCCCACCTCAGATATTGACTGCCTGTGTATCATTCTTCAGAAGGATTCAGGTGTACATGAGCCCACATGAGGAAAAACCAGGACAGGAAAATCCAGCCAGATATCAGATAGACGCATTGGGAGATGATTTGTCATTCATCAGAGTATTCTTTTCTTTTATAATGACTCATTTCCAAACTGCTTTAGAGTTGGCAAAGTATCTATCTCATAACAACTCAGAGGTGAGATGGGTACCCTCATTATACAGATGGAAATTGGAAACTGAGGCTCAAAAACCTGGAAAGACTTGCGCAGTCACACAATTATTCTGTTATAGGATTTGAACCCAAGCCTCTAAGTGTAATCCTCTGTCTCTTATACCATATGTAACTCAAAGGAATGGGGGGTGGGGGAAGAACATCAACAAAGCTTTTAGGTGGCACAGCACATAGATCACTGGACTTAGAGTCAGGAAGACAAGCATTCAAAGCCAACCTCGGATGTTTACTAACTAGGTGACCCTGAGCAAGTCACTTAACTTCCTTCTACCTCAGTTTCCTCATATGTAAAATGGGGATAATAATATCAGCTACCTCTTAGGGTTATTGTAAAGGTTGTGGAAGATGAAAGTAAACAGGAATACTACATGTAAGTCTGAGGGAAAGCACTTCTCCCCAGATAAAGAAACCTTTGGACCCAAACAAAGAGAGTTGTCCATAGAAACCCTCCCTTACTACAACCAGAGGTGGTCAGCCCATTCTGTCTTGAAGAAGCCCTTGACAATCTTTTATTGTGCAGTCATTTTAGTCATGTTCAACTCTTTGTGACCCTTTTCTTGGCAGAGATACTAGAGCGATTTGCTATTTCCTTCTCCAGATTTTACAGATGAGGAAATTGAGGCAAATAGGGTTAAGTCACTTGCCCAGGATCACAGAGCTAGTAAGTGTCTGAGGTGAGATTTGAACTCAGGTCCTCCTAACTCCAGGGTTGGTGCCCTATCCACTGTACCACCTAGCTACATGACTAATTACTGTGAAGGCAGTAGTCAATTTTACTCAAGCCTAGGAACCCAATCTGTACCCTAAGAAGTTGAGTGTTCTACCAACCCAAGTAGTCTCTCTCATCTCTCTAAAAAGCAATCCTTTTTTCAGTTTTACCACATGAACCCCAGTCAGCAGGTTCAGTTGATGGATGAGATTCTTTCCATGCTTCTGGACCCTTCAGGAACCCAGGGTGAGAAAACTCCCACAACAGGAACAAAAGAGGTAATATTTGTATACAAATGCTAGCTATTAACCATAGTAAAATGCCCAGAAGGCCACAAAGTATTTAGAGAGGGCTAGAGTAGCAATGTTGCTGCTACCTCATGAAATGTAACATAGCCTGGGAAAGTATGCCACACAGAGCAGATGTTCTTGGAGCTGTGAACAAACTTTTTAGTGTGCATTTTGAAATATTGCTGTTGGTTGCATTAAGTTTATTATAAAAAAAATTTTAAGTTTTAAAATACTAAGCTTCCCTAGTGCATTTAAAATACAGTGAAATTTATGAAAAAAAATCAATCTTTATCCATCCATCAGGGAAACTGCTATTGCCCAAGGCAGAATGGAGGTAAAGGCACCTGTTACCTACATGCACTTTGCACGCATGCCAAACATTCATGCAAATATATCCATATAGATGCCCCATGAGCTGCAAAGTGGCACAGCGAATCGAATTCCATTCAGTTGGGAAGACAAATCTGACCTCAGCTACTTGCTAGCTATATGACCACTTAATCCTGATTGCCTCAAGTTTCCTCATCTGTCAAATGAATTGGAGAAGATAATGGCAAACTATTCCAGTATTTGTGCCAAAAAAAAAACCCAAATAGGGTCGGGGGAATCAGACACGACTGAAAGAGCTGAACAACAATGAATACTTCATCCTTCATGTAGGGAGATGGTCTTCCTGACCCACTAGTTAAGTTCTGTCCAGTAGTGGGAATGAATTTGCTCAGAGCCAATCATAGACTCTTGACTAATCCTTTTGTGAGTCAGAAACAGCTGGTCTCAGAGTTATTGTCTGTGATCTTGAAAACAAGTTATTGTCCAAGAGAAAGTACCATGCAGATCAGACCAGTGGTCTTGACTTTACTAGCATCCAGCACCAAGAAGTGGATCAAATGGGCCACAGGCATCCACTACCACCCATCTATAAATGTATATGAAACACTTCCATGAATGAAATGCACCTAATTTTTGTAGCCAATACTCTCCTTTGCTTTTCAGACTTTGTCTTTCCTCGTGAGATTTCTTTTCACCAAGCTAAAACAGCTTCAGGATGCTGAAATGACTTCATCTGTTTTCCAATTTGTATCCACAACCACACACATATGTGAGGGAGCCCCGTGTAACTACCAAAATAGACTTGATCTTGAAAAAAGGAAGATGTAAACTCTTGGGTTCAAACCCTATTTCAAACACTTAATACCTCTGTGATTCTCAGCAATCATGTAATCTCTCTGGGCCTCATGTTTTAAAATTCCTAAATTAAAACTTATAGGATAATAAAGGAAATAAATTATTTTAAAATAAAGATGTAATTTTTTCCTATCTAAATTGATGGATCCTACATCCAGAAACCTTCCCTAAAAGGAGTCCATACCTTTATTGTTGGAGTTCCAACTGGATCAATTGATCAAGCTGTGTTATTTTGGGTAAGTCACTATCCCTTTTTGAGCTTCAGTTTTTGTTCCTAAAAGCGAGAGAACATCCTAGGGCTGGATGTTCCTTAACCTTCCTACCAGCTTTAAGAATCTCAGGTCATTTTCTAGAATACCTTTGCCAGCTCATGCCCTTTTACTGTCCATTCCAGACCTGAGATTCTGAGCAGCTCAGTGGTAGCAGGCAGGCTCCCCCGAGACTGACCCTGGAGTCTGGAAAGTACCTGGATCCATTAGGACAGCACACAGGATAGCTCCCAAAGATCCTTTTAATCAGCAAGAACATCCTTGGCAGGGTACAAGCAGAGCTGACCCCTTCCCTCATGGTCCCCTCTGACTGCAGGAAGCTGGGCAGGAGCAGAGCAGCTAAACTTGGCTTGGGAGCACAATGGTCCACTCTGGTTCTGGGGCGCCCCTCCTTTTCTCCAGTTTTATAGCCCTCCCTGTAGGCCCCCTCCTCTTTCCCGGGGGAGTGAGGGGTGTGGCTGGAGCAGGAGGAGTGGACAGAGACTGAGGGACTGCCTGATTTAACTCAACATTACCCAGGAGGGAGGAGAATGCAGTTGTGTAGGGGTGACAATTGCACCCTCGGCCACCCTGGAAAACCTCAGATGCTAATTAGTGCCAGTGTTCCTTGGCAATCCAAAGAGAAAAGTTTATCTGAGAGGAGGCTAGACTGACCTGGGCAAGAGAATAGAACTAGGGGTGGGGGGAAGTGGGATGATCGGAGCTCTAGAGCTGAAAAAAAGGCAGGGGAATCCTGGATCTAGAGCTAAGAAGGAAGCAGAGGATCATTGATCTAGAGTGGGGAGGGGAGACAAGAAGATCAAAGATCTAGAGGCAAGAGAGAAGGGGAGAGGGAGGGAGGGTATCAGGAATCCAGACCTGGATGAGAATATCATGGTTCTAGAACTGGGAGAGAAGCAGAGAATTATAGATGCAGAGCTTGAGAGGGAAACAGGGAGATCATAGATCTAGAGTTAGGGGGGGGGCCTTACCTTAAAATTCACCTGGTCCAACCCTCCCCCCATTTAACAGATGACTAAACTGAGGCCTGGAGAGCCTCAGGGACTTGGCCACTGTCTTACAGGTAGCAAGGGACAGAGTCAGAATTTGAAACCAGGTCCTCTGACTCCAGAGACAGAATTTTGCACTCAGTAGGTGTTTGTTGAATTTTAGGAAGGCAAATCTTTCAAAAATGTTTTCATCAGAAGGAAAAGTGATCTGGGGCATCAATAACAGAGAATTTTGTTTCAAATCTCACTTCTGTTCTCTGTTTAATCTTGGACAAGTCACTCCCCTGTCTGGACTGTGAAGTGTAGGGGTTCAATTCAATCTAAAGTGGGACATTAGAGGTCTGAGGGGTCCAGACCTCAATCCATGATCGTATGACTGTAAAGCTCACCCAGTTCAACCCTCCATCCCTCCATTTTACAGATGAGGAAACTGAGACCCAGAAAAGTTAAGTGACTTCTCTAAGATCACACATGTAGAAAGTGTCTAAGCCTAGACTTGAACCCAGGAAGATCTTCTGATTCCAAATCTATTACCATTTCCATCACAGCAAACTGTCTTTCCCCAACATGAAACCTTATAAGGTTTTGTTCTCTCTCTTCAGATACAAACTATCCCAGGAAGGAAATCTGGTGTCTGGGAAGTACCACAGACAACCCAAAGTACGTTATCACACCAAACACATGATGGTGTAAAGAGTGCTAACCTGGGAGGTAGAGGGCTGGGAATCTGATCTCAGCTCTGCCATGAATTACCCACATAACTTTGGGCATAACTTTTATCCTCTGTAAAATGGATATGTTTGGACTAGCTGATATCCAAGGTCTTTTTTAAAAAGTTCCAACATTCTAGAGTTCTGTAAATTCATGGGCTATTCCAGACAGGATGTTCAGAAACAAACTGCCTTTTCTCAGAGCACTCTTTCAGACCTTCCCACTCACAGGGACTCTCCGAGGAGCGGATTGGATAATATTTCCTGTTTGCCCTCTCTAGGTAGCCAAAGAGCATCAAAGAGAGGCTGGAGCCTCTTCAAAATTTTCTTTCTTCCACCTCCAAAATCTGTCCAGTCAGCTTTGTGGAGGCCACCCTACCCAGTCCCACTTCCCTTCCTTCATTCCACTACACCTAAGGAGACAGCCCTAACCAAGGAAAGAAATGGGGAAGAGTCAACAGCATTTGAAGTCAGGAGACTCATATTGGAAATGTAACCCTGATATTAATTGGCCAAGACATTAAACCTTGGACAAGTCACCTCACTGGTCTGAGCCTCAGTTTTCTTATCTATAGAATGGAAATACCTCACAGAGTTGATGGAAAGAAAGAGCCTTCTGAACCTTATATCACTGTGCTGATCAATGACCCTGCTTTGTTTAAGTATTTTAAGTCAGCTAGGTGGCACAGTGGCTAGAGTTCTGGGCCTGGTGTCAGGAAAATCTGAGTTCAAATCCAGGCTCAGTCACTAGCTATGTGACTCTAAGCAAATCACTTCTGGATGCCTCAGTTTCCTCAACTGTAAAATGGGGATAATAATAGCACCTATACTTCATGAGGTGGTTGTCTCAAATGAGATCATATTTGTTAAGTACCTGGCATATAGTAGGTCCTTAATAAATACTTCCTTCTTCCCTCCCTCCCTTCCTTCTTTCCTTCCTTCCTGGAAGATAAGTATAAAGTCAGGCAATGGAGGAGGGGATGAACTAGAGTACCATGGAATTTTGGGAAAATATCCTCCTCCCAGAAAGTCCATGATAGGCACTGAGAAGCTGAAGTAGAAATGCCCTTTGGCAGATAATAGGCATCCAGAGTCCAGGGGAAAGACGAAGGCTGGACACATAAGCTGAATCATCAGCAAATATGTGACGATTTCCGACTAATCAGGAAATCAGGAAGAAAACAAAGGGGAAATCTTACCTGATAACCTTAATGCTGGCTTTCCCCAGGTTGTTATTGATATCTTTGTCCTCTTTGAAGGTATATTGAGAGCGTTTGGCTCCAAACAAGAACGCCCAGGGGCATGCCATTTTTGAAACTGGAGCAAAAGTTTGTCTGCTTTTCAAGTCTTCCTGTTGGCTCTTTACACTCAGGTAGGAGGCGGCAGAGCTGAGGAAGGGAAAGGAGATTTTAGCATGAGATGGAGGAAAGGTTCATGGATGATTCTAATGCTTCCTAGGACCCTGAGTTTAGAGACAAAACAAAGAGGAATAGCTAACATTTATTTATCATTACTTAGTATTTTAAGGTTTATAATGTATGTTAACTCACCTAATGCTCACAACAACCTTGTGAGATAGGTTATCCTCTTTTTACAGTTGAGGAAACTTTGACTGAGACTCACTAAGCAAAGTCACACAGTTAGGCAGAATTTGAACTCAGGTATTCCTGACTCTATACCCAGCACCCTATCCACTGAAGTGTCTAGCTGCCTAGAAATGCCCTTAGAGGGAATTGAGGCAAACCCTTTATTTCACAGATGAGGAAACTGAAGCCTGGAGGGTAAAGTCATTTTCCCAAGGCCACAAAGGCAGTAACTGACAGAGTCAGGGTTCAAATCCAGATCCTCTGACTCTAATTCTGCCCATGCCTAAAGAAGTCATCATGACTAAGAAATTTTTTTCTTGAACTTTTGTCAAATACTCACTTGATAGGCATTTTCTTTTTAAGACTGGATCTCCTTATTTTGTCAAGGCTGGAGGTACAGTAGCCACTCAGGGGGCCACTTCCAGTACTGATGGGCAAAGCAACTTTGACAAACTCCATTTCCAATCTAGGCTGGTCCTCTCCCTCTTAAGCAGTCTGCTGGTCCCTGTTCCCAGGGGTTTGCCATACTGGTGCTGAATTTAGTAGAGACACCCAGGTTGCCTTCTCCCTACTCTAGCTCTAAACTTTGTGAGCTCACATGATTAACCATCCTCAGCCTCTCTAGTAGCAGGTATTAGAGGCATATGCCACCATACCTGATTTACACTATTCAAAGATTACTCCAATGTTGGGAACTTGAAGTCATAAAGACCTAAATTTAAGGTTATAGAGTAAGAAAACAACCAATTGAAATGAAAATACAGTATCATTACTGGCAAAGAAAAAAAGTGAAATACTCCTGTTACCAAAATCAGATTTTGGGGGGTTAGTATAGATCTATGATTTCTATTAGTGTGGGGAACTCCAAGTGTGGAAATTCCCCTCCACTGATACAGGAGGGCAACACATCAGTAACTATAAGTTACATGTATGAGTTGCTAGAAAAATTGGTGAATTTTTGCATAATTAATCAGAGAATGACAAAATTGGAGATGTGAGAGGTTATCTAGTCCAACCTACAATTAAGGGCAAATCAAGAACACCCCAAACAAATGAGTGTCTAGAATCTTCTTGAAGACCTCCACTGAGGGTGAACTCACTTTCAACTGAGCTAGCCTATCCCTCTTTTGCCTAACTAATGGTTAGAAAGTCTTGAGTTGAAGATGAGAGGAGCTGGAGGCAGATGATCTGGATTTGAATTCCAACTCTAGTCCTTCCCCTCTATATGATTTTGGGTAAATCTCTTGACCTCAGTTTCCTCATCTGAACACTCATGGGGATATGCTCAATGGCTTCTAAAATCCCTTCCAGCTCTGGATTTGTGATCCCAAAATAGTAGTCACCTATTTTCAGCTATCTCTTATCAGTACCACTATGATCATTAGAACTGTTACCTAAGGTCAATTTTTATCTCCTTCCTTCCTTTCAGGAATTTTCATTTTTCAGTCAGTTGATAATCACTACCTCCTGTTTCCATTCAAATCTATGGAGTTTGGAGGGGATCCTTGGGAAAAGAAAGCAGTGAAAAGAGAGCTGGATTTAAATTTGGAAACAAATCACCCTGGTTCAAATCTCAGTTCTGCTACTTACTACCAGGGAGAACTTAGGCAAGTCTCTGAATCTGTTTATTTCCTCCTGAGTAGAATGAAGAGGTTAGATTTCATTGGATGACCTTAAAGTTCCTTTCCATCTCTTAGATACTGGTTCTGTGATCCTATGAAGCTTCTAAACTTTTAGGATTATGTCTTTAAAAAAGAATCAAATAAAATAAGCTAAAGCAGAGGGAAGTGAGCAGAAACAGTAAAACACTGTACATAGTAACAGCAATATTGTATGACAAACAATAATGAACGACTTAGATACTCTTAGTAATACAATGATCCAAGACAATCTGAAAGGAGTCATGATGAAATGCTATCTGCCTCAGGAGAAAGAACTAATGGCATCTGCATACAGATAGGAGCATACTATTTTCTCTTTCTTTCTCTTCTTTCTTCCTTCCTTCCTTCCTTCTTCCTCCTTTCCTTTCTCCTTTCTTTCTTCTCCAGTTTTCCACAAAATATCTAATATGGAAACATTTTACATGATTACATATGTATAACCTGTATCAACTTGTTTATCCTCTCAGGGAGAGGAGAAGGTTAGAATTTGGAATTCAAAATTAAAAAATAAAGAATATTAAAATTGCTTTATGTGAAATTGGAGAAAATAAAATATTATTAAAAATTGACAACAAATGAAAACAAAATAAAAAAATTTTAAAAATTTTAAAAAGTCAAGAAGGAGAATCAATTGACATTTAGATAATACTCTGGAAGGTCTGCAGAGCACCCCCTGGGAACATTCTGTGAGTTGGAATGTCTTAGAGCTTTCCAAGAACATCTCCAAATTGGTATGACAGCTCCAGCAAACAATTTGACATTGAAAGAAATCTGAACAAGAAAGCCTAAACGTTACTTACTTACTTAACCATCAAGCCTGGAGTTGAGTTCTGTTCTTATGTTTTCCTATTAGCTTTAAGGTTAACAGCAGAATATTTCCACTGCCTGCTCAATGTTTTCAAGTTACCAAGAATCAACATTTCCCAAAGACAGTGAAGCCCTGATTCACCACTAATGTAGATGGCATGCCTTTGTGGGCACCCTAGAAGGATCTTGCAGGTAAGAGGAGGAAAGGAGTAAAGCACCAAGAATCTGAGCTGTGAGAAGTCAGGTCAGAAAGCAGCTAGTTTCCATGTGCCCTTACCTGGGTCAGGTGGCAGGGTTCAGATGGGTCAAGGTAGTCTATGAATGACCAAGTCTCAACCCTTCCAAGTCGTATAGCACTGTGCCCTCACCAAAAACTAAAAAGGCATTTATACTCTATCCTGAGAAAGGAGTTTTGCATATAGTCACAATAATTCCCCCTTTTAACTTCAAAGGGAGTGTCTCAATGGCTGAACTGTTGGCCAATTCAAGCTCATGACTAGTGTCAGTTATTGGTCTTTGCTATTACATCATCAGCCTGGGAGCATTCGAGGAGGTCCACCCTTTCCTGGTCTACGTTCTAGAAAAAGATGAGCTCCTTGACCAGGGCATGAGGTCATGTTTGAGGAGCCATGATGCCATCATTTTGGCATATTCATACCCTCTTGCCTCATTTTTAGAAACTGGGAAATTCTCCTTCTTTCTACACTTCTCAATCTTTCTTTCGCTTTCACCTTCCCTTCTTTTCCCCTGCCCTTCTTACACTTCCTTCCCCTCCTCCAGCCTCTGTATGCAATACTCAGAATGTGTCCCCCCCTTAACCCTGTTTTCAATTTCTCAAACTGAGAGAGAATTTTCCAAAGCCCTGACATATTTCCATTTTTCTAACTTAGAGGAAAATGTTCAGGTTACAATGTTGTCAACCTTCAGAACTGGCTCCAAACATGGACTTTCCCAAATGGGAAAAAAAAAAACAGGAGCAAAGACATTTGTCCCATTGGTATCAAAATCCTGACCACAATTTAATTTCCAGAGAGAATTTGGTTGGAAAGAAAATGTTTTGGTTTTTTTTTTTTTTTTTTTTTTACTCAAAAAGAAAAGGGACCTATCTTTGATTTTCTTGAAAGAAAAGAACTTGTGGCTTTAGGGTCTAGGTTCTAGGTGATGAAATTTGACTCTTCAGAATTAGAATATAGCATGTATGTGTTAATGAGTGGATTCTGGCCTTATGGGACTGCAGTGTTCTGAAGCTGGAAGGGAGCCCCAAAGGTCACTATCTCCAACACAAGTCCCAACATGTACAGCTCATCCTGGTTAGCCACCAAAAAGTTGATTAAATTATACAATCTTCCAACTGGAAGGGGTTTTGGAGACCATCTAACCCTTATCTCAGAAAAGGAAACTGAGGCCTGGAGAGGGGAAGACAAGCCTTAGATGTGCTTCAAGGTTCTCTCTCTCCTCAGTGCAAATTCTGTCCTTGGCTCTGGTTCACTCTTTCTAGTTGAACCAGACAATCTGATTTCCCATGGTTTCATTTCTCTTACCTCTTGCCTTCTTTCATATTGTTTCTACCAGCTAGATTGTCTTGCCTCCTATCTCCCTATAGTCAAATCCTGCTCAAAGCTGGCTCCCTTTCCATCTCTCCCACACCCATCTTCTTCTCTTCTTTCAAAGAAATCTTGCCCTCAAATGATCACAACTATTTCCAATCAAATCAATTACAATTGCCCAATCTTCCCAGCTTCCAGTAGTTATGATTTATTTTTTTTTTTGCACTTTGGACTTTAGTAAAATTCAAAGTTTGCGTATTTTTCTCATATGTTCTTGGGCTCTGTAATACATGATTTTTCTAACTTGGGCCATTAACCAACCATTAACTCTAGGGGAGTGATTTGATTAGCCCTGTGTATGAAAAAGAACATTAAATTTGGAATCAAGAGACCTGGATTTAAATTCCAGCTTAGCTATTTCTGGCTGTGTCATCTTAGGTGAGTCATAGTGTCAGAGCTTTAAAGCTTTACAAGTGAGGAAACTGAGCCCTTCAAGACACTAAAAGGCGGTTTCAGGGGTGTAGTGGGAGAAATTCTGATGATGTTAAAAAAAACCCAAGATATTAATAAAATTTTATTAGAAGTAAATGTAATTAATTTTCTTCTCCAGACACCCCTAACCTAATTCTTTACAGAGGTGGAAGGTATACAACATTGCATATATTTTTCCATTGGTTTCATGGATTTTTCTTCTCTAGAGGTGTATCAAAAATCTTGTTGGAAAGTAGTTTAGAGTTTCTGGAATATATCAACTGGTTAATATAGTTGTTTGCAATATACTCCCTATACCCCCTGTATGTAGTCACTGACTGAGTTGGGAACCCTTGTCATACGGTGTCAGAACTGGAATCGAGATTAAGAGGCAGGTCCTCAAATCCATTTTAGAGGTTAAGAGCCTTCATTCATTGCCTCAAGGGAGATTGCACAATCTGCTTGGTGAATCTTAATTAAAGTACTTTATATATAAATAAAATATATATGTATGTATGTATATGCACACACATACATACATGTATAAATACATATATACATATGTGTGCATGTATATGTACAAAATATATATACATATAAATATATACAACTATCTAAAGAATGAAGAAATTTAAGGGGAATTAGCTCCCAAATTTCATACTAAATCCCTGGGAATCTTCCAGGCAGAACAGAAATCATAGCATAAGAGATGCCTAAGATCTGGCATATAACTCTATTAATCTCCGCCTGATCTGACCTCATTCACAATAGTGGGGTCAGTTCTGGGATTCCCATTTTAGGAAAGATAAAGGCAAGTGGAGTCATGTCCAGAAGAAGAAAATCAGAGTGAAGAGGGTTAGAAAATGAGGATGCCTGGAAAGAATGGCAGCTCTTGTTCTGGAGAAAAAAAGAATTAATGGGGCCCCAGAGGCAGTCTTCAGGTACTGGAGGGATGTCATGTAATAAAATTGGACTTGTTTTCATTGGCTGCAGAGAGTAAAACTCTGAACCAAAGGTGGAAGATTCAGAGAGGCAGATGTAGACTCCACTGTATTGCCTGTGTAGTTTGATTGGTTGACTGAACATTTATTAAAAACCTCCTAGGTATAGAATGGTGATGATGATGATGACGACAATGATAAAGGAGAAGCATTTAAAGGGGGAATAAGCATTTAGCAAACACCCACTACTTTCCAGACTCTGTGGCAACCACTTATCATTGTACTAGGCACTTTCGTGTTGAGATAAGATATGATTCTTTTTTTTATGATGTCAGATATAGTACTTTATTGGGGAGAGGGAATTGCCTTATCACTTTTCTTTTTTTAATATTTATCTTTAACACAGTTTATAACAGATAAAGCAATTGAAACTTTTGGTCAGGTGATACTTCTTTTTAAAGCATTTACAATGTGGACCAAAACAAAAATTTTTTTAAACGTTAACCAACTGAAACACAAATAATATTTCTGTTGCTAACTTCACAAGCTCTTAACCTAATTGTCTCCACAGTATTACTAAGAATTAAAGGACCTAACTTATTTTTGTTGGTCTAAAGTCCTATGCCTAATAGCTTAATTTTAGACAACCTCAAATGTTCCCCTACTCATAATCTATAACTGAATAGATCTGGTATTAAGCTTACAAACCTTTTGACTATAAGAAATTGTCACCAATAGTAAAGACATTGCAGGGATACAATATCTCCCCAATTTCATGTCAGTTCCAGGCAGGATTAGATTATCCACTTGCATTCAGTCAGGCTTAAAGTCTGCTAGGTGTCAGTGGGGAAACTGAGTCAGGAGAATCCCACCTCAGCCCATGCCGAACAACCACTCTCCCACCCTTCCCTTGAGATCACCTATTCATTTCAAACCAGCATCTCATCAGTTAACTGCCATCATGGATTGGAGGCTCAACTCACCTTTCTTGCTACCCATACCTAGAGTTAGACTCAGAAGAACAGTCACTCAATAGTCCCACAGCATCTAAAAATGACTAGTTCCAATAATCAAGTTTCAAATATGAATATAGTTTCACTTTGGCTAAGGAACATCTTTTGAGGCAAGTGTTAAGTGGCTTACATGCCTTTCTACACATGTTCTAGTTCCTGATTAAATAGCAATCATAAAATCAAATTTACCATTAAAACCTTGATTTTTCCATCTATGCCAAATTTTATCCAAGGTTACCTCTAGGAAATTTAGACTGAAATTCTTTTCCCCAAACTAAAGATGTTGTTGACTTATTCTCGGTAATTAATTCAGTCTATTGTTTTAATACTAATTGCTTGTACCTTACTTTGTAACATGTCCAATTTTTCTCCCCATCACTCCCCTCCCCCTGCTTCCTAATACCTTGCATTCTGATTACTCCTTCCCTCAATGAACCCTCCCCTCCATCACAGTCCACCCTTCTCCTATCCCCATCTTCTCTCTTTTCTTGCAGGGCAAGATAACTCTCCATACCCCTATCCCTGTCATTCTTATTTCCTGATTATATGCAATAAAAATTCTCAACATTCATTTCTAATACTTTGAATTCCAACTTCTCTCCCTCCCCCGCTCCCTCCTACCCCCTACTGAGAAGGCAAGCAACTCAATGTAGACTAAATACGTGTTGTTTTGCAAAAGACTTCCATAATAATCATGTTGTATAATACTAATTATATTGCCCTCTGACCTACCCTATCCTCCCTAATTTCCCCCCTACAATTGACCTTGTCCCTTCTTGAAAGTGTTTATTTCTAGTGATTCCCTTCTTCCATTTGCCCTCCCTCTTAACATTCCCCTTGCTCCACTTGTCACCTCCTCTCCTACTTTCCTGTGGTGTATATAAATTTTCATTTCAAATTTAGTGAGCATGTTATTCCCTCCTTCAGCCACACATGGAGAGAGTAGCTTTATTTTTCCCCCTCTCCCCTTCTCCCTTACCTCCTCCATTGAATAAGATTTTTCTTATCTCTTTTATGAATTATAGCCTGCCCCATTCCATTACTCCCTTTATCTTTCTGGAATTTTCCTCCTTCGCCCCTTAATTTTTATTTAATTTTATTTTATTTGTGTGTGGGGGGGGTGGATATCATCTCTTCTGATATAACACACCCTGTACTCTCTATCTATCTGTGTGTATGTGTGTGTGTATGTACAATCTCTCCAACTACCCAAATACTGAGAAAAGATTTAAGAGTTAAAAATATTTTCTTTCTAAGTAGTAATATAAACAGTTCAGCTTTAGAGAGTCTTTTATGATTTTTCTTTCCTGTTTACCTTGTCATGCTTCTCTTGATTCTTGTCTTGGAAAGCCAAATTTTTAAATACAGATCTGGTCTTTTCTTCACCATGAATTCTTGAAAATCATCTATATCACTTAATGACCATTTTTTCCCTTGAAGTATTATATTCAGATTTGCTGGATAGGTGATTCTTGGCTTCAATCCCAGTTCCTATGACTTCTGAAATATCTCACTCCAAGCCCTTTGATCGCTTAATGTTGAAGCTGCCAGATCCTGTGTTATCCTGATTGTATTTCCACAGTACTCAAATTGTTTCTTTTTAGCTGCTTGCAGTATTTTCTCCTTGATCTGAGAACTCTGAAATTTGGCCACAATATTCCTAGGAGTTTCTCTGTTCAGGTTTCTTTTAGGAGGTGATCAATGAACTCTTTCAATATCCATTTTGCCCTCTAATTCTATAACATCAGGGCAATTTTCCTTGATAATTTCATGGAAGATAATGTCTAGGCTCTTTTTTTGATCATGGCTTTCAGGTAGTCTAATAATTTTTAAATTATTTCTCCTGGATCTATTTTCCAGGTCAGTTGTTTTTCCAATGAGTTGTTTCACATTATCTTCTTTTTTTCAAATTTTTGGTTTTGTTTACTAACTTCTTGGTTTAACTCACAGTCATTCATTTCCCTGAACTCAATTCTCTCTTTCAACCAATTATTTTGTTCAATGAGCTTTTGAACCTTCTCCTCCATTTGGCTGATTCTGCTTTTTAAAGCCTCCTTCTCTTTGTTGACTTTTTGGACCTCTTTTTCCAGTTGAGTTAGCCTCTTTTTAAAGCTTTTATTTTCCTCAGCATTTTTTTGGTTCTCCTTTAGTAAGATACTAACTTGTTTGTTAAGGTCTTCTATTGCCTGAGCCCAATTTAAGTTCCCATTGGAGACAAGGGCCTTGACTTCCTCTGACAGTATGCCTTGTTCTTACTCATCAGAAAGGATGGGGGTAGATACCTGTTCCCCCAAGAAAGTAACCTTCTATGGTCTTATTTTTTTCCCCTTTTGGGGGCATTTCCCAGCCAGTTATTCGACTTCTGAGTTTCCTCTCCACAACCACCTTGCCTCCAGTTCCACCAAGCCAGAACCGGTGACTGAGATTCAGATGAGCTGCTCCAAACCCTCAGGGGCTTTAGATGGGGGCAGAGATGCTATTCAGTGTGAGATTAAGTTCAGCTGCTCAGGTGGGGGAAGGGCCACCATACAGGACTCAGTTCCCTCAGGGGGTTTGCAAGGAGACCTTCAACAATGGATGTGGGCTACTTCCTGCCTTGGGAACCCCTGTCTGCTGCTGCCTCTACTGCTGCCTCCTGAGGGGGCCTGAGTTATAGGGACACCCCGCTCCCCTTTCAGCCAGCCGAAAAGACTCTCTCACTGAACTTTGGCGCCTGTGGGTTGAGGGACCTGTGCTGCCACTGGAGATTCTGTCCCTGAAGCCTGCTCGGATCTACTCCTCTCAGTGCCTCCTGGCCAAGGCAGGGCTGGGCTCTGCTCCGAGTCCAGTGCATGACAGACCTCTTCCATTGGTGTTTCAGGTCTCTCTGGAACAGAAATCTCCTCCACTCCATTGTTCTTTGGTTTCTACTGTTCCAGAATTTTTTGAGGTATTTTATGTGCTGTGGGGTCAGAGTTAAGCATATGTGTTTCTTTCTACTCTGCCATCTTGGCTCCTCCCCTCAGATATGATTCTTGTCCCCATGGAGTTGCAGTCTTGGGGGGGGGGTATAAATCATGTACACAGATATCTCTAAGATACAAGAATATGTGATAAATGCATCAGAGAAGTCCCATTAGGATGTTTTTGTGAAAGAGGTGGCTTTTAAGTTAGGCTTTAAAGAATGGGCAGGAATTCAATCCATAATATTACCATGCTCAGGAAGGCAAAATGGTTGATTTGTAGAGCAGGAGGGCTATGGTTGTCATTGGTTGGTCGATTGGCAGGTTGGTTGTCATCCTTCGTTCTCAAAGAGGACCAAAATGACATCACTATGATAAAGTCAAGTTTCAATGTGTCCAACCATGGCTGATCAGACCAATATGAGCTCAGGATGCACTGCAACAGGTTAGGCACAAATACTCCATGTGAACATTTGTGGTGGATATTCCAAATTTGCACATTCTGCATTTCCTTTGAGTTGTTTCAATTCTGTTTTGCTCATAGAGCACAGAACCTTCTCTGATGTGGGCACACCATGCTGGGCAGTCCTGTGCCACAATCTCCCATGTCACACAATCAATTCCAAAGTTTTTGAGAGAGACCTTAAGAGTGTGGGCTTTTTCTGACCACCTTGTGATCACCTTCTGTGGGAGAGTTCTTCATAAAATGGTCTTTTGGCAAGCATATGTTTTGTATCCAAACTGAGTACTAGAATGGTGGTTATGTTTGTTGTCAGTGCCCTAATGAAGGCACTAGCTCCTCTCCCATTCCCACATGTATAAATAAATAAATAAAAGTAGGGAATATGGAATTTGGATTTATTGTTAAACTGGGTCATCCACTCTGCCATGAAGAATTCATTGCATGTTTTAGAAGAAGAAATGCGAAGTGAGACATTTGTGTGTGTGTGTGTGTGTGTGTGTGTGTGTGTGTGTGTGAGAGAGAGAGAGAGAGAGAGAGAGAGAGAGAGAGAGAGAGAGAAGCACAGTTCAAAGAGATCTGTTTGACTGTATGGCTTTCCTTGTTTTCTACATGGTATGTGATACCGGACAAAGGTTTGTTCACTGGGCTAAGTTGTGAACTGCTAGAGGATTTGGGTGAAGAGCATAGCCAAGAGCTAATCAAGGATGACTTCCTATCAAATAGTTTGGAACAACACCTCTGGAGCCCTTCTTTTATTTCTCTGGTTTTACCGTGAGTTATGGGACCCTTAACATATAACACACTAGTCTGCTGACTTCATGACCTCACCCCCCTTTTCTGTAATCCTCAACCAGTAGTTCTTAACCCTTTCTGTATCACTGGGGAGATTTAGTAGTCCCTTCTCAGAATTCTTTCTTTTAAAATTCTATTCTCTTAAAAAATCATAATTGAAGGAAATACTTAATTTCAGTTAGAAATAAGAACAAGTAAAGATTTAATTCTTTTCTAATCCAAGTTCATAGAATCCATCCCCCTGAAATCTATTGACAGACAGGTCCATGGCCCTCAAGTCAATAATCCCTGTCCTAGAGAGTCAGATGCAGTTTATCTATAGATGCAATGAGTGGTCATTCTGGCCATGATGCTGCAAAAATATCCCATGAAAAGTGACTTTGAGGGTGCCCTTGACAACTCTCAATCTTTATCTCTCTCTCTCTCTGTCTCTCTCTCTGTCTCTGTCTCTGTCTCTCTCTCTGTCTCTGTCTCTGTCTCTCTCTCTGTCTCTCTCTCTCTCTCTGTCTCTGTCTCTCTCTCTCTCTCTCTCTCTCTCTCTCTCTCTCTCTCTCTCTCTCTCTCTCTCTCTCTCTCTCTCTGTCTCTCTCTCTCCTCCCCACAATCTTTACCTCTCTCCCACCTCCTCTCTCAATCTTTCTTTCAGTCTTTGTCTCCTCTCTCTCTTCCTCCCCTACCCCTCTCTCAACTGTCACAAAAGAATGCAGCAATGGAAATTTTGCTTAGCCCTCTAGCTATTCCTGTGTTGTGTGTGGACTTAGCAAAAGTTTTATCTCATGTGTTGTTTATTACATGTGCTGTAAGCTACTTGAGGTCTTCTGCACAATATGCACCAAAGGACTTGGTTGTTGATGACCATCATTGACTATGTCAGCTATATCTGGTACAGCACCTTCTGAATCCTCTCTATTCTCTTAGGTGCCAGAGATCATAGGGTTCCTACAGTCATCTTTGTAGGACCCCAAGCACTAAAGAAAAGAAAGGGAAGCATTCCATAGACAAGAGAGTGAGCAAAGGTTAGATAAGGAAAGCATAAAGTGTTTAGGGTACAGGTCCAAATTGTCTGAAACATACAATGTTTAAGGAGAGTAAAATGAGAGTTCAGAAAGATGAGGGGGCTCCAGACCATGGAGGGCATTGAACATCAGGCAGAAGAACTTGAACTTCACTAAGATAGTAGAAAGCCAAAGAACATTTTTTTAAAGGAGAGAAACAGCATAACCACTTCTATACACAAGGAAGATGAACTGAGAAGCATAGTGAAGGAGAGATTGGAAGGGGAAGAAAAAGGGATGAAAGACTGTTGCAATGGTCCAGATACATGCTATTAAGTGCTTTGCCAGGTGATAGCAGTGGGCATTGAGAAGGGGACAGATGCAGGACATAATGTAGAGAAGAATCACCTGAAATAGGGAACCATTTCATAAGCATGTCCACCACCGAGTTTTAGATAAAAATACAAAGCTGTAATACATTTTTTTCAGGCACTCCCCCTGTCCAGATCTCTGGGTCCCACATTACTGCTTCTAGTTCTTTCTGGCACACACTCAGCAGGTCAAATTCCAAGACCTCTCCTCTGGTGATAGACAGAACAGGTGAATCCTAACCCCTGCCAGGTGTCAGGAGAGAACAGAATCCCTTATTCACATAGAGTTCCAACTGTGAATTCACAGACTGCTGGGGAAAGGGGAGGAGGGGAGAAGGGAAGGGGAGGACATGGTTGGGGCAAACTTTATCCTAAGAAATCAGTCAAGTGTTCATTCTCAGCAGTGACCTTGGGCAAAGAAACCAGTTAGTTTCTCTGACCTCATTTTCTTCATCTGTACAATCAGTCAGAACAGTGCAGAGAATGTTGAGATTGGGATCAAGAAGACGAGTTCAAATCCCACTTCTGACGCTTACTATCTATAAAACCATGAGCATATCACCCAACCTCACTGTACCTTTGCTTCTTCATCCGCAAAATGAAGAGGCGTGGACTTTAATGACCTCTTTAAGATTCCTTCCAACTCTACGGTACTATGATCCGATCAATCGGTAAGCATTTATTATAATGAACACACCTGCTATGTGCCAAACACTGTTCCAGGCACTGGGAACACAACAAAAAGAGAAACAATCCTTGCCCTCTAGGAGCTAATATTCTGTCTTGGAAGACAATATGTGTATACTGCATAATACTATATACTACTTATAATGATAATGTCTATTGTGACTGTTACACCCTCCCATAGCTAAACTACATGAGGTCCATTCAACATTCTAGAGGAATTTTTCAAGTTTCCTTGACATGGAGACTATATCAATGGAACAGCTACCAGGCAGTTAGGTGATGTAGTGCATGGAGCACTGTGTCTGGAGTCAAGATGACCAAAATTCCAATTCATCCTCACATACTTACTATCATTATGACCCTGAGCAAGTCACTTAACCTCTGTCTGCCTCAGTTTCCTCAACTGTAAAATAAGGAGAATAATGGCACCTACTTTAAAAAGTTGCTGCAAGGATCAAGTGAGATAATATTTGGGTTTTTTTTAATTAATTAATTTATTTGTTTTCAGTTTTCTATAATCCCTTCCATATATCTTAGATTTTTCCCTCTCCTTCCCCCTTCCCTCCCCAGCCTCCCCATATAGGTTCTACACATACATTCTTATTAAATACATTTTCACCTTAATCATGTTGCATAGAAGAATTAAAATGAATGGGAGAAACCATGAAAACAAAACAAAACACAAGAGAAAATGGTCTGGTTCATTCTGTGATTCAATTTCACAGTTCTTTCTCTGGATGTGGAAGGCATTTTGCCTCAAGAATCCATTGGGAATTTTTTAGGTCTTTACATTGCTGTGAATGAGACAATATTTGTAAAGTGCTGAGCACCTATTAGGCACTTAATATATGCTTATCCTCTCCCAGTCATGAACTGAGGCCTGTTAGCACCCCAGCATGGACCTCTCCAAAAACCTTGGAATAATACTCAAGGGCCCTAGCGATAAAAAAAAAAAGGCAGTCCTTAACCTTGAAGTATTTAGATTCTGGTAGACTATAGCAATCTGTTGATAAGTAAATGTATGTAGATAAGTAAATAAATATAAGTTAATTAGAGAAGGGGTGAAGGTCAATAATTATAGGGGATGGCACCTCAGCCAAGTGAGGAAGATGTGAATTCTGAAAGGTGGGTTTAAGAAAGGAACAGATTCCAAGAATGGACAATGGTGTGAACAAATATCCACAGAGTGTAGAGATGGAATGTCAGATTCTGGACGCCGATAGAAGTTCACTTTGCCAGATTGCACACTTGTGTGCATGTGTATGTGTGATTAAACAGTAACCTAAAGAGCTTGTATTTTCTCCAAAATGCAGTAGAGAGCCTAGGAAGATTACTTACTTATTTACTTTTAAAGAGGCCAACAGGATTGAGTGGCTTGCCGGGGGTCACACAGTAGTGAGTATCTGAGGTCAGATTTGAGCTCAGTTTCCTTCTGACTCCAGGGTCAATACTCTAGCCTCTGTGCCAACTAGCTGCCCTACATTGGAAGGTTTTTGAGCAGGTAATCGACATGGGCTGAGCTGTTGTTCTATCAGTACAGACTGGCACCTGCTTTGCAGTTTATGCTCTTACACATTTACCTAGGGCACTGAGAAATTAGGTGATTTGCCTACGGTCACACAGGCAGTGGGTGTCAGAAACAGAACTTGATCCCAGGTCTTCATGAATCCAAGATGAAAGGAAGGAAGGAAGGAAAGAAGGAAGGAAGGAAGGAAGGAAGGAAGGAAGGAAGGAAGGAAGGAAGGAAGGAAGGAAGGAAATGAGGGAGGGAAAAGGGAGGGAGGAGTTGCTTTAAATAGCTTTTTATTGCCTAAGGAATAAAGTCTAAATTGCTTAGCCCAGCAGTCAAGAATTGGAATCTGTGGAACTGGCTTCAAGTCCTAGTCCACTATTTATTTACCACCTGCATGACCTTGGCTAATTCATTTGAACTCTCTGGGCCTCAATCTTCTCTTCTGTAAAATGGGGTGGGGGAGTTGGATTAGATGACCTCCGAGGTTCCCTCCCATCCTAAATCGATGATTCCTACAGAAATGTAGAAGTTAGTGAAGAAGTGAAGCCCACAGAATTACTTCTTGGTTCTGCTGTTATTCGGGTGTTGACCACTAGAGGGAGGAAGATACATGAATTCAGTGAACTGTGTCCGTGACTACATGTCTCTTCAGAGACCCTAGCGTCTCCGTGTAATGAAGCACATCTGAGCTGGAAGAGCCTCAGAGGTCACGTAGAGCAACTTCCTTGTTTTTAGATCTAGATGCGGAAACTGAGGCCCAAGGGGGTCATGTCATTCCCCCAAAGTCATATAAAGAATAAGCTCCAAAACCAGGATTGAAACCCAGGTCCCTTGACTCCAGAGCCAGAGCTTTTTCCACTTACTCTCTGGTGGAATTGCCCTGGCTTCTCTGAAGAGCCAGGGCAGGCCTGCCAATGAGTCTGCAAGATCTTGGCAGAACATAACTTATATTTCTCTCTCTTCCTGGATCATGGTTCATTCTGGCACCAGAACAGTGTTTGGCTCTTTTCATTGCCTGGCACAAGACAGGGCAGCATTTGGGTGGCTTTCTGAGGGACTGGCATTTCCTGCCAGTCTTTCTGAGTTCCACAACACTCCACAGATCTTCCCTTCCCCCCTCCAACCTGGTCCCCTTTTCTCTCACTTCTACCCTTCCCTCTTCCTCCTTCTTTCCTTCTTCTTCCCCCTCCCCTCTCTTTCCCCTTCTCCGTCTTTACTTCCCCTCTTCTCGTCCCCCCACTTTCTTTTCCTTCTCCCCTTCTCCTTCTCCATCTTTCTTTTGCTTCTTCCTTCTCCCTTCTCCTTCGCCCTCTTTCCTTCCACGTCCTTCTCCTTCCTCTCTCCTCTTTGCCTTTCCTTTCCCATTCCATTCCCCCTCTTTTCTTTCCTTATTTTCTCTCCTCTCTCTTCCCCCCATTTCTTCTACTCTTTTTCACCCTTTCTCTCTCCTCTCCACCTCTTCCTTTCCTGTTCCTTTCCTTTCCTTCTTTCCTTTCCCCTCTCTTTCCCTCCATTCCTTTCAGCCTCCCTCTCCTTTCCCTTCTCCTCTCCTCCTCTTCCTCTCCCTTCTCCTTCTCCTTTCTTTTCCCTCTCTTCTCTCTCCCCTTCCCCTCTCCACTCTGGACTCAAGGTCAGGAAGTCTAAGGCTCAAAGTCTAATTCTAAGACCTCCTAGGTGTGTGACTTTGGACAAATCACTTCATTGTGTCCCCGCATCCAAGTCTCAGTTTCCTCTTATGTAAAATGGAGTCAGTAATATATAAACTAGCTAGCTCAAAGGTTTGTTGTGAGGCAACTACTTTGTAAACTTTGTGACATAAAGCAAAAAATACTAGCTCAGTAGTCAAAGGATCTCATTTCAAATTCCCTGTGTGACCTGAGTCAAATTACTTCATTCCAGTTCCCTTATCTGTAAAAATTAAAAGGGTTGGACCAGATAGTTTCTAGGGTCCCCTCTTATGATCCTATGGTCCAACACCAAGAGCAGACAAGTGTAAGTAATAAGGATGCACCTCTTCCATGTGACTGTGATTTCTTTTGCTAGATTTCTAGAAAGTTTCTCTTGAGGATAGACAGGAATTGTAACATGTGGAGATAAAGAATGAGTGCGTTCCAAGCAGGAGAAATAGCCTGTGAGATGCATTGTGCTGACTGGGCTCACTTCAACTTATGCCACATAACCTCATTGGGACCCTCACTGCTGCAAGGCAATCTTCCTATCCCTTCCTTAGCTATTCACTCTCCTACAGAACTCTTGCATCACTCCTCAGACCTCTCCCTTAATCAATCATTCACTCTTCTGAGAACCTTGCCTTATATTTACTTTAAAAAAAATCAAAGCCATTCACCAAGAAGTTCTCTCTTCTTCCCTCCTCCTCCTCTCATAAGACTATCTCACACAGATACCCTCTGCCACTATCTTCTTATATCACATAATGGGGTGGCCCTTCTCCTTGCAAAGGCAGATCCCTCTACACACACACTAGTAAGCCCAGTTTATCCTGTCTTCTCCAGCAAGTTGCCCTCTCTATCACCCCTCCTCTCTCACTTATCTTCAGTCTCTCCCTGTTCACTGGGTACTTCCCTACTGCCTACGAAAACACCTCCACTCCCCATCCTCAAGAAACTCTCACTTGATTCATTCATCCCTCCTAGCTTTCATTCCATATCTCTCCTCCCTTTTGTGGCTGACCTCCTTGAGAAGGTTATCTACAACAGATACCGCCATTTCCTTTCCTCTCATTCTTTGAATCCTTACAATCTGGCTGCTGATCTCGTCATTCAACCAAATCTCCTCTCTCCAAAGTTATTAATGATTTCTTCATTGCCAAATCTTAGGACTTTTTCCTCAGTCCTCATTCTTCTTGTCTTTCACATAGGTGATCACCTTGTCCTTGACTCTCTGTCTCCTTTTCTGGATTTCAAGTCATTCTCTCTAACCATAGGCATCCCCCTTTTCTATCTCTGTTCTATTGATCTCATCAGCTCCCATGGATTCAATTCCATCTGTATGCTAATGAGTCTCAAATTTGCTTTTCCAGACCTAACCTTTCTAGTCTCCCATCCTTGACTGCCTAGTGGACATCTCAAACTGAATATCCCATAGACATCTTAAACTCAACATGCCTCAAACTAAACTCATTATCTTTCCCCCAAACTGTCCCCCTTCCAAACTTCTCTATTACTATTGACCACATCCTCCCAGTCCTAAGCTCACATCATAGATGTGTCATGCTTGATTCATCATATCTCCTTTACCCCCATATCCGATTTGTGCCAAAGACCGTCAAGTTTACTTTTATATTATTTCCCATATGTGCTCCCTTATTTCCTCTGACACTGCCTCCATCTTGTCTGGGCCCTCGTTGATTCCTGCCTGGACTGTTGCAATAACCTGCTGATCTGCCTCCCTGACACGTCTGTCTCCATGACAAAGCTGTCAAAGTGATCTTCCCAAAGTTCAAATCTGGTCATGTCACACCCCTAAACTCCAATGGTTCCTTATTACCTCAAGGATCAAATACAGAATCCTCTGTATGGCATTCAAAGTCTTTCATAATCTGCCTTTCCCTTCCAGTCTTTTTATACTTTACACAGCTCCTCCCTCACTCCGATATTCTGTGATTCAGTGACACATGGCCTCTTGGTTGTTTCTCAGATAGGAGAATGCCCAGCTTTGGACATTTCCCCGGCTGTCCCCCAAGTTTGTAATGGTCTTTCTCCTTATCTCTGCCTCCTATCTTCTGTAAAGCTCTAGTTCAAATCCCACCTTCTACAAGAAGCCTTTCCTGAGCCCCCTTTATGTTAATACCCTCCCACATTGACTATTTCCAGTTTGCCCTAGCTGTAGCTTTCTTGTACATAGTCGTTTGCCTTTTGTCTCTCCCATTAGACTAGGCGACTCTTGAGGTCTTTTACCTTTTCTTGTATCCCCAGCAATTAGTAAAGTTCCCGGTACATTGTAAGTAATAAATATTTATTGGCCTAAGTAGTTCCATTTGACAAGATTAACTTGAATGTCCAGTCTGTAAAGGGAAATTTAATAAAAGCTTATCAAATTGAATTCATTTGATGACTCCAATTTTATAGCTGAAGCCCAGGGAGAGATTACATAAACTCTGATGATTACTGCTTTAGGACTTTGAGAAGTCACATAAATTCTTTGTTTCCTGATCTATAAAGCAAAGGAGCTAGACTCAGTGGTCTTTGATGTCCTTTCTAGCTCTATATATCAGATAAGCCATAAGCCAATACCTATGCAAGCCAGGATTTGAACCCAGGTCTCCTCACTCCATCTCCAACATCCTTTCCACTTTTCTACCTTGCTACATGACATTGAGTGAAGCTGTTCCCTTAAAAGGGGGCAAATTGCAACATGTTACATTGGAAAAAATACTGGGTTTGGAGTCAGAGGATACAGGGTTCAATCCTGGTTGTCATTTATTCTGAGTATGACCTTGGATAGAAATACCATCTTTCTGGACCTGGGTTATGGTTGGAATGGATTGAAAATGCCCACTCTTGGAGGTAGTCTCCAGGTGGCTACAGGAATGCCAGTCTACAGCTTCTTGGGGAACATGATGGAAGGACGTAGGAAAATGAAAAATATTTGACTGTCAAGTCAAGGTGACCTTGGTAGAATGATCTCATGTTTGTTCTAATGTCCCATCTCTCTTTTTTTTGTAAGATTTGAGACCTTAAAGGGCAGTGTGGTCCTATGAAAGCAGAACTGCCTTTGGAGTCATAGGACTTGGGTTCAAATCCTGGCTTGACCATTTCTATTTGTATGACTTTGGATAAGTCACTTAACACTCTGGACCCATTTCCTTGTACTTTGTGAAAGGAAGAGATTTATACTAGATGATCTCATGGTGTAGTTGAAAAGGCAACTGATCCTGAGTGAGAAGACCTGGATTCATTCCTGTCTCTGAGGTCTACTAGCTGCATAAACTTGATTTTTGTTGCTTAGTTTCTCTGTGCCTCAGTTTTATAAAATGAGGACTGGACTGGATATAGATGGTCTCTGAAGTTGTTTCTGCCTCTAAATCTATGATCCTATGACCTCTCTCGGATGAGTACAGGAAGTAGGCTGGGCATTCCCAATAATGATAACACCTGGGCTATAAATGCCCTCCACACCTCTACCTCTTAGAGTTCCTAGTGTTCTTCAAAGGTCAACTCAAGGTCCATTCCCAAGATGAAGCCTTTCCTGATCTCTCTTGACCAATTGTAACTTCTCCCAAATCTGAGATTACATGTATATGTGTGTATGTATGTGTGTATACACATACATATACCTTTATATACATAAACTATATGTGTGTACACATACGTACACATGTCTGTGTGTACACATGTGTGTGCATATGATCATTGTCTTCCATTTTGAAGAGGGCTAAAATGACATCACTATGTTAGAGTTGAGTTTCAATGTGTTTGATTGTGTTTGATCAGACCAATATGACTTTGGAATGCTCTACCACAGGTTGGGCACAGATAGTCCATGTGAACATTTGGGGTAAATACTCTAAATTTGCAAATTCAACATTTCCTTTGATCTGTTTCATTTCTGCTTTACTTGTAGAGCACAGCACCTTCTCTGATATTGGCACACCATGCTGACTTGGTCTCTGCTCCAAGATTGGGAGTTGGACTCAATTCCCTTTCTTCCTCTAATTCTACCTCCCTCTCTCTTTCTGTGTCTCTCGTCTCTCTCCCTCTCCTCCCTCCCTTCCTTTTTCTCTGTCTGTTTCTGTCCATCTCTATGCCACTGTCTGTCTTTATCTCTCTCTGTCTCTGTCTCTCTCTCACTTTAGGTAAGCTTCTTAATTTCTCTGACCTTCCATTTCCTCATCCTTAAAAATACACCATTGAGTACAGAGTCAGGAATACCTGACCCCCAATCTAGCCTCTCTTACTTAATTACCTGTGTGATGCAGGGCAAGCCTCCATTTTCTTATCTGTAAAAATGTATCCAAAAATGTATCATATAGAGTCAGAAAGACCTGAATTCAAATCCTGCCTAAGATACTAGTACACATACTACATACATATTAGCTGTATGACCCTAGATAAGTCACTTAACATCTCTGAACCTCAATTTCCTCATCTGTAAAATGAAGAGATTTTGACTCAATGGTTCTTTCAGTTCTAAATCTATGATCACAAAATTAAATGACTCCTGTTGGGTTGGGAGAAAAAGTCAGGAGGCCCCAAGCAACATTTGGTGAGGTACTTAGGTTGTAGCTGGCCTCAATTCTTATTCTACCCAGAAGTCTCTGCCCTTCAGGAAAGTAGACAAGAGCTTGGCATTGGGGACATGACCATCTTCACCCCCATCCCTAGAATCACACCATCCTTTGGCTGTTGGGTAAGAGCAGTGGCACTGCAGAGTGAGCCTCCAAAATCAGAGAACACAAAGAAAATAGGATAGAGGTAAAAAGGGGAGAGAACATGTGTGGTGCCCTAGGATAGGGGAGGTAACAGGCTGAAGGGGAAAAGATAAAGACATTTCTGGGGGAATTTGTTCTTTTTTTAAAAAGTATAAAAGTCTTCATACATTTCTGCACCAGTCACAGCAAACTGTCATTTCCTTCCAGCCTTACCCTTGACCCTCTTGTCACCTTGTGTGCCCTGTCTGGCCTTCTTACTGCTCTGAGGTGAAGCCAGAATGATATCACTGCCCTGTTCAGTGAGATCTGGTCAGGCTGTGTCTGGCAACTGAATCACTCCCTACTAATTGCACATCTAGAGCTAGATGTCTCACTGACATTTCAAACTCCACATTCCCAAAATGGAACTCAATATTTCCCCCAAAACTTTCCTGTTATGCAGACTTCCCTATAAGTGTTGAAGGTATTCATCAAACAAGCTACCCAGGCTTGCAACACTAGGGTCTTCTTTGACTCCTCATGGGGTCACCCCACCTATCCAATCTGTTGCCAAGTCTGACCCCTCCTTTGTCCCCTCCTTTCCCCCGCCCCGGAATAGTCTCTCATCATCTCACTCCTAGACTAGTGGAAGAGTCTTCTGCTTGACCTCTATGCCTCAAGTGCTCACCCTACTCCAGTCCATCCTTGTTAGGTTGCCAAGGAAGTCATACCACGTCACCTTCCTACTCTAACTTCAATGGCTCCCTATTACTGCTAGGATCAACCTTTACATGTTTTCCTACCTGTTTGATCTTCTTAGACTACTCACTTCTGCATATTCCATCATCCAAAAACACTGGCCTCTGCTTTTCCTCTCACAGGACACTCCATCTCCTGATTCTTTCACTTTACACTGGTTGTCCTCTATGTCTAGAATGCTATCGCTCCTTACTTCTGGCTTCCTTCAAGACTCAGCCTTAGATGTACCTTCAGCAAGAAGGCATTCCTGGAGTGTGTCCTCCCTCTCTCTGTTCACCCCTCCTCCTCCGGTCTTGCCTCTGAAATTACCTCCCAACAACACTGCCTATATCTTATATGTACTGTTTGCCTGACATCTCTCCCACTAGAATACTCCTTGAGGGCCAGGGGCACATTTTTGGCTTTTTTTGTATCTTTGGTGCTTAGCATAGTACATTACTCATTTGTGTCAGTAAATTCAGTCTAAGTATCAAAAAAATTTGGGCAGCTAGGTGGTACAGTGGATAGAGGGCTTAGAGTCAAATCCCGAGTTCAAATCCAGACTCGGACACTTACTATCTGTGGGATCCTGGTTGAGTCACTTAACTCCATTTGCCTCAGTTTCCTCATCTGTCAAATGAGCTGGAGAAAGAAATGGTGAACCACTCCAGTATCTCTGCCAAGAAAACCCCAAGTGGAGTCATGAAGAGTCAGACAGGGCTGAAACAACGGAACAACAAAATCTGCAGATGTATTATTGCCTGGAAGGACTAGGCAACACTGCCTGCTTTCCCTACTGCTGCCACCAATCCTGAACATTCTCCTCATGTCCCTTACCTTCCCCTATCTCTAGGGTGATAGTAAACTTAGCTTTACCTTGATCCTCCACCTTTGACAAAGACCAAGAGTCCATCTCAGAGACTACAAGGCTCATAACCAGTTCATGACACTTGTGGCCATTTGGGCTAAGGTGGCCTCTTCAACCAGGACAACTTCTGAAAGACAGAAGCTTCAATCAATCAATCGATAAAGGAGGGGGGAGAACAAATATTTATTAAGTACCTACTGTATGTGTGTGCCAAGGCACTATGCTAAGTGCTTTACAAATGTCATTTCACTTGATCTTCACAATAACCCTGGGAGATAGGGACTATTATCATCCCCATTTTACAGTTGAGGAAACTGAGGCAAACAGAGGTTAAGTGGCTTGCCTAATCACTCATATGTGACTAATAAATGTCTGAAGCTGGTTTTTAAATTTGAGCTTCCTCACTCCAGGACCAGAGCCCTAACCACTGCACAATTTAGCTGCTTCTAAGGCATTTATTAAACACCTACTGGGTACCAGACCTGGAAATCCAAAGACAATAGTGAAACAAATTTGTCCTAAAGACACTTACAATTCCATTAGGGAAGACAACATGAGTGTTATACACCATGCTTAAACATCCATGTTACTACGTCTCTGCAGTGGTAGAAAATGTGCATTTTGTACCCTGAGTTCATCATGTCTCTATTAGGAGGCAGTTGGCATGTCTTGTCCCCAGTCCTCTGGAATTGAGATTGGTCATTGCACTAATCAGAGTTCTTAAGTCTTTCAAAATTCTTTCTTTATAATATTTTTACATATTTATAATAAAATATATAATATCTGTTATTTCTTTATAATATTGTTAGTGTCCCTTTTTAATGTAGACTGATCTGGTTTCCCTTTATGGGGGTAGTACTCCTGTCCTGAGGATCCAGTTGGCTCTGGGGGATGGGAATTGAATCCTTGCTTTGAACGCCTTGTTCCTAGAGGCACAAAGGACCTGCCTCTGGGACCTGGGTCCTGGAGAGGCTGTAGCAGAATTGCCGTCCCCTGATAGTATGAAATGTTGTTGATTGGTGGGTGAATGTGGAAGCTGAGGGGCGTGGCATGAATGCAGTTAGGAATTGTGTCTTTGCAAATCATATAAAAAATAACCTTGTTTTATTGTATTTTATGGCCTCCAGGTGCTTCCTTACATTGTGTTCTAATCCTAAACCTGAATCACTGGACTGGCATGAACTTGAACTGACTTTAAATATATACTGCATACACATATACATATTTGTATGTGTACATGCCTGTATATGTGCACATGTGTATTGTGCATTGTAGGCATGCATAGTGTGTATATATACACATGAATGTACATATGTGTATCTATTCACAATGAATTCAATATAGAAGTGAGAGCAAGATTAAGATAAGTTTAAATGTGGGAGTCAAGATGGCGGAGTAGAAAGACTCACGTATGCTAGCTCCAAACCCACAGCCCATGGATTTAATGTAAGAAGAGCTCCCCACAAGTTCTGGATCACTGCAGGGTGTGCAGAAACACAGTGGAAGAGATTTCCATTCCAGAAAGCCCTGGAGAGCTGTCCCCAGGGTGCATCGCACTCCAGAAAGCGGACCCCACCCCTGAGCTGCCCTGGCCGGGCGGCCCCAAAGGAGTTGATCCAAGCAGGCTTCAGGGACGGAACCTCCAGCAGCTGGGAAAGTCCCTCTGCCCACAGACGATACAGGTCAGTGAGAGAGATGTCTGGGCTGGCCGAGAGAGGAGTGGGGTGTCTCCGTGACTCAGACCCCCTTGGGAGGAAGCGGCAGAGGCAGAGGCAGGGGCAGGAAGTGGCGGAGGCAGAGGCGGGGGCAGCAGCAGCGGCGCCCCCCCCCCCCGGGGAATGCTTGATAAATTATCAAGGAATGAGGAGAAGAATGCTTTCAAAAATTATGGGACTACCTGAAAGTCATGATCAAAAAAAGACCCGAGCAGGCAGGATCTTCATTACTGAAGGTCTCTGCATAAACCACCTGAAGGAGCTGAGACTGGGAGGTGGCCCTGTCCCCACCCACTCCATTACTGAAGGTCTCTGCATAAAGCCCCTGAGGGAACTGAGCCTGGGAGGCGGCCCTGCCCCGACCCAAGCACCAGAACTTAAGCTCACATTGAATAGCAGCCATGCCTGCCACGGAAAGCCCATTTGAATCTCAGACCCCAAGCACTAGATGGGCGGATCTAGGCAGGAGTGGACAGGAATCTCAGAAGTCAAGTAACTGGCTGGGAAAATACCCAGAAAAGGGAAGAAAAATAAGACTATAGAGAGCTTCTTTGAGCAGGTGCAAATGTTCCTGCCTTTCAACTCTGATGACGAGGAATTATTCTTACCATCAGGGAAAGACGTGGAGGGTAGGGCCTCTGTATCCCAGACATCCCAGGGGGATGTTGGGTGGGCTCAGGTCTTGGAAGAGCTCAAAAAGGATTTTGAAAATCAAGTTAGACAGGTGGAGGAAAAACTGGGAAGAGAAATGAGAGAGATGCAAGAAAAGTATGAAAAACGGGTCAATACCTTGCTAAAGGAGACCCAAAAAAATGCTGAAGAAAATAACACCTTGAAAAGTAGGCTCACTCAATTGGCAAAAGAGGTTCAAAAAGCCAATGAGGAGAAGAATGCTTTCAAAAGCAGAATTAGCCAAATGGAAAAGGAGGTTCAAAAGCTCAATGAAGAAAATAGTTCTCTCAAAATTAGAATGGAACAGATGGAGTCGAATGACTTTATGAGAAACCAAGAAATCACAAAACAAAACCAAAAGAATGAAAAAAATGGAAGAGAATGTGAAATATCTCATGGGAAAAACAACTGACCTGGAAAATAGATCCAGGAGAGACAATTTAAAAATTATGGGACTACCTGAAAGTCATGATCAAAAAAAGAGCCTAGACATCATCTTCCATGAAATTATCAAGGAAAACTTCCCTGACATTCTACAACCAGAGGGCAAAATAAGTATTGAAAGAATCCATCGATCACCACCTGAAAGAGATCCAAAAAGAGAAACTCCTAGGAACATTGTGGCCAAATTCCAGAACTCCCTGCTCAAGGAGAAAATCTTGCAAGCAGCTAGAAAGAAACAATTCCAGTACTGTGGAAATACAATCAGGATAACTCAAGATCTAGCAGCTTCTACATTAAGGGATCGAAGGGCGTGGAATAGGATATTCCAGAAGGCAAAGGAACTAGGACTGAAACCAAGAATCACCTACCCAGAAAAACTGAGTATAATACTTCAGGGGAAAATATGGTCTTTCAATGAAATAGAGGACTTTCAAGCATTCTTTATGAAAAGACCAGAGCTGAAAAGAAAATTTGACTTTCAAACACAAGAATGAGAAGAAGCATGAAAAAGTAAACAGCAAAGAGAAGTCATAAGGGACTTACCAAAAGTGAACTGTTTACATTCCTACATGGAAAGACAATATTTGTAACTCTTAAAACTTTTCAGTATCTGGGTAGTTGATGGGATCACACACATACACACACACATGTACACATGTCCATGCACACACACATACACACATGCACGCACATACAGAGATAGAGAGCACAGAGTGAATTGAATAGGATGGGACCATATCTTAAAAGAAATTAAGGTAAATGGTGAGAGAGAAAGGTAGGGGGAGGAAAGAGGGTGAAATGGAATGGGGTAAATTATATGTCATTGAAGAGGCAAGCAGGAGACTTTTTAGTGGAGGGAAAAAGAGGAGAGCTGAGAAAAAGAAGCAAGAAGTTTACCCTCATCACATTCGACTAAAGGAAGGAATAAAATGCACACTCATTTTGGTATGAAAACATATCTTACAGTACAGGAAAGTGGGGAGAAGGAGATAAGCAAGGGGGGGGAGATGGAAGGGAGGGCAATGGGAGGAGGGAGCAATTTGAAGTCAACACTCTTGGGGAGGGACAGGATCAAAAGACAGAATAGAAACAATGGGGGGGCAGGATAGGATGGAGAGCAATTCAGTTCGTCTTACACAGCATGACTATTATGGAAGTCATTTGCAAAACTACACAGATAGGGCCTATATTGAATTGCCTGCCTTCCCAAAGGGAATGGATGGGGAGAATTTGGAACTCAAAGTTTTAGGAACAACTGTTTAGTATTGTTGTTGCTATTAGGAAATAAGACATACAGTTAATGAGGAATAGAAAGTCATCTGGCCCTACAGGACAAAAGAGAAGATGGGGACAAGAGAAGGGAGGGATGATAGAAGAGAGGGCAGATTGGAGATAGGGAAAATTAGATTGATCGGTGTATTGGGGTGGGGGGAGAGGATAAAAGGGGAGAAAATTTGGAACCCAAAATTTTGTGAAAATTAATGTAAAAGTTAAATAAATAAATTTTTATCAAAAAAAAAAGTTAAGTTTAAATGTACTTGAGCTGAGGCTTGAAAAAAGCCAGAGATTCCGAGGGCAGGAGGTGAGGAGGGAAGACATTCCAGATGTGTCAGTACAACTGTATGGAGGCGAAAGATGGAGAAGCATGTATGAAGACTAGTAAGAAGGGAAGTTTGGCCAGTCTGAAGGGTGAAAGGGAGTCATGAAGAGTGAGATTGAAGGGAGAGTCTGGATCCCCACAGAACCCATAGGTGACACCCAGAGCCATCGTCTCTCTAACAGTCTTCTTTCCCAGGCTAGTTCTGGGTTGCTAAGAGCTTCCCCAGCCACTACTGTGGAAATGGAAGAGCTGATACCCAAAGAGCTCACTCCATGAATCCCCTTCTAGTCCATCAGTCTTTCTCTGCCAAGGCCACCAGGTAAGCTTGGGAGCTAAGGTTTGAAGCCAGTATTTGATATCCCTGCCTCTGCCCACATACCCTCCTTTGGGTCTGTGGGCTTTCCCCTCCTTACTGATACTGAATGACCTGAACAGGGAGTAGGACTTGAGTAGACCTCAATTCAAATCCTGGCTCTGCCAAGTCCTATTTGTGTAACTCCAAGGATGTAATCTAACCTCCCTGAGTTTCTTTATCTGTAAAAGGAGAGTAGTGAGGTCCTTTCCAGCTACTGATTTGAGATGGGAGAAACCTTTGGCACATTAGATGACGTGTCACTGGACTTGGATTTTAAAAAAGCATCTGGGTTTAAATATTGACCTGGGCAAGTCAGCCTCAATTTTCTCTTTTGCAAAATATGGATAATGGTAGCATGTACAGTAGAGATTTGTTTTGAGGATGGGTAGAACTTACAGGATTCTCATTTCTAAAATATATAGAGAACTGAGTCAAATGTACAAGAATACAAGTCATTCCCCAATTGATAAATGATCAAAGGATATGAACAGGCAGTTTTCAGAGAAAGAAATCAGAGCTAGCTATAGTCTTATGAAAAAAATGCTCTAAATCACTATTGATTAGAGAGATACAAATCAAAGCAACACACTCCTATCAGATTGGCCAACATGACAAAACAAGATGATAATAAATGTTGGAGAAGATATGGGAGAGTTGGAACACTAATTCACTGTTGATGGAGCTGTGAGCTGATCAAGTCATTCTGGAGAGCAATTTGAAACTATGCCCAAAGGGCTACAAAAATATGCATACCCTTTGACAAAGGAATACCACTTCTGGGACTGTATCCCCAAGAGATCATAAAATTGGGAGAGTCCCACAAAGGCAATCCCAAATACAAAAATATTTATAGCAGCACTCCTTGTGGTAGCCAAAAACTGAAAATCAAGGGGATGCCTATCAATTGGGGAATGGCTGAATAAACTGTGGTATATGAATGTAATGGAATACTATTGTACTATAAGAAATGATGAACAGGAAGACTTCAGAGAGGCCTGGAAAGACTTATATGAACTGATGCTGAGTGAAAGGAGCAGAACCAGGAGAACTTTGTACACAGCAACAACCACAGTGTGCAAGGAATTTTTCTAGTAGACTTAGTCCTTCATATCAATGCAAGGACATAAAAAATTCTCAATGGACTTTTGAGGCAAAATACCTTCCACATCCAGAGAAAGAACTATGGAATTGGATTGCAGAATGAAACAGATGATTTTCTTTTGTATTATGTTTTGTTTCATTTTATTTTGTTTTATGGTTTCTCCCATTCATTTTAATTCTTCTATGCAACATGACTAAGGTGAAAATGTATTTAATAGGAATGTATGTGTAGAACTTATATAAAATTGTATGCTGTCTCAGGGAGGGAGGGGAGCGGGAGGGGGAAGGAGGAGAAAGGAGAGGGAAACAATCTAAGTTATATGTAAGTGATTGTAGAACACTAAAAACAAAATAATAAAAAAAAAGAACTTACAGGATTATATAGAAATGTGAGCTGTTATGATCTCAAAGCCAACCACTTTACATATCAGATCTCAGGATTATAGACCTAGGGCTGAAGGGAAACTCAGAAATCTTCTTGTACATTTCCATCACTTGAGGAAATGGAGGCCCAGGGAAACTAAGGGATTTACCCAACCCCTAACCAAATGAGGTAATGCCCAACATGAGATAGTGGAGTCATCTTCCAATCCAGTTAGTGATGTGGTCTGCCCTGCTACAGAGGATGGAGGAAGAGAACAGAGCCATAAATCAGGGAACAGAAAGGGGAGTGATCCTTTTGGCATGAGATTAGAGGTTTGTGCTGAGCCTGTGGCATCTTTCAAATAGAAGAATCCCCACAGTCTTTGGAAGGAGGAAGGAGGAAGGAGGGAGAGGACCACTGCTGTCCCTGATTCTGAGATGTTGGTTCCTTCTCTAGGGCTTAACTGGTTGAAGCCAGCTTAGGACAGCTATTCATCTTGATCAAAGGCAATCAACAATTTCCTTCTCTCTATCACTATTTCTCTGTCTCTCCTTTTTTCAAATTTTATTTCATTCTTTAACAAACATTTATTTCTTTCTCTACCCACCCCAAAATTAGAAGAAAAAAGAAAAGCAAAACACCTTTTAACAATATATATTTTCAAACAAAAATGAATTCCCACATTGACTGTATCCAAAAATGCGTTTCTCATTCTGTACTCTGAGTTCATCATGTCTGTTAGGAGATAGGTGGCATAGCTCATCACCAAACCTCTGGAATGAAGATAGATCATTGCACTAGCCAGAGTTCTTTTGAATTTCTTTCTTTATAATGTTGCTATTTCTTTATAATATTTTATATATTTATAGTATAATATACATAATATTTATTATTTCTATATGATATTGTTAGTGTATAAATGGTCCCCCTGGTTCTCCTTTTCTTGTCCTTTTAAGGATATTTTTTGCTCAAACATCACAATCATTTTCCAGTACCTTCTCCTTCCCTGATAGACTCATCTCATAAAAAAAAAACCACAAAAAAAACCCCACACACTGGCCAGTGCTAACCACCATCAAGTCCTAAAATACATCAAACTCAAAAGTGGAGAAAGAAAGCATCTTTAATCAAGATAACAGGGTAGCAAACCTGCCACCCCAGGGGTGTCCCACCAGGAGACCTATTTATACTTTTAAGAGAAAAGGAGTTAGGAATCACATTAGATAGCAAGGCCTGGTCATGAGATGTCAGCCACCCTCAGAAATCCCAGCAAGGAAAGCCACTTCATTCTGGCTATTTTTCCCTTCATGCTGTGAATCTCAATGGAAAGGGGTAAGGACGTCAGAAGTTGGTTTGACTCAAGCTGGTTTTGTTTACAAGAAAAGGTCCCAGGGTGGGGACTTAGGGTAAGGTTCAGATACACCTAGTAATGGAGAGTACAAGAAGGTAAAAACATTACTGGAATTCTGGTATTACTAGGATTGCTAAGCAGAAGTTCTAGGTAATATTACAATTGATATTAACAAAATTTTTCTTTCATTAAATTAGCAGTTTTTCTGTGACCACTTAGATCTTGCTTTGCACATAGTCTGCCATCAGTATGATATCTTGGGGAAAGTCCTGAATTTGGACTCAGAGGACCTGAGTTCAAAGTCTCCCATTGCCACCTCTAACTAGTGTGATCTTGAGTCAACTACTTTACCCCCTCTTAGCCTCATCTGTAAATTGAGATAATCTTAGAGGTCTTCTCTAGCTATGAACCTATGCTACTGTGACATTTCCAATGAGAGCAGGGAGTGATGGTCTTCTGGTTAATGTGGAGGGAAGTCTCCACTTTATTCTATAAATGAAAGTAAAACCTTTTAAATTCATGATGAAAGAAGGAAATATTAGTAAGCCACTCAATCAAGAGTGAGAAGAATATAAGAAAAGGGATACTGGCTACTTCACCAGAGTACTGAAGAAGGAAACAAAAATAGGTTGGAGATTTTCCATTGAGGAATAATTAAAGTTGTTTCTGTCTTATTTTTCAGGAAAAAGAAAATAGAAAATGTCTTTCCTATAAAATGACACAAAATAAAAAGCCTTTGGCTGGAAGTCAAAAGACCTAAATTTTAGTCCTATCTCAGTCACTCATTACCAAGCCCAATAGAACTTTACCTTCCTCATGTATAAATGCCACACATCCATTAACCTAGCCAAAGATGGCATCAGCCTTCTTGACTGTCATGACACACTGTTGATTCACTTAGAGCTCACAGTCCTCTAAAACCTCAATTTCTCTCACCTGTAGGATAAGGGGATTGGACCAGATCACAGATCTAGCTAGCCTGATTGATTGATCAGTTGATGGATGATTGATATAATTGACTAGATCATTGAATCACAAATGTCAGAGCTGCAGTGGTGGGGATCATAAGTCATCTAATCCAAACTCTCCTTTATTTTGTGGGTGGGTCTTACCCAAGAGTTCACCACTGAGGGCCTCACCTCTTTGGTAGTCTGAAGCTATTGTAGCATGGCAGAACCCCTTGCTGGCTTAGCTCCAGAGAACCCAGGGTCACTTGCAAACCATGAGGAGTCATCAGAATGGAAATACTTCATTCTAGCACACCCAATACTTCCCAGAAACAACACTCAAACAAATCCACCCACAATGAACATTCCTTGAGGGTAATTCAGCAAAACCGTAACTGAGAGTATCTTTCACTTTCCATTTTGTGTTTTACAGGCAAAAGAAGGGATGTGTTCTTGGGTTGATATTGTCTGTTGTACTTGATTCAGCTCTTCTGTTGCTTCTTCATGCCGACTACAGAGTTTCAAAAAGCACATGTTCTTTTCTTTGGGCTCTACTTTCTTCTCTCTGCATCACTACATATAAGTCTTCCTAGAGTTCTCCAAATTCTTCAGATTCATCAATACTTACAGCTGAGAAATCTTCTGTTTTATTCACGTATCGCATTCATTTGACTATTCACCATGCACTGGGGATATATTTTATTCCCAAACTTCTGTTCTCACAAATAATGATGCTACGAATATTTTCTTTCTTGCCAAAATGTAACTGAAATTTCTTTGCCAGTACTTCTGACAAATGGTCCCTCCAGCCTTCACTCAAACAAAGAACCATAATGATTTGGGACTCATTAAATTCCTAAGACCGTCCACTCTGTTTTTGGACAATTTTCATCATTAGGAAATTCTTCCTTACTTCAAGCTGAAACTTTTGTTCAACATTTTCCCTTAACTCTGCGCTCTAGAGCCAAACAATATATATCTCTTCCTCTTCTACATGGCCACATTTCAAATATCTGACCACCCAAATTTTTCTTCTAGGATAAACAGCCCCCAGTTTCTTCAACTATTCTTTGTATCACATGGTTCTAAATTCCCTTATCAGCCTGGTTAAACTCCTTTGGACATATTTTAGTTTGTCAGAATCTTTCCTTCACTCATTAAAAAAGTTTTTGTAATTGTGTCAACTTTAATAACTATAATACTAATAATAGCTAACATTTAAATAGTACCTATTACATGCTAAACACTTTACAAATATTATCTCATTGGATTCTCAAAACACCTGGGAGGTGGGTGCTATCATTATCTGCATCTTACAGATGAGGAAACCAAGGCAAACAGAGGTTAAGTGACTTACCCACAGCTAATATTTGTGGGAACAAAATATGTCCCTGGTGTATGGAAAATAACCAAATAAATTGTGGTATATGACTGAAATGGAAAATTTCTCAGCTAATAACACTAATAAAGGTGAAGAATTCAGAGAAACATAGAAATACAAAGTGATGTAGACTGAAGAAAGTTGGGAACAAAGAACAATGCTTTCTGCAACAATGTAGAGTTAGCACTAAGAGGTAACAGAACAGTTGAATCAAATATCATTAGGATTTAATGATACTCAAGTCTAGAACTGACCACAGCACCACTCGTCTAAGAATTGTGTCAGTTGTTGGAAACGCAAAGACAAAAAATGAAATAAGGATCTTACATTTATTGAGAAGAAATAGCATATATGCTTATAGGTAAAAATTAAATTCATACAAAGTAAATAAAAAGTAATGGGGGCAAGGAGAAGAGCAGGCTGTGCAAAGACATGGAGGTGAGAGTTGAAACATCATATACAAGTACAGTAAATAGGTCAATAATACCCCCAAATTGGGCCCAATATCCCAGATAGGATCAGACCAGAATAAGGTGACTCTGATCTCCTTCCTCCCTATCTTTCTCTCCTTCCTTCCTTCCCTCATTTCTTCTTTCCCTCCCTCCCTCCTTTCTTTGTTTCTTTCCTTCCTTCTTTTTCTTTCTTTCTTCCTTTCCTTATTCTGTCCTTCCCTCTTTTCCTTCTATTTTCCTTCCTTCCCTCCCACCTTCCTTCCCTCCTTCTTTCCTTCACACTTTTTCTTTCTTTTCTGCCTTTCTTCCTCTTATTTTCTTCCTTCCACTACTTCTTGCAGTCCACTAAAGCCTCTATGTTGTTTCAGATAAACTGTTGTCCAACCATGTATTCTCTATGTTCTGACTATGCAGCTGATGACAGATTTGATTTGGCCTAGTCTTTTATCCTATGGGGGTCTTTGGGGTCTTGATTCTCTCTTCCAACATATTAGCTATCTCTCTCAGTGACATGTAACCTAAAAATTCCATGCATGATTGATTAAATACAAATTTACTGTCATATGATACATCTGCATTGATGACCCTGTTTATTCATTTAAATTTTTTGCTATTGTTATAGAGGAGGATTCAATTGTGGAATAGTGGTGGGAGCACAAACCCTGAATTCAGAAGACTTCCAAAGTTATGTGATCTGTGTGACCTTGGACAAAACTTCTTCATCTTTAAAATGAAAGGGTTGGACTACATGATGTCTAAGGTCTCTTCCAGCTCTAATTCCAGTCTGCTATGATGTTATGATATTGATGTAAAGCCAAAGGGCATGAATAAAATGTATTTTTTAAAAAATACAAATTTCTTTAAAAGGATTACTAAATTCAGAATAACCGGCTAGCCTTAATATTGCTTTAATAAATAGATTCAAATATTACAATTACTTTCATGTGGGGAATCTATGAAACTTTGAGATTTTAAAATGTGATCCTCCTACATGAAAAAATAAGTAATAACCACTCTTGAAAATGTTCTCTCACTAATAGAATATAGGCTTCTTGAGGTCAGAGACTGTCTCAATTTTGTACCTATAGATCCAGCACCAAGGACAGTGCCTGATACAAAGGTGGGGTTTACCAGATACAGACTGTTTGATGATATACACTTTATTGCTTGGTTTAGAGGCACCTTAAGAGAGTAGAAAGAATAGTGGCCCTTGAAAGGAGTGCAAATCCTACCTTTGTTTGGTCCATGGAACTCTTCTCCACTGATCATATGAAAGAGTATTATTGATGTTTCATATTAGTTTGAAAAATGAGTATATAGTTATTCTTACCATATCATCCAACTATAGCTGATCAGTTAAACACTCAGTTTATGTCAGAGGTTGGAATGAGCAACAAAAAGGAACTTAATTTTCTAAGGATTCGCTAGGATTAAGGGACAAGCTCTTATACTGCCCAAATTTGATGTGTTTTTTGGAGGGGGGGAGGAATTCAATTTAAATCAAAAAAGAATGTCCTGAGCTCTTTATAAACTAGAGAAAGTGAGTTCAAATCATTTACTTACAAATTCTTCCACATTTACAATGTGACATGAGCAAATCATTGAACATTTTGGGGCCACAGTCTCCTTATCTGGTAAGGTGATTGGAACAAGTGGCTTCTATGGTCCCCTCTAATTCCAAATCTATGACACTGTGATACTTGCTATCTGTATGAGCTAAGTCACTTAACCATTGCTGACCTTGATTTCCTTATCAAGAAAATGAGAAGGTTGGACCACATGACAGAGAGGGGCGACAAATTCTTCTCCTGGCTCCCATGTTAGTTGCCCTTCTCACTCCACTATATTTGCCCTCACATCACTAAAGTGGGTGATTGATCCAATGACCAATACCTGAATTCAATTTACAGGATGTTAGAATTAAAGTTACTGCTTCCCAAACCCTGAATGGTACCATATAACCACACCCTTAATAAGGAAATGCCAGGAAGACCTGGGTTTGGATTCTACCTCTGACGCTTACTGTAGGCAAGTCCCTTCATCTCTCTGAGCCCCATTTTCCCCATCTGTAAAGTTGTGACAATAACTCTTGGAGTCCCTACTCACCAAGGCTGCTGTGAGTCTCAAAAAAGACACTATATGTAAAACACTTTGTAAATCAGCTGTTATATTATTAGTCATTGGATGAATGCCTCCTGATAAGAGGTGGCAGGGTTGGCTGGTTTCTCAGGGCCCTTCTCTCAGTCTCTCTCTAAGGGAGTGATTTTCTCTCTACCGAAAGGCAGATGAAAATAATTTGGTTTAGGTTCCTAGCCACGGATGGTGATGAGGGCTCCTTTGTTTACGAAAACCCAAATCTTCCCTCCATTTGTTTCAACTCTTTTGATTGAGGGTGAATTGCAGCAGATCAAACCCTGCCCTGGGGCAATTTGCCTTCTGACTAGGAATTGAGCATTGCAAACCAGAAAAACTAGGCCTGTGGGGATGAGCACGTTGTCTGCCAAAAACTGAGAAATAGTGTAAAATAGTAGAGAAAAGCACAAAGGCTCTCAGTAGCACAGCTCCTGCCCCGATGCTGCCTAGTGCTGTGGTCATTGGCAAGGTATATTGCCTCTCATAACCTCAGTTTTTCATCTATAAAATGGAGATGATAGTACCCATGGTACTTATATCTCAAAGGGTTGTCAGACTGAGGGCTGTAAAGGACCTTAGAGAGACATGGGGAAATACAGGATAGGGAAAAGAGCAGTAAATTCAGAATTAGGAGAGCCCTGACTTTAACTCCTATTCTGACTCCATCCCTCTGGCCATGGACAAGTTTCTTCACCCTAGTTTCTTGATCTGTAACATGGAATTTATGGTATCATGAATGACCTAGAAAGGACCGCAGAGGTATCTGATCCAACCCCCTCATTTTACAGATGGGGAAACTGAGACCAAGAGAGGCAGATTGACTTGTTCTAGAGAGTCTGACCCCTCAATTTTACAGATGAGGAAATTGAGACCCAGGGAATTCATATGACTTATAGGATCATAGATGCAGAGCCAAAAAGGATGTCAGAAGTCATATGTAGTTCAACTCACTTCATTTTACACATAGGGAAACTGAAACTTAGAGAAGCAAAGTGTCTTATCATAGCTCTAGAACTCTGGGAGGTAGGTGGGTGTCTAGACCAACCCCCTCATTTTATAGAGGAGGAAACTGAATCCCAGAGAAATGAACTTAAGTGACTTGTGTAAGTCATGCAGGTTCTAGTAGTAGAGGAGGGAATTGGACCCCCAGTTCTCTGATTCCAAAGTCAATGCTCTTTCCAGTACACCCATTATGTAAGGAGATAGGGGTTTTGCAAACCTTACAAGGCTATCTGAGTGTCATCCTTATTATCATTTCCTTTGGTTACATCTTTAAAAAAAAAGCCTGGAAAGTATCAGATTTAAGCAATGGTGGTAAATAAACTGCATCTTTATTCAGTAAATGTTCCAAGGAATACCCATTGCCTGAGAAGACAGGAATAATGCATCCAAATGATGCTGGTAAAGACTTAGTGACTTCACTGTCTGGGATTTGTTCTGAGCCAGATGGCTAACCAAGAATCTTGGGATTTGACTTTCCTCATAACTGCTCCCTACCCCAAATCAAGAGGATGGGAGAGTAGAATGGATGTAGGCTGTTGTTGTCCAGGGTTCCTCCCAGGACTCCCATTCTATGGTTTGGTGCTTCAGTATGAATTCCATACCAAAACGAGACCCTCCACTTCCTAATGGCACCATTAAGGACAGAATGTGGAGTCACAATCCTAAGATGGTGAACAAGTAAGAGAGAACTTGATACTTTAAAATGATATTTAAAGGAACATTTAATTAAAGGAGACAAGAATCAGGACGTGAAGAGGTTTGATTAGGATGAAATCAAAGTAATTGGATGGGAAGTATTGTATTTTCATTTCCTTCTGGGAAAGAATGTTTGCTATGGTTAAAATATCAAGGGTATAGATATTGTAGACACTTTTCTGTGTATGTGAAATTTCACTCATTGAATGTCAGCTCCCTGGCAGTGAGGGATTTTACATTTTTGTCTTTGTCTTCCCATCACTTCGTATAGTGCTTGACATATAGTTGATCAATTGACTGAGCCATTGGCCTTCTGACTTTCAAGGATCTTTCCTTTACATCAACTGCATCAACTCTTAAATTATCAAAGGCTGGGATGCATCTGTCTTCCTCTCCTAGTTCCCCCAGGAAAACTCATTCCCCTGATTGGGAATTTGACAGCTTTAGAGTGAGGAAGTTTTCTTCTTGTCTAAACTAAATCCTTCCTCTTGTAATTTGCCTTCTGTTTGGTATGGAAATAGGGAAGATTGGCCCCACACCTTCCACATTTCATTCAATCTCTGATAAACATCTTATATCCAATATAGATAGGGAACTACCAAAATCCATAAGCCCAAGGATCATTATCCAATGCCTATGCTATGTAAATAAACAGTTCTCAAAAGTAGAATTGAAAGCTATTAACAAGTGAACAAGTGAAATATTGCTTCAAATCACTACTACATAGTATAAGAAAAATGCAAATCAAAGCAATTTACCTAGAAAATTGGTAAAGATGACTCAAAATGGGAACAGTCAATGTTAGAGGTATTATGGAAAGAAAGGAACATTAATAATACTAAATTGGTAGAACTGAGAACTAATCCAACCATTCTTAAAATTGGGAATTATGCTCCATGGATAAAATATTTATATCCTTTGAATGAAAGACATATACCCTAAAGAGGTGAAGGACAGAAAGAAAGTGCCAAGTACACAAAAAAAATTCATAGCAGCACATTTTGTCGTAGGTGTGTGATTTTAGGCAAGTTCTTTCACCCTGTTTGCCTATTCTCTCAAATGAGCTGGAGAAGGAAATGACCAATTTTCCAAGAAAACCCCAAATGGGGTTATGAAGGGTCAGACACAACTGAAACTACTTACAACAAAAAAGAACTAGAAATAAAGACTATATCCATCAACTGGGGAATGGCTAAGCAAATTATGGTACATGAATGCCATGAAATAGGACTGCAATGAAACAGGAAACAATGACTATGTAAAATTCAGGTAAGCATGAGGAGACTTATATGAACTGATCCAGAATAAGTAAGCAAAACCAGGAAACCAATTATATGACTACAACAGTGTAAATGGAAAAACAAATAAGAAAAAAACTCAAGACTGGGGAGTTAAAATGACCAAATTTGGTTCCAAAAAACAGATATGCTACCTGGAAAATTCTCTTCTGGGAAATACACCTGATCCCTTCAATGGCTCCATATCATCTGCTGAATTAAAAAATAAATAAAACAAAATCTTTAGCTTGGCATTTGAGGATACTTTTTATTTAAGTATCATCTCATGCAGAATGATTGACTTGTTTTGTTCACAAAATCATTAAGTATCAGGGCTGACTACTGACTCCTAACTTTGCCAATTTGCCGCATCCCTAGATGTGACCTTCCATTGCATCTACTGTCTTCACCTTCTTCTCTGCTCTATTCCACCATCCCAGTGGCCTATTTGCCAACTTGCCCATTTGTCTGTAAAAAGAGGGAGCTGGAGTTGATGGTCTCTGACTTCAGGTAGCTAGAGCCCTGGGTTTGGAATCAGGAAAATCTCATTGCAAATCCACACTCAGTATCTGTTTTAGTAGTAGCAGTGAGACCTCTATTTGCCTCAGTTTCCTCAACTGCAAAATGGAGATAATATTAGCACTTACCTCACAGGTAGGTGCGCATTAAAGAAATTATATTTGTAAAGTGCTTAGCAATGTTAATAAATGCTTGTTTCTTACGTTCCCTTCCAACTCAGAATCTATAAATCTTTCCTTAGCTGGGTCAGACAGGCAGTGGATTGTCAGAAGACTGAGAAAATAAAAGGAAAGAAGAGGATTTAAAAAATATATATAAATATATGTATGTACATATATGTATATGTGTGTGTATCTATACATATATATCTCTATACATATCCCTATCTCTGTATCTATCTTTTACTGTACATATGCATATAAAGCCCTCTGCAAACAGCTAGGAGTTAGATGATAAAGAAATCTGGCCTGTTTTGCTTGATGAGGGTTTGTGATAGAATGGAAAAAGTAAAAACAATGGATTTGGAATAAAAATTTCTGGGTTCGAATCCCAGTGTAACTGAGATCCCCATGTGACCTTGTGTGAGACCTTGGACAAGTCAACCTTTCTGGGCCTCAATTTTTCATCTGGAAAGTAAGGGGTTGGCTTGACAGGATCATAGATTTAGAATTGGACAGGACCTTGAGGTCATATTATCTAGCCCTCACTGGCTGAGCTGATGGCCCAGAGAGGTGATTTGCTCATGGTCACAGAAGCTGTTAAGTATTGGAGTCAGAATCTGAACTGGAATCCTCTGCTGTCTCCAAATCCAGCGCTCAAGTCCCTTTTAGCTGTCATTTCTAGGAGCCTATATTGAGCTTGTCTTCCATATGTAAAGTACAGCAATGTACAGGAGACATGGCCTTAGAGATGGTCCCCTTCAAGAGAATGCTTTGGACTCTTCTGTTCATAACAAGAGGAATTTTGGGAGCTGGAGATACAAGGAAATATGGGTGACCAAGGAAGAAAAGACACAGTTAGGCACTGATGACAATGTGTTGGGCCTGGAGGAAGGAAGTCCAGCCAGAGGAGACTGGGAAAGCAGCCTGCTGAGCACCCTGAGTCTGGAGGGGAGCCATGTCTTGCTTTACCCTATCCAACCACCAAATAGCCCCTAATGTCTCTAGGATAAAATACATACTCCTCAGCTTGGAACTTAAGATCCTTTACAATCTGTCTTTTCAAATTTACTTCAGACTTTTGCCCTTCATACATTCTGCCTTCCAGCTAAAATGTCCAACTTGTTATTCCCTGATCTTGGCATTCCATCTTCTACCTTGGGGCCTTTGCTCCTTGCCTGGGATGCTCTCCCTCCTGACTTAGACTCTCAGAGTCTTTAGCTTTCTTCAGGGTTCAGTTCAGGGACTCCCTTCTACTGAGAACCTTTTCCAATGCCCCTCATCGGTGCTTCTTATCAAGTGTGGGTCCCTCTCCCTCCTCAACGGACCTGGCACTTACTCATCCCTGCAAATCCCAAGAGAGTGTGAACTCTTTGAATGGAAGGATACTTTTCATTTTATTTTTGTGTCCCAATCACCTGGCAGAGAGAGAGAAAGGAAGGAAGGAGGGATGAAAGGAGGAAAGAAGGTTTCAAAAGAGGGAGGAAAGGAAGACAGGAAAAAAGTATGAGGAAGAGAAGAATGAAAGGAAGGGAAGGAAGAAAGAAAGGAAGGAGGGAGTGAGGAAAGAAGGAGAGAGGGAAGGGAGGAAGGAAGGGAGAGGAAAGAAGGAAGTGTAGCACTGTATACTGAAGATGTTGAATCTCTAAACGGAAGATTTTTGCTCTCTAACCTTACTCTATAGTAAACTGTCAGAATGCATGTTTTGGCAAAAGAAAAAATGTAAGGGAAAATCATGATAATAATGCACATTTACAAGGTACTTTGGGGTTATTAATAATAAAAGCTAGCATTTATATAATCCTCTAAAGTCTTGCAAAGTGCTTTACATACTTTAACACATTTAATTCTTACAAAAACACAGGATAGTGGGTGCTATTATTATCTCCATTTTGCAGATGAAGAAACTTGTGCACAGAGAAGTGACTTGTCCAGGGTCATGAAATTTAGAAGTATCTGAGTTAGGATTTGAACTCAGGTCTTCCTAACTGCAAGTCCCATTCTCTATCCACTTGCAGGTTTGGGAAGCATTTTCCGCACAACAATCTTTGAGAAGTAATTCTGACTTGACTTGACTAAGGCATCCTTGTAACTGGGTTCTTTCCATGATGCCATATGGACATCATAAATTTAGAGCTGATCTCAGAGGCCACTGAGTCCACCCCCTTCATCTTACAGATGAGGAAACTGAGGTTGAGACTTGCCTAATGTGGATAATCCCAACTTTCTGCTCGTCAGAAGGAGAATAAGCAGGAATAAGTATAACTGCTGAGGATAAAGTGCTTTCACATCTACAAAGTTCTTTAATTATGTTATTTCATTTGAGTCTCAAACAATCTCACAAGGCAGGTGTGACAAGCATCTTTGTCATCTCCATTGTGTGGATGGGGAGACTGAGTTTCAGAGAGTTAAAGGGACTTGCTTCTAAATAACACATCTTTTAAATAACAAGGTCAGAATTTGAATCCAGGTCTTTACATCTCCACCCCCAGTGTTCTATCCACTGTATGATGGGAGACAGGTAGACAGAAACCTTAAGGTCATTACTGACTTCTCTACCTTCCCTCTCCTCCATCTCCAATGAGCTGCCAAGTCTTGTCAAATTTACCTCTACAACATCTCTAATGGTTCATTTCCTCTCCATTCTCAAAGCTGCTGCCCTATGTAGGGCCTCATCACTTCTTGGCCTCTGCTACCGTGATGGCCTCCTCAGTGCTCTCCTTATCTCCAGCCTCTTCCCTCTCTAATTCATTCCCCACTTGGCTACCAAAGTGAAGTACCTTTCTGCTCTCAATCTATGATCCTATAAGTCAGTAGTTACCTTAAGCCTCAGTTTCTCTATATGTAAAATGAGGGAATTGGACTCAATGAACTCTGAGGTCCCATTCAACTCTCAAGCTATGTCCCTCTTCCATTAGAATACTTTGAAAACTCTCCTTACGCCCCATAGGTTGTCTATCTGACGGTGAGATTCTGTCTGTACCTTGACATCAAGCACCAACCTGATAGGCTGGTCAGTTCTAGGAAAGCTGAAAGCTCCCAAAAGATCATTTCTTGGGCCACTGAGTCTGGCTTAAGGTCACCCTTTTACTTTCAGATCCAGTATTCTCCTTGTATATGCACCTGGCAGACTCTAATTATGGAAGAAAAGGGAACAGAAATGGGGAGGCTGAGCCTCCAGCAGCAGCAGGGAGGGAATTCCTAAGCCAAGGCACTCGGGAAATTCCCTGCTCTTTTTCAAGGGATGGGGCTATTTACTTTTGTGTATGAAAAGGAAGGTGTTACCAAAGAACAGACTCAGTACAGACTGGACTCTGAACCCACACTTCCCAGATGAGTGGCTGCTGGCTAATGCCCACTGGGAAATTTACTCTTTACTTTCTCTCTGAGCCCCATCAGATGCTGTATTTACAGACAGAAAAGGCGGGGGGGGGCTTTCAGGAGAAGCAAAGCATCTCACTGTGGTCTACTCTGAGCAGTGGTGATACTCAGAGTTACTCAAGGGGAGGAAGCAGAAAGGTTTCTTGCTACCATTTTCCCCGTGAAGGGAATTTTTATGTCACGGTCAACAAATATTTAATGAAGAGTCTACTATGTGACAGGCACTGTGCTAAGAGCTGGGGATCCAAAGAAAGTCAAAAGACAGCCCCTGCGCTCAAAGAACTCCTGGTCTAATGGGGGAGACAACATGCAGCACTTGTGTACAAAGTTTAGAGACAGACAATCCACAGAGAGAAGACATCATAATGAAAAGAGATTGGGAAAGATCTCCAGTAGAAAGTGGAATTTTAGCTGGGACTTGAAAGAAACCAGGAAACCAGAATTAGGAGGGAGAGACTTCCAACTTGTAAAATTTCTTTCACTTTCGCTTTCTTTCTTTAGTTCATTTACTAGACCTTTTAACCACCCTGGGAGTCCTTCACAGTCATCTTTCATCTTTCCTGGGGTTCCATTTGTAGTTGCTGAGTTTGTCACTCTTTTTGGAATTTTGTCCTAAAATTCTTTTATTCTGTAGTCTTTCTTCATTGTATTAGGAGTCTGCCATTGTTTCAATATTTCCTCAGTTTCTCCACTGGTTCTTTTCCTTACTATAGGGACTTAAGTCCAGAGCCTGTTAAAGAATGAAGGGTCCTGATTAAATTTATGCCAAGGAAAGATGCTTCTAGGGATAGCTAGTGAAGGTGCTTGATGAATGTTCACCCAACTTGCAATTAGCTTCAAACTTTTTTTGACTCAGTAACTGCTATAGTCACTCCCTGCAAAGAGTGGGCTGAGGGTGGGGATTGGGGGGTGGATGGGTAGAGCAGAGAGCTAGTATCTACGATAGACTGGATTCATTCTAAAGGACTTGGTGATTTTTCACCCCACCCACAACAAACTTCAAATTTTCCTTTCTGCTCTAGTCACCATCCCTCTGAGTCCGAAGAACAGGACTGGGTGTGAGGCAGGTTGAGTCATTTGGGTCAGAAATGGGAACTTAGGCCATTTGCTTGTTTGTTTTAAAATGTTGCTTCAGCTATTATTTTTCAGGAATGTCTTTCCTCTTGATTATTATTTTTTGCTCATTTTTTACTATATGAGAGAAAGAACAAAGAAAGGGGGGTGGGAGGGAAGGAGAGACAGACAGACAGAGCCAGAGACAGAGCTAGAGATAGACACAGAGACACAGAGAGATAGAGAAAAAGAAAGCAAGAGAGCTGAAGCACTCTGGGTTTGGTCAGAATTTTTCACCCATCCATCTTCCTGTAAGTGCAGTCCAGACATTTTGGGAGGAAAAATTCAGAATTGGGATATTCTTTCATTTGTCCTCATCACTAGCTGTGCCACTGAGATGGCTGATGTCCTAGCTCTTGCAGCCATGCATTTAGTGGAAATTCTGATCTGTTCTAAATAGGTGCTTTCCAACCAACTGAAATTTCTGTTTAGTTCAGGAAAACACAGGTTTTGGTTAAATTGGGCAGGAATCCTCTGGTTCTTTTTGGTGCCTTAAATTGATTAGAAAAAAAAATTTAACTCACTTATTGATTTTAAAACACCTCCCCCCACCATTTTGCTTACTTTTCCACTACTCATTGACCATAAATCAGTACTTGTCTTGGTTGAGAAAAGATTCTTCTAAGGATAGCTAATGAAGAGGCTTGTTGATTGCTGACCCTACTTGAAAATAGCTTCAAACTTTCTTTATGCTGGTAGATGTTATAATCACTGTCCACAAAAAGCCGGTACCTAGGATTGGGATGAGGGAGGGGGTGGATGGATTGAGCAGAGAGCTAGTGTCTATGACAGACTTTGAGTTGTAAAAGTGCTTAATTTCCCACTCAACCTACAACAAACTTCAAATTTCCCTTGGCTTAGTAGCTGCTCTAGCTACTGTCCTTTTGAGCCCAAAGAACAGGACTAGGTGTGAGGCAGACTGAGTCATTTGGGGCAGAAAGTGGAACATGTTCCATTTGGTTATTTGTTTTAAAATGTTGTTATAGCTATTAGTGTTCAGAAACTTCTAGGAATAGTTCCGAATTTGGATATTCTCCCACTGATTCCTCCTCACAAGCTGTTCTGCTGAGATAGATGATGTCCAAGCTCTTGTGTCCATGCATTTGGTGGAAATCCTGATATGTCCTAAGAGGGACTTTCCAACAAATTAACTCTTCTGTTGAATTCAGAAAACCATAGGTTTTGGTTAAATTGGACAAGAATCCTATGGTTCTTTCCTGTGCCTTCAATTAATTATATAACATGATTATAATAATATAATAAATATACACATATTTCACCTTCATATTAAACTATGAAAAAATTAAATACACATAATGATTTTTAAAAACTCACTTTTCTGACTTTTCCATTACTCATTGGAAATAAATCAGTATTTGTCCTGGTTGAGGCAATGAGTGGAAACTTGCAAATATTATTTCTCATCAGCATTATTTGTCTATGGGGCAGTTAGGTGGTACAGTGGATAGAGCAACAGATCTGAACAAAGGAAGCTCTGAGTTTAAAATCCGTTCTTAGACACTAGATGTGTGACCCTGGGCAAGTCACTTAATCGCTATTTGCCTCAGTTCTTCATCTATAGAACAAGGGACACACTGAAGAAGGAAATGGCAAACCACTCCAAGATCTTTGCCAGGAAAATCCCATGGACAACTTCCAAGGGGTCATGCAGAGTCAAACGTGACAACAGCTGAACAAATTATTTGTTCTTACTAAACATTCTTGCCCTGAGATCTTTGGACTTGTTTTTTTTTTTAATTCTGATAAATATATTCTAATATAATTGGTTTCCTTTGTAATCCTATGTATTATTTTATGCATTTAAAAGCATAATTCTGAGAAGTGGTTTGTGGGTTTCACCAGACTGTGCCAAAGACATCCATGTGATATAAAAAGGTGAAAAACCCCTAGACAAATACTTCAATAGATCTATGAATTCACTAATATGGTTTTTCCTTCAATTTCCTTCAAACACAATCCATTCGTACCTTCTCATTTTTGTGCATTCATATCTATCTTTTCCCATATATTCTCTACAGATAACCCATATCATATAAAAGATGCCTACCTCTAGTCCTTATAACATTCCATGAATACTAGTATAGTTGTATACTAGTACTTGACTGGTCTATCCCTTTCTCATGCTCCAAGATCAACTCCTTTTTTAATCAAGCACTCCTTGGATGATATCTTTCAATAATTCTTGTGCCCATGTTATCATTGGTAATATGTTGACAATATGCCCCAGCTTATTTACCCAAACCATATAACTCTCCACTGCTTTGGGGGTGATTGACAGTGTCGATTCTTCAGAGATTCATATTCTATGACTTATAGTCATATAGTGATGCTGCAAATATATTAATATTAAAAACATAGAAGTATAATGATATATGGAGAACTCAGATGAATGAATAAAGTGTTTATGAATGGCACTTACCACATACAAATAGAAACAAAATAGAATTAATCATTTACTATTACCATTATTATGTGTAATTATTAATAGACTAGAAACAGAAATAATTGAATAGGACAGAAAAGAAACCCAGTCTCTATTTTCAAGGAGCTCCCATTCAATTTAATGGAAGGGACAAGATATAGAGAAATACACATGATCTCAAGTCAAGGGTCTTCAGTGTTTTTTGCAGAACAAAGATGAAATCAATTCATGATTAGGAATCCACATGCCTTCTTTTGTCTTTCTTTTTCTGAGTTAAATTTTACTTAAAGAAATAATTTGAATGAAGATTTTTAAATTTCTTTGTGCTTCCTTGGTCATTTGAGAATTTGTGATAAAAGTGAAGCCACAGTATCCTCCTCCTAGCAGATGCTAAATCCAGGGTCTTTCTAGTAGTCGGTGCTGTCCACATCTCCTAGGGAAGATCTTTGTTTCCAGTACGAAGGCACCCGAGCCTGCTCATTGGGGAAAACCAGCTTAGGATATCTGTTTCTTGACTTTCTCTGAAAAAAAGGCAAGCTGTAAAATAGTTGACATTTTCATTTGCCAGGTCCTTTCCAAAGTCAAGAGAAATCAGTTACCATGAAATAAATAAATGAACAAATCCTGGCTTCAAAAGATGCCCCACCATCACCCTTGGTGTTTCCCAACATGGACATGCAGAAAATCAAGTGATTCCCAAAATATGTTCCTTTATTTAAATGCCTCACCCCAGATCTATGAAAAGAGTCTCAGATAGCATTGAAGCATCCATTGCTTTTCTTCCCACTTTTTCCTTATGGGGACTAGATCGTACAATTTGTATCACAACACCACAATTTTCTTAACTCTGTGGAATTGTTTAAAGAGGGAACCCTTAAGGGGGTAGTGTAAGTCAAGATTCTTAGGTTATAACCCTGACTCTGCTATTTACTGATGTGGAACCTTGGGCAGATCATGACCCTCTCTCTGATCTCTTCTGCACAATGAGAAGGTTGGAATGGATCATCTTTCAGGTCACTTCTAGTATTTAGATTTTATAACTCTATGAAATACACCCTCTACCAATGACTCATTGTAGCATCAGAATAATGAGGAAACTGAGGTCCAGGAAGGTTGATAGTAGTATAGTTTTAGGATTGGTATAAACATTAAGGGCCACTTAAACTGACATCATCATTTCATTGATGAGGAAATGAGTTCCAGAAAGGTTACATATCGTCCTTTTTTTTGTGGGGGGGAGATAGCAATTGGGGTTAAGTGACTTAACCATGGTAACACAACCAAGAAGTATCAGAGGTGAGACTCAAACTCAGGTTCCCCCTGACTCCAGGGCCAATGCTCTATCTACTGCGCCACCTAACTGCCCCAGTATAGTGCTTTTTTAAGATCTTCAAAACACCCTACCTGCATTATCATGGCATATAGGGGAAAGAACACTGGTTTTGGTATCAAGAAGATGTGGGTTCAGATCTCACCTTGGATACTTACTAGCTGTGACCAGGAATAAATCACTTAACCTTTCTTGGCTTTAGTTTCCTCATCTGTAAAATGAATGGATTGCACTAGGTAGCCTCTAAGGTCCTTTCTAATTCTGAGACTATGATCTTATGAACTTCCTTGGGCCTCAGTTTCCTCATCTATAAAATGAGGTGGTTGGTCTAATGTTCTCTGAATTCCTGCCCACTTCTAGACAGCTCTATGAGTCTATGATTCTAGGGATATGAATGAAATGATCCTATAGTTTTGTAGCAAGGTTTGGACTCACACTCCTAAAAGAAGTTGGATATGTTTCCCCCTCTCAGAATCGTTGGGGTGTTTATGAGGGGTAGGAGTGATTCTTTACTGGAATTGACTCTAGCTATAATTCTGGTATGTTTTCACCATTAACTGCTAGTGATTAGCACCCTGATTTTAGTTAATCAATTAAAAATCAATCAACTTTTATAAAATGGGTATTATTGTAAAGATATAGCAAGAATGGAAGTTCAAATATTCTCTCTTAACTTCAAACTCTTTGGGACAAATTCTTCTTATTTCACCTTTTTTTCCAGGGAGAATGAGCCCAAATTAAAGAAGTTTTTCTGTAACATGTGGTCTCATCAAGTTTACTTCCATATTCAGCATGGTATTTGGATGCCATGGATAGATAGATGAATGAGTATGCATCTCTGCTCCTTCTGGGAGGCATCAAGAAGATGGCTCAGGACTTCATTCCTCCCTTTGAACATCCATCCTAGACTCCAGCTCTAGGACTTCTGGTAGCTTACTCTCCAGATATTTCAAAGCTTTTGAAAAGGTCTTGGTTATTTCTAATCTCCTTCCCCTAAAAGCAGAAAGGATAGATATAACAGAAACTGAAGCAACAGCAGGGCTGTATCAACCAGAGACTTAGTCCTGGCCTCCTCACTCAAACACAGCCAAGCAGGAAAGAGGTCAGAGTAACTGTCCTTTGGAATGTACCTCACCTTGGGCTCTGTATTCAATCAGCAATCTGTCTCTTTGTCACATGATCAGGAGACTACAAGTTCTATTTTGTTTGTCTATGCTTCAGATTTTAGGAAGAAGGACACTTCTGTTACACATCATCATGTGTTTGATGATGGAAGGAGACTCTTGGGGAATGCATTAGCCAGGTACTCTTTATATACTCACCTACTTCCCTATTACTCTGTCAAAAGCAGAACATAAATTCTAACGGGTCCTAAAAGGCTTTGAATGAGGACTCAGGGACAGACTATAAGTTTTATAGTCAAAAGGTTAGCCTTGCTAAGTTGGAAAGACATTACCAGACTGACAGCAGGATAATAAATGTTCTCCCATAGCAACTCTCACAGACTGTCTTAGAAGGGTCAAGCCCTGCATCAATGGAGAGAAAGGCCTATACTGGCAAAAGTGCAAACACTTGGGTATATCATCCAAATTTAAAAGGTATTGGGATGGAAAATATGGGGAGATTTGGGGATCAAAGAAACATTTAATATTTAACAAGCACATTTTCTGAGCAGGGATTGACCTTGGGTAAATTATTTAAGCTCCTTCAATGTCAGTTTCTTCATCTGCAACATGAAGGGGTTAAACTAGGATGGTCCTTGAGTATCCCTTCAAGCCCTAGAGATAGAGGGGGAGAGACAGAGAGAAAAAGAGAGAGAAAGAGGAAAAAGAGGAAGAAAAAGAAGAAGAGAGGAAGAAAAAGGAGAGAGAGAAAGAGAGAAACTCAAGTGGAATCAGAGTATCTTTTATGCAGAGATCTAGGCATGAATTATATTCTGATGTTCATCCCAGTAACAGGGGATCTCAAGGAGGGAGATAGAAGTGGAATTTAGAAGATCATGGTAGATCATAAAGAAAGTCAAAGGCCCTGGGTTCAAATTCCACCCCTGTCTGCATGACCTAGGAAGAATCATTTTATCTCCCTGCCTTAATTTCTTCATTTGTAAAGAAAGCAATTTCTATTAGAGGCCCTCTGAAGTTCCTTTCAATCCTAGATATATAAAGAGGAGGGACTATTTTAGGGAATAATGAGACCTACCAATGCAGAAGTATGGAAGGGTTCTGAAAGGCACTGATGACCTTGACTTTCTTGTCAAGTCTATGGTGAATGCATAGTCCCATCTTAATTAGAGAAAACCAGTTATGGAGAGGATGAAGTCTTTTTTCACATTGTTTTAAAAAAATGTGTGAGCATTCACTTTTTTCTAAATTTGGGTTCCAAATTCTCTCTCTCTCTCTCTTCTCACCCTCCCCTCTTCTTAAGAAGGCAAGGAATATATCAATTATACATCTGAATTCATACAAAACATATTTCCATATTAGCCATGTTGCAAATCAAACAAAAAAGATAAAGTGAAAAAAATCTGTTTGAATCTGCACTCAGAGTTCATCGTTCTTTCTATAGAGGTTGATAGTATTTTTCATAATGAATTGTCCTTGGAATTGTCTTGGATCATTGTATTGAGAAGACTAGCAAAGTCATTCACAGTTGATTATCGTTACAATATTGCCGCTATTGTGTACAATGTTCTCCTGGTTCTGTCCATTTCTCTCTGCATCATTTCTAGTAAGTCTCAGTTTTTTCTAAAACCAATCATTTCTTATAGTACAATAGTATTTCAACCATGATTATATACCACAACTTGTTCAGTCATTCCCTAATTCGGGGACATTCCCCTCAATTTCCAATTCTTTACCATCACAAAAAGAGCTGCTATACATGTTTTTGAACATGTGGGTTCTTTTCCCTTTTCTTTGATCTCTTTGTGATACAGACCTAGTAGTGGTATTGCTGGGTCAATGAGTATGCAGCTTTATAGCCCCATGGGCATCATTCCAAATTGTTCTCCAGAAAAGTTGAACTGATTCACAATTCCACCAACAATGTATTAGTGTCTCAATTTGCCCACATCTAGGAGGGGTGAAGTTTCTAAGCTCATGAAGATCCCTGGTTTTCTAGCTGACTATTATTATGTTGATTGTGTGCAAGTGGGGGTGAGGGAGGGGAACTAAAAGAAACAATGTAGAAGAAATACAAACAATTCAACCATTCTGTAGAGCAATTTGAAACCATGCCCAAAGGGCTATGAAACCAGGCAAACCCTTTTACCTAGCAATGTCACTACTAATTCAATATCCCAAAAGAGATAAAAACCAAAAAAGGAGAAGGTATGTACAAAAATACTTACAGTGACTCTTTTTTGGGAGGAAAAGAATTAGAAATTGAGGGGATGCTCATCAATTGAGGAATGATTAAACAAGTTGTGGTTTGTGATTATGATGGCATATTATTGTACTATACAAAATGATGAGCAGGATGCTGTCAGAAAACCTGGAAAGACTTGCATGGGCAGATGTAAAATGAAATGTACTGTGTACAAAGTAAGAGCAATATTGTAAGATCAGCTGTGAATGACTTAGCTCTTCTCAGCTATACAACAATCCAAGACAACTTTGAAGGCCTTATAATGAAAAATGTTTCTGAATACAGATTGAAGCACACATTTTTTAAATTTTCTTTATTTTTCTTGAGGTTTTTTTTTTTGTCTGTGTTTTCTTTCACAACATGGCTATTATGGATACGTTTTGCATGACTGCACATATAAAACCCACACTGAATTGTTTACCTTCTCAATGAGGAAATGGGGTGGGGAGGGAAGAAGGGAGACAATTTGGAAAATCCAAGTTTTAAAAACAAATGTTAAAAATTGTTTTGACACATAACTGGGGAAAAATAAAATATGAAATAAATTTAAAAAAATAAAAATACATAAACACACATAGACATACACACATCCCAACTACCTACAAAATAAGAGGGTTTCTGAACTTCCTGAGGTACTCATCCCAATATATGGTATCTATTCTTGGTTAATCTGGCCTGGTACAAGAATATGCTTAAGAAAGAATTCATAACCTCAACTGCTATAAAATCATGACTAGACTTGTAAACTCCTCTGGCTACTCCTAGGTATCTGGGGAAAGTGGCAGGTATATAAGAGAGACCAAAATTCTATTTATTGCTGCCTCTCTCACAACATTCTCTTCACTCCTTTGAACCCCTCTTTTCTTTCCTTCACATTACCTGAAAAGGAGAGGTATATGTCATGATTCTTTGACTTCTCCAAGTCAATCTAAGATTAAGTCCTCTCTATGTAAATAAAGATAGTATTTAGAACTTGGAGGCTCTCAAAGAGGCAACACTATCTTCCCAAGCACCATCTTACCTCTTGGCAACTCTTGGCTTCTATTATTTCGTTAAATCCATTAAATTTGTGCCTCTGAAAATCCTCTCCATGGCTGCATTGGCATGGCACAAAAGTAACCTTAGTCTGTGCACAAGTCCTGAAAGGTCCCACCAACCTGCAACATTAGTCTAGCTGGACAATAGACTATATATTTCTCATCTGAGAATCAGTCCAACTCATCTGAAAGAGGATATCACCAACTGATCAATCCTCAAGCATTTATTCAGCACTTACGATATGGCAGCTGGGTGCTGCAAAGTCTAGGCATGAGGGACAGCCTTGGCAAAGGAAGAAAGGCAGGGGACAGAAGGTCACAAGTGAGGAAAGCAAAAAGTCTACTTTTTCAGACCATAAAGAGCAGGAAGAAGAAGAAAGCATAATAAAACTGAGCAAGTTATAGTAATGTGGGCCTCTTAGTGATTTGTTTCTTGCCTAGGATCTCTCAAAGGTCAAGTTATACAGGAGTTGTGATCTGCATCTAGGGGCAGAGGAAATTTGTTCTTCATCCTTCATTCTCAAAGAGGACCAATCATCAACAGGATGAATGTCTTGACTTGTCAATGAATTGGGTTGAAGCAGACCTGCCCAACTTGGTAGTAGGTAGGGGTCAAAATTAAAATAGGCTAAATTTCCTCACCAAATCTTGTGTAGTGTTCATCCCTCATGCCTGGAATGCATCTCCTCTTCTCTCCCCACCTCTCATGAAGTTTGCTCTAGCTGGCCTCCAAAATCTCTTCTTAATTAGAGGAAACCAATCAGGGAGAGGAAAAGACTTTAGACACATGAAGATCCTTGGCCATCCAGCAGAGTAGAAAGCTCTAGCTCCCTAGTTCCCTTCAGAGATGAACTCAGGTGCCAGTGAGGCTGTTCTAGATTCCCCTGGGTCTTAGTGTTCTCCCCCTATTGAAACCACTTTGCACATACTTAGAATACAGCTAGTATTTATTTATTTGTCACATCTCCCCAGGTGAATGTAAACTCCAGAATGGCAAGAACCGGTTTCTATTTTGTTTTCGAATTCCCAGTGCCCAGTACAATGACTGGTACATAGTAGATGTTTAATGAATTTTCTTGAATTTAATTCCCCATTCCCCACACTGTGGTTCAATGCCAAACCAGTGCCCATAAATCATCAAGGTCAACCCCTCCTATTTTGCAGATGAGGAAACTGAGGCTCATAAAGATTAAGCATCTTGCTGGGATCACACACTAGTGTCTAAGGTGACTCCAAGTCCAAGACACTATCCACTCTATCACATTGCTCTCTCAAGGGACTAGACAGATCCCTTTGCTTTCCTTAGTTCTCCTAGGAGATGTAAATTTTCATGGTGACTATAGAAATCCAGTATACATAATGAGGGAAGTAATAGTCCTGTTATACTGGGGTAGTTTCCATAAGGTACAGTATCGTGTTCACTTCTAGGTACCATTTTTTTGGCAGGGGGTGGGGGGGGAGATGTTAGGCAATTTGTGCTAAGTGTGTTGCCAAGAGTCACACAGCTAGTAAGTGTCAAATGTCGGAGAACAAATTTGAACTCAGGTCCTCCTGACTCCAGGACCATGCTACCATCTAGTTGCCTCTGGGTACCACTCTTTAAGAAGGATGTCAATAAACTGGAGTGTGTCCAGAGGAGGGTGATCATGTTCAAGTGACAAGACTTGCAGCTGTGTCATATGAGGAGTGGGTGGAGGGAATAGGGGTTGGTTAGACTGGAGAAGAGAAAACTTAGTGGGAACCATGTATTTGAAGGACCATCATGTGGAAGAGAGATTTAACTTAGCCCCTTTGGTCCCAGAAAATGGACCCAGGAGCAATGGGTGGAAGCACAGAGAGGCATATTTCAACTCATCGTATGGAATTTCCCCCTTGATAATTAGAACAGTTGAAAATGGAAGAAGCTGCTTTGAAATTTCATGGTTTTCCCATCCCTGAAGGTAGGATACTAGGGGACAAGAGTATAATTTTCTCATTTATTTTGCAATATTGCAAATATGGAAATCTATTTTGCATGATTTCACATGTATAATTGATACCATATTGTTTGCATCCTCAGTGGGTGGGGGAGGGAGAGAATCTGAAACTCAAAATTTAAAAAGAAAAGGACATTAAAAATAAATATTTTCTAAAAAGAAGAAAAAGGCTTACAGATAAATATAAATGAAAAAGGCGATATAGAAGTTTTGTTGTGTTTAGTTGGACAAGATGACCTGTAAGGTATCTTCAAATACTAGGATTCTCTGAAATCTGAGCCAAATTTTGCAAGTTTTCCCTCCCCCTTTTCAGACCATTCTCCCGCAGGAAAAAAAAGCTTACATCACAGACCCTAGGACTCCCATTTGTTCACATAAATCCTCTATAGAGACTTCTATTTTGCCAGTTTAAGTCATAAATCATTATATTAAATCCAGGAAATTACCTGGGGTTCATGAATTCTTGCTTATCAACATTTTAACCAATATTTATTATATGCCTTCTATGCTCAAGGTACTATTCTAAGCACAAAAGAAGCAGATCCAATCCAATTCAAATCAAGTATTTAGTAAATGCCCACTAGGTGCCAGGCATTGTTTTCGGTTCTAGAGATATGGAGATGAAAATAAAATGGATCCTTCCCTCCATGAACTTACATCTCACAGGGAGGAAACAAAAATATATAAATGTAGATATAAATACACACACACACACATATATATATGTGTGTGTGTGTGTGTGTGTGTGTGTATATCTATATATATGATAAATATAAAAACTGGAGTTTGTTTTAAGGAAATGTACATATATACATATATGTGATTAAATTAATAGTAATGTAATAGTAATATAATAATAAAATATTAATATAATTAATATAATATTATATATTTATATATTCTATATAATTAAAATATTAATATAAAAATTGGAGTTTACTTTTATGGTGGGAAAAGTGCTAATGACTACATAGGAATAAGGAAATGTCCCATGTAGAAAGTGGACCTCTATATTTTACTGGGGACAGCAGCATGCACAGTTGGTAGAGTGCCGGGCCTGAATTCAGTAAATCCTGAGTTCAAATCCAGCTTCACACATTTTCTAGTTGTATAACCTTTGGTAAACTCTTGGGAGCAGTTAAAATCAAACTCTAAGGAAAGAGATATCCCATATTTGTAGGCCAAACTCCATTCAGAACCCAATTCTGGGACCATTTATTTTTCTGTAGGATCATCAAGGCTCCAGGAACACTGGACATTCTCAATGAACAGTCCAAGAATGACTGAACTCCAAGGCCATGTGGGTTGGATCTGGTCTCCAGTGGCCAGGTGCACTTCCAGAATGACTTCATCTCCATGATCAGACAGATTTCTGGGACATCAGAATGCTAATGCTGCTAAAAGGTGGTGCAAGCATCAATCTCTTCCCACTGGAGAGGATCATAAGGAAAACTCAACTTTTTCACCTGGTTGCCCAATAGTTTATTTCCCCAGACATGATTTTATTGAGAGCCAGAAAAAACAATCACTAGTGGAAGCCCAACCTATCCAGTTCCAAGGAAACACTGTGAACTCTTGAACCAAATAGAAGTCTTAGGTTTGGAAACTCCATTTATGACCCAAAGAGTGGGCATCTTCAGCTTTGTCAATAGTCTTGGAGAAGCAAACAGACTCAGAAGCATTCCATAATGACGGAAAATCCAGGCATGTTGCCCATGCTAATTATATCATTCAGTGGGATGAATGTCTCATGTCTTGGCTTTCCTTCCCTGCCCCCTTGGATATCTGGGATTTTCCTGGAGTCAATATTGACCTAATGATGTACTATGTTTGAATATATAGACGAGGCCACTGGCTCAACCATCAGGACTCTTAATTCATAGAGTGGATCATTGACTCTAGAGCTGGCAAGGATTATAGGTTCAAAGGCCATCACTCCCATTTACATAGGAGGAAACTTGGCACTGAGTGGGGAGAGCAACTTGCCCATGGCTGGATACGTAGTAAGTGGCAGAGTCAGGATTTGAAACCAAGTCAAAGGATACCATCATAGGACCTAAAGGGGACCTCAGAGGCCATAGAGTCCAATCCCCTCATTTTACAGATAAGGAAACTGAGGACTATGGAAATCAAGTGACTTGCCCAAAGTCATGTGGACAGCAAATGAAAGAGGTGAGATTTGAACCCAGGTCTTCTGAGACTCCAGAGTCAGTGCTCTTTCCACTGCACCATTGAGTTTTATTTCCCAAGGCCTTTAACATAAATGGATTCTTACAATAGTCCTGTGAGGTAGGCTATAGTATCATTATGATTATATCCATTTTACAGATGAGGAGATGGAGGCAGAGAAGTGGCGTGACTTGCCCAAGGTCACATGGTTAGTAATTGGAAAAGCCAAGACTTGAAGTCACTAGGTCTTTTGATTTCAGACAGTGCTCTTTCCACCATACCAAACTACCTGGATCATCAATCATTTGGTCCATCAGTCAATAAGCATTTATTAATCATTTAACTGTATTCTAGGCACCATACTAAATAGGTACATATCATAGGTTTACAACTGTCAGGGCCTTTAGTCCAATCTCCTTGATTTTACAAAGGGAGAAACTGAAGTACCAGGTAGGGAAATAACTTGCCCATGGTCCCACAGGTAGTAAGACTCAGGAATCAAACCCAGGTCAGAAGATCAATCAAAGTCCTAGGGCTGAAAGGAACCTCAAGTCATCTGATCCAACACTCTCATTTTACAGATGAGGAAACTGAAGTTAAAAGAAGTTAAGCAACTTGCCTAATTTGAGTCTGAGTTGAGTTTTGAACCCAGGTCCTCTATCTCCAAATTCCAGTACTTTTTCATACATGTATATTGAAGTGTTTTCCAGTTTGGAGAATGGGAATGTGCATCTTTGTCCATACTCTCTTTTCCCCCATTCCAATCCATCTTCCATTCAACTATCAGAGTAATATTCCTAAACACAAGCTAAAACATATCACTCCCATTCAATAAACTCCAGTGGCTTCCTATTACCTCCAGGATCAGATATAAAATACTCTGGTTGCCTTTCAATGATAGCCAATATTTTGATTACACTTGGAGGTTTACAAAAGGCTTTGCAAATTTTATCTCTTTTGATCCCTACAACAACCCTTGGAGGTAGGTGGTATTATTAATTATCCTCATTTTACAACTGAGATAACTGAGGCAGGCAGAAGTGATTTACCCAGAGTTACACATTTAGATCTGAGGCTAGATTTGAACTCAGATTTTCCTGACTATAGATCCAGAGCTCTGTTCACCGTACCACCTCACTGCCTTTCAAAACCCTTCATAACCTGGTCCCTTCTTACCTCTCCAGAACTCCCACACTTTTTTCTCCCATCAACATATTGACTTTTCTTTTCTTTCTTTTTCTTTTTTTGCCTTTCTTTGTATTTCCAGTGCTTAGCACAATGGTTGGTGCATAGTAGGTATATAACAAATATTAGCTGACTGACTAACTGACTGACTTTTTTACCTGGTCCCTCTTTATCACTTAACTACACGACAGCTGGTCTGGGCTAGCCTTCAGTTGGAGAATAGAAACAAATACTCTTTCTCCCCTCTAGCAGCTTAGTGGTATAATAGAGTATTGCCAGTTCAAATCCTCTTCCTAGCTTTGTGACTCTCAGCAAGTCACTTAACTTCTATTGGCCTCAGTTTCCTCATCTGTCAAATGGCACCTACCTCCCAGGGTGGTTGTGAGGATAATATTTATAAAGCACTTTGCAGACCTTGAAAATACACTATGCGTAAGGTATATTATTATACTATGTAGAGACATTCCATTCAGAGAGAAGTGTGACCCAATTTCTTTATCATCCCTCAATAACTTGAACTCCAGTCTCTTGTCAGGGGTGTTCATACTCCACCATGCTGAGTTTTCAGTTTGTAAATGTTGACCACTGATTGCTCCATTTCATATGCAATTAAATGCAGAATGTGCAAGAGATCCTTCCTCTTAGGGCTCTCTTCCCACCTTTCCTCCCACCCACATTAAAAAAGTCTTTTATTTGGCTATGGGCTTTTCTCTCATAGTAAGATAGATAAAGAGAGGGACCATAAGTTGTCCCATGATAAAAGCTGTGATGAATAGATTGGTCAGGATGACTCTGAACCATGTGCCAGTGTGGATGGCCCAACCTGACTTTAGCTAGCAAGGTCTATATTTGGAATGGGAGTTGGTCACTTTGAGGGTCACAGGTTAAGTCATTGTGGGAACTTAATTCCATGGATCAGGAAACAAATTCCTTCAATTTACCCAGAGCATCAAATTACCAAATTAGTAAGACGTGTCATTCTGTTCCTCCAGTATTAGTTTGGGTTTTCCACACCATGCTGAGACAGGTGATTCAACTTTCTGACCACTTTCCTTTCTGCTGTGACTCCTAATCTAAAACTCCCTTTTACCAGAAAGGGGCAATTTCCCATAGCTAGTTGACAGTGGGAAAGTTAGGGCAGAAGTGATGATGAACCAAAGGAACACTGAAAGAGAAAATCCTTATATTGGGTTGTCTCCCTCACTTGCTGCAAGAAGTCAAGAATAAGCAGACTATTCCCTGAATTAGGAAACACTGTCTGGTTCCAAAAATACACATCTGATTGTACCTGTTTCCTCACAGCCCCACCAACGCTGGATTTTATCCTTTTAATTTATTCTTACTAATTGAAGTAGTGTAAAGTCATACCTTATAACTTTTAGTTTCCTTTTCTTTAATTATTAATGAGGGCAAGATATTTCCCTCATGTGAATGTATTAGTGGAGAAATGTTTCTGTTTTGTACTTCTAAACAAGGTGATGTCTATTTGATAAAAAAAAATGTAATACTGTCAACAAAGTCCTCTTTCTCCTCAAATATTCTCTGTTCCCTACAAAAGTGTTTGTGAGTTTGAGGAAAACACTGAAGACAGTCATTAGGAACCAAAGTTTTGTGTGGTTAAAATATATAAAGGGGTCATATATAAAGTGAAATAAAAACCTAGGCAAAATAATACACTGTTAGTGGAGCTGTGAATTGATCCAGACAAAATAAAAGTGAATAAAATGTTTGCATCCTTTAACCATTGCTAGGCATACACGCCCAAGAAGGCCAAAGAGAAAGAGAAAGATCTTATATGCAACAAAATATTCATAACACATTTTCTGTAATAACAAAGAACTGGAGGAGAAAACAAAGCAGATATCTATCAACTGAGAATTGGTTAAACCCTTTGTGGTACATAAATGAGCATGTTGAATATAGATCAGCATGGAAAGATTTATATGAACCGATATTGAATGAAGTAAGCCAAGACATGAAAGTGATGTGTAACTAGAGGGTTGAACGGAGCATTGTCAAGTTACTCTTCCACTTCTGACCAACCTTAAGTGTGTGACTCAGCAATGAAGGAAACTTGATATTTTTTGGATGGCAAAGCAATTCCTTCATTGGTCACTGAGCCAGAAGAGTTAATGATCTAGTGACCCTTTAGAAATGATTGATGCCATCTCTCGCCTTTTCTTGCCCTGTTCTCTTTGTAGTTTGGATTATTCCAGGACCAGTTGGAATCATTTCCTGTGAGGAGTGGGAGAAAAGCACTCTAGTCCCATTCTGGTCACCATGTAGTAATGAGTACATGTCTGCTAAAGTCTATGTCCTGTCTAGGTGATGATGAATTTGGATCTGTCTCTTCTGTCTTGGTTCTTTCATGATCTTAAGAGAATGAGAATCAATATCAGCATGGATATATAAGGCTTAAAGTACATCTTGTGAGTTTCAGAGGTTCAGGGGTTCTGAGCCCTTTGGTCAGAATCTACTGGCTGCTGTCCTTAAAAACTACTCCAACACTTCAAGGAGTAGGTAACCACCAGCAAGGCGATGAATCCCATCTCTGACATTGTCTGACATAAGACATTTGCCATAAGAAAGACAGAACAAAGCAGAGGTGAAATGTGAAATGATTATTTAGCACTCATACAGACTAATGCAATCTCCCAGCAGACTGTAATATTTGTAACATTATTGATTGTTTAAGCCTTGCTAATTCTTGCTGTGTTTTTAGGGTCTTTTAGCATTTCTATTGTGTATAGGAAATAAATAGCTGTCCCATATATGATTCATATTATATATTAAGTACCTTTCTACTGCTCCTTTTGGATAGAAAACCGACCCTATAACCAGAAAGACTTGTGTTCAAGTCTTGCTTCTGGCATGTCTTGACTATGTCATCTGGGTACATCATTAGACTTCTCATTGACTCAGGCAAATCTCTAAGAATATAAGTTGTGGATCAGGTGCTAATTTTCTTTAAAATAAATTATTTCCTTAACAGGAGTTCTCTATTCCAATGAAATCACATGTCTTGTCCTAGGGGATAAAGATAGAAATGAAGATAAAGATAGATAGAAATCTACAGCGATGGAGATGGTAATAGAGATAGATATAGATGTAGACATTGATGTAGATACAGACATAGATATAAATAGAGACATAGACCTTGGGATATTAATAATATTGTATAATAATGGCACAATATATATAGCACTTTAAAGTTCATGAGGTACTATACAAATTTTATCTCATTTGATGCTTACAATAATTCTGGGAAATAGGTGCTCTTATTATAATGCCCATTCTACAGATCTATAGATCTTGTAGATTCTATGGGTGGGGTCCTAGGAATTAGATCTAGAAATGACTAGGAGGAGAGTGAGTCACATGACATTTTGGAAAATGCCTAGTATTTTCAGTGATGCCACAAAGCTGCCATATATATACCAAACACAGGTCCATTCAACCATAACCCTCTCCTGCTCAATAAAGTTCGGAGGCTGCCTATTGCTTTTAGGATCAAATCCAACTCCACTCTTGGGCATGTAAAGCCCTTACTCACCTGGCTCCAATTTAGCTTTATTATACAATTATTATATACAACCTTTTTATACAGTTGTCTCCTTTGCACACTCTGTAGTAAGTTGACCTTCTGACTGCTGTTCTTCACACCATCTCTCTATCTCTACATAAGTTATCTATCATTCCTGGAGTGCACTCCCTCCTCACCCTTATTTCTTAAAATCCATCACTTTCTTCAAAACTCAGCTTGAATCCTTCCTTCTACATGACAGCTTTTCGGCTCTTTGTATTTCATATGTCCCTATATAAATACATAATGTTTTCCCTGTAATGGAATGGAATGGAAGCTCCCTGAGGGCAGGGAATGTTTAGTTTTTGTCTTTTTATCCTAAGTATCTAGCATGGTGTCTGGCAGCTTAATAAATTATGATGGATTGGTGGTTAAAATGACTTCAGGCTTATCTCTGAAACAAAGGCTCATATTTTAACATCAATATTTATCTGGTGGTATAGGTCACACAAAGGGCAGTGGAGAGGTATATAGTGGCTTTGAGTAGGTGGGAAACATTCCAAATGAAGATTGCACAGGAGAAGCAACATAAAGGATGGTAAATTTAGAGTCTGAAAGGAGCTTAGAGACCTTCCTTATTTCCATATGTGGAAACTGAGGCACAGGCAGGTTAGATGACTTGCTTGGTCACATACTACCTTTCCCCCACAAAACTAGCAACCGTAAGTAATTAGGAACAGGAAAATGATGCTGGTGGGGCTGTAGAAAAATGGGTATACTTCATATATTTTGGGTTGATATTCAAATTGGTGTGAGAGCAATTCTGCAGAAAGTATATCACCTCACCTTTGGACTGTTGAAATAGCCTGCTGGGAGGTCTGTCTGCCTCAAGTGTCTCCCCACTTAGATCCATCCTCCATTCTCCCATCAAAGTGATTTTCCTTAAACTAAAAGGTCTGATCATGTTAGACCCCTAACATTTTTATTTACTTTAAAAATTCCAGTGGTTCTCTATCACCTCCAGGAGAAACATAAAACCCTGTGTTTGATATTCAAAGTCCTTGATAATATTCCCCCTCTCCTATCTTTCCAGTCTTATTATACCTTGCTCTCTAACACAGACTCTTCGATACAATGATGCTGACCTCCTGGCTGTTCCACGAACAAGACTCTCCATCTCTCAGCTCAGAACATTCTCTTTGTGTCCACAGGCTTAGCACAATGCCTGGTGCATGCTCAGTCCTTAATATGTACTAGCTGATTGATTGATTGATGAGGTAAAGGCAAGTCACTCATCTACCTCAAAGGAGGGAATTACCACACTGAGAATTTCCCACTCTCATGAAATCACAGCTCCTGACTCCCCATATTATTTATAATAAACCATCTTTATAACAAAAGCACAAGCAACAAGATATATTCCAGATATGATTTCTCCAAAGGTTTAGTTTCAAACTCAGACCTCACAATCTCCAGGCAGATGCAATATTGCAAAATTCCAGTTTATCCATGCAAAGAACTTGGTATACGATATTCCAAGAAAGTAGAGGACATGGACTCAGAGCCAAGAATAATTCACCTAGCAAAGCTGAGTATAATACAAATGAAAGAAATGATATTTAATGAAATATGGGACTGGAAATCATATCTGATGAAAAGACCAGAGAAACTTTGGGGTTCAAACACAGGAGTAAAGTGAAACATTAAAGAGTGAACATAAATAAACAATTATAAAAGACTAAGCAAGGATAAACAACCTTCACCCTAATATGAGGAGATGATCTTCGTGTCTTCTCAGAACCCATCCACAGCAGGGTTCATAAAGGATATTCAATTAGACAGGACTGGGGAGTGTTTCGGTTATGTCTTGATGATACTAAGAAAGGAATGAAAAAAGAGGGGAAGAGAAAGACACTGTGTGCAGTGGTAGAGAGTGAGAAGAGAAAAGAAGGCTAGGGAAAATTATCTGATAATAAGGATTCCCAATATATGCAAGGAGAAGGAAGAGGGGAGAATAGATGATACTTGGACCTTGATCTCATCTGAATAAGTTAAAATAAAAAAGAATACACGCACACACACACACACACACACACACACACAAAGTTGGGTACAGAAATATATCTCACTCGGCAGGAAAATAAAAGGAAAACAAGAGAAAAAGGGAGGAGAAATTAGAAGAAGGGCAGATTGAGGGGCTACTAGATGGCACAGTGGATAGAGTGCCAGGAAAACCTGAGTTCAAATATGACCTCAGATACTTTTTAGCTGTGCTAGTCTGGGCAAGTCTTTTAACCCTCATGAGGAAACTCATCTGTAAAATGAGCTGGAGAAGGAAACAGCAAACTAGCCCAGTATCTTTACCAAGAAAACCCCTAATCTAACCAAAGCATTAGATACAACTGAAATGACTGGAAAACAACAGAATTAATGGAGGAACCTCTCCTCAGAAAAATAAACTCTAATGATATATAAAAACATGTATAGCTGTTTTTAAGGTGGCAAAGAATTGGGAAATGGATGAACAAATCGTGGTATATAAATGTGATGGACACAGTTGTGCTGAAATCTCATCAGGATAATGACTAACCAGGATTCCAGGGGACAAATGGTAAAACATGTTTCCACCTTCTTACTAAGAGGCCAAGGATTCAACGCCGAGTGGGACAATGTTTATGTTTTTGTTTTTGTTTTTTTGGATATGGCTAAGGTAGAAATTTGTTTTGATTGATTATACGTGTTTGTAATAGGGTGTGTTTTATTCCTGTTCTCAATCGGGAATGGAGATGGAGAGAGCAGGTCTTGACTGATTAAAACAAATAAAACTGAGTTGGTTTTTTTTTTTTTTAAAAAAAAGAGATAGCTCTTGAATGTGGTACTATATTTCTGCTCACCCTAATGTAACCTTCTTCCAAAGCATGAAGGGAAATGTTTCATCTCTACAATGAGAGCTATGGGGACATTTGAAAACCTTATACAATTGCCTGCATCCTCCGAGGAACTACAGTCAAGAAGGATGGACAGCCTTGTATGCTGGTACCCTGGAACAAAGCCCCTATGGTCTTACTTTAGTTACTGTTTTGCCAGGAAGTATTCTTTTTTGTTTCCCTAGATGAGGAAACTGAGTCTGAGAGCCAATCTTCTAGATGCCAAAGTGAGTTCTTTTGAGTTCTGGTTCATAGCTCTGCATTCTGGTTCCTGCTAGACCTCCTACCAGACAGCCAGTAACAAAAAAAAAATCTATCTCTCTGTCCATAGGCATATGCAGAGCATGTTTGGAGTGTGCCAGGTTTGCCAGCACACCCTATGGCATACATTATCATTGATTACCTGCCCCCCATCCTTTCACTCAAAGATCACTGAATGGGTGACTCTTCTAGTAGAGGGGGAATGCTTATGAAAGCTATGAAAATGCTTATTTTGACAAAATGGGACATTTTCCTGGAAAGTAATGTCACTACTTCCCCCTAACTGCTCTAAAACCAGATATTTTATAAGGTCTCAGAAAACCCTGAGACATTCCCCAATTTGGCTAATTAGTTTCCCTGCTGAAAAATTGTAATATTGGTCTCTGAAGACTGATAGTCAAGGTCTTTGGCAGAGAACTGTGGTGACATTCTAAAAATGACCAGTTCCCAGTTTTATTGTTGAATTTATTATTATCATCACTTTTTATTAGTAGTAGTAGTAATCATCATGGTCAACATATTTAAAATAACAGGAAAACCAGAGAAAGGGATCAAAGTCAATTGGATAGACCCTATCCATGCTCATATACATGCTCCTAGGCCTACCATGCCCACTTTGATCAGTTTCAAGTTGAAAGGATTATTTGATGGCTAGAGTATGTTTCATTTAGCACTATTTCATAACCCTGGCTTGATAAAAGAACAAGATAAATTAAATTCAGATTCCCCCCAAAGGATCAAAGGAAAACCAACTGGCTAACGAGCAAGAAGGCATTCCCTGTTTCTTCTCACAAGGAAAGTCCTTGCCAGGTGTCAGTGAAAGAAAGCAGAGCTCCAACTAGCAGAGGCCAGGCATTTTAAGCCAATGGCTTGTACTGAAAATAGAACCATAACTGTAGGTGCAATTGGCAGAGAGAGGAGTGGAGGAGGCAGAAACAAATAAGAAAAAGAAAGAGAGAGAGGAAGGAAGGAAGGAAGGAAGGAAGGAAGGAAGGAAGGAAGGAAGGAAGGAAGGAAGGAAGGAAGGGAGGGAGGGAGGGAGGGAGGAAGGAAGGAAGGAAGGAAGGAAGGAAGGAAGGAAGGAAGGAAGGAAGGAAGGGAGGAAGGAAGGGAAGAAAAGAAAGAAGAGGGAGAGCAGAAGAAAGAGAAAGAAAAGAAAAAAGAGAAATGAAAGGAGAGGGAGGAATGGAGAGAGAGAGAGAGAGGGAGGGAGGGAGTAAGAGAGAGAACATATCTTAAACGCTATTTACTATTCATTGTGCTAATCACTGGCAATAAAACTTATAAGCAAAAAAAAAAAGATGCCATACTCAAAGACCTGACTTCCAACGAGGGAAGAGAATACATCACAGATAGCTGCAAAGCAGGGGTGGAGGAGGCTTCTGAGAATGAAGTAAGCATGGACTGAGCAGCTCATGGAACAGCTATCCAGGTCAGAGATTGGTGAATCAGTCGAGAAGGGCCCTGAATGGAAACCTCTCCAGGGCCACAAGGCTGCTGTTAAGGAGGTAGAAAAGTCCAGAGAGTGAGGAGTAAGACCAGGAATGAATTCCAAAGGTTATGTATACCCCAGCTCTCTGACCCAGGGATTCTAGATTCACATTTTTTAAATTATTTTTCTCTTTTTTTCAATGGGATGGGAGGTGGGAGAGAAAAGAGATTTCTGTTGATTAAAAAATTTAAAAAAGAGAAACAGGGATGTTCCAGATGTGGAATATTATATGCACTTTTAGATTATGTCAATATCTTGTTTTGTTGTTCAGTTGTGAACCATTTTGGGTGTTCTTGGCAAAGATACTGGAATGTTTTCCATTTCCTTCTACAGCTCATTTTACAGTTGAGGAAACTGAGGCAAACAAGGTGAAGTGACTTGCCCAGGGTCACACTGCTAGCCAGTGTCCGAGGCCAGATTTGAACTCATGAAGATGTATCTTCCTGACACCAAGTCTCACACTCCATCCATTGTGCCACCTAGCTGCCCACTATATTGTTAGTTTTATTTAATTATTTAACTTTGTTACATAACGAACCTTTCATGGAGTAGGGGTAATCTGTAAGTACTTTTAATGTAAAAACAAAACACATCAACTAGATTTTTCCTGGAGGAATCAGAGGAGGAGTTTACTTCAGCAGCCCTGTGACAGACAAGACACCTTCTGTCCAAGGACCAGCTTAGCCAAGTCAAGGGAGATTCCTGGTGAGGCTGGCTGAAGAGGTCACCCTTTGCAAAGGCACACAGACAGGAGATGGGATGTTACTTACAGACAGCAGCAGTAGGTGGAACATAGAATGCATGAGGGGGAGTAACGTATGATAAGGTGAAAAACATGAGCTGAAGCCAGATTGTGAAGGGCTTTGAATGTCAAACAGAAAAATTGGTATTTTATTCTAGAGGCAAAAAAAGAATCATTCAAGTTCCTTCTACCAGCCAGAACTAATTATCCCTGTGCCCTTGTAGAGGGGAATCACAGGTTGTAAGGGCATCTGGCTCGGCTCCCAACTCAGAGAATATGTTTTGCCTAATCTTTACGGAGACTGGAAAAGAAAATGATCCTCAGTAATCAACAGTGGAGCTTTATTACCCCCAGGACGCCATAGAAATCCCTCTACAGTTGAGCATTTAAAGTCCTTCACCTCTTGGTCCCAGCCTTTCTTGCCAGTCTAATTATGCATTATTCTCTCTCACACACTCTACGATTCAGGCTTCACTGCTTCTCACACATGACACATCATCTCTCACCTCCGTGCCTTTGTATAGACGGTCCCACATGATGACAATATACCTCCACTTCTCTATGTCTTGGAATACCTGGGTTTTTTTTTTTATTTTCAAGACAATGCAGGAGATATTTTCTGCCTGATCACCCCACTTGTTAGTGCCTCCCACTATGAAAATGATCTTGTATTTGTTTTCAAAATATGCTGTGTGAATTTGAATAACATAGACATTTCATGAAATTTCTTAATGCGCTAACTGAGGCATGGCTATGTACATCTTGTCAATGACTCATACATGTTGTCTTCCCTCAATTGATTGTAAGCTCTTTGAGAGTAGGAGCTGTTTTGCTTTTGTCTTTGTGTCTCCAGCCCTTAGCCCAACGTTGAATATAAAGGGCAGCGAGGTGGTGCCGTGGATAGGGTGACAGGTTTGGAGTTAGAAATATCTGAGTTCAAATCCAGCCTCAGGAACTTATTGTTTGCCCTTGAGCATACACTTTGACCTTCACCCTGTTTGCCTCAGTCTCCTCATCTGTAAAATGAACTGGAGAAGGAAATGGCAAGCCACTCCAGTATCTTTGCCAAAAAAAAACCCAAATGGGGTCACAAAGAGTGATACAATAAGCAACAGTGAGCACATAGGAGATTCTTAGCAAAAATTGTTGGTTGAATGACAGATGGTGGAACCCTTCCCAGCATTCCAAATGATAGACTTAGCATCTATTAGTTGAATTGTCATCCATGCCTCTCCTTCTGGCATTCCATTGGTCACTTCCTTTTTTAAAAAATTTATTTTTAGCTTTCAACATTTACTTTTATAAGATTTTGAATTCCAAATTTTTTTGTCCCTCTCTTCCCAAGATGGCAAACAATCTGCTATACGCTATATATATTGGTTGGTTAGTTGAGTGTTGTCTTTTATTCTCAAAGAGGACCAAAATGACATCACCATAATAAAAGTGAAGTTTCAGTGTGTCCAACTGTGGCTGATCAGACCAATATGAGCTCGGAACGCTCTATCACAGGTTGGACACAGATAGTCCATGTGAACATTTAGGGTGGATACTCCAAATTTGCACATCCTACGTTTACTTTGTGCTGTTTCAATTTTGTTTTGTTCATAGAGCACAGCACCTTTCCTGATGTGGGCACGCCATGTTGAGCTGTCTTGTGCCAGTATCTCCCATGTCACACAATCAAATCCAAAGTTCTTGAGAGAGACCTTGAGAGTATCTTTGTATCGCTACTTCTGACCACCATGTGATCACCTACCCCATACAAGTTCTCCATAAAATAGTCTTTTTGGCAAGCGTACATTTTGCATTCAAACACTATGGCCAGCCCATTAAAGCTGTGCTCTCTGAAGCATAGTTTGAATGCTTGAAAGTTTAGTTCGAGCAATGACCTCAGTGTCTGGTACCTTATCATGCCTGGTGATCTTCAGAATCTTCCTAAGACAGTTCAAATGGAAGCGATTTAACTTCCTGACATAGCACTAGTAGACTGTCCATGTTTCACAGGCATACAACAATAAGGTCAACACAATGACTCTGTAGACCTTCAATTTGGTAGTCAGTCTAATACGTCTTCTCTGCCAAACTTTTCTTCAGAGTCTCCCAAACACTGAGCTAGTTCTGGCAATGCATGCATCAACCTCGTTGTCAATGTTTACATCCCTGGAAAGTACACTACCAAGGTAAGTGGACTTATCCACGGCATTCAAAACTTCTCCATTTATTGTAACTGATGGTTCCATATATTGATGATGTAGTAGTAGCTGATGGAGCACTTGTGTTTTCTTGGTGTCAATTATTAAGCCAAAATTAGCACAGGTAGCAGAGAATTGATCCCTACTTTATTGCATATCAGCTTCAGAGGCTACATTGAGTGCACACTCAACTACAAACAGAAAATCATGCACCAACACTCCCTCTGCTTTGGTCTTGGCTTGTAGCCTTTTCAAATAGAAGAACTTACCATCAGTACAATAGTTGCCTTTGATGCCATGTTCACCCTCACTGAAAGCATTGGACAACATGGCTGAAAACATCATGATAAAAAGTATGGGAGCAAGCGCACAGCCCTGTTTCACTCCATTGGTGACTGGGAAGCACAAGAGTATTGTCCACTATTCAGAACCTGAGAAAACTTTCCATTCCCCATTAGCCACGTTGTGAAATAAGAATCAGAACAAAAGGACAAAATCGTAAGAAAGAAAAAAAAAGAGAAAACAGTACCTTTCCATCTGCATTCAGACTCTGTAGTTCTTTGAATGTGGATAATATTTTCCATCATGAGTCATTTGGAATTGTCTTGGATCATTGTACTACTGAGAAGAGCTAAATCAATCAAAATCAGTCATTGTACAGTGTTCCTATTATTTTGTACCATGTTTTCTGGCTCTGCTCACTTCACTCAGCATCACTTCATATAAGTCTTCTTAGGATTTTCTGAAATCCACACTGGTCACTTTCTATGGAAGATCTAGGTGGGAAAAGTGAGTGGCTTTCTCAATAGATAAATGACCAATGGATATGAACATGCAGTTCTCCAAAAAAGAAATGCATACTATTAACAACCAAATGAAAAAATGTTCCAAATTACTAATAAGAAGAAAAATGAAAATGAAAACAACACACACCCATCAGAATGGAAGAGATGACCAAAAAAAAAGGAAAATGGCAATTATTGGAATACTTATGAGGGACAGGCACTTGAAGGTACTATTGGTGGAGCTGAGAATTAGTTCAACTATCTCAGAAAGCAATTTAGTACAATGCCCCAAAAGTTGCTAAACTAAGTATACCCTTTGATCCAGAGGTATTACTATGACTCCTAAGAGGCATATGCCCCAAGAAGTCACTATTATAGGGGAAAGACACATATATACAAAGATATTTATAGTAATACTTTTTTATAGCAAAGAACAGGAAATAAAGTGGTTACTCATGATTTGCAGGATGTTTGAACAAATTGTGCCAAGTAAATGGAATATTATTATAGCATAAGAAATTACTATATGAAGGCTTCAGAGAAACCTGGGAATAGTTGAATGTAATCATAGAGAGAGAAGTGAGCAGAACCTGGAAAACAGTTCTGCAACAATGCAAAGGAAAATAACATTGAAAGCCTTAAGAAAATTACGACCAATGTGGCAACTGGGCATCATTCCAGAAGACCAGAGATGACTCATGTTTCCTACCTCTTGGCAGAGAGGTGGTGGACCAGAGGAACAGAAGGAGACACCCAAATACAAACACAGTCATTGGGTTCATTTGTTTTGCTTAACTATATTTACTGGTCACAAGGGAGGGATTCTATTGGATGTGTGATGGATAGCGATAGTGATGATAAAAAAGAAGAAAAAAAGAGCCTAATTTAAGTATTAAAAAAATTAAACATTCTTGAGTAGAAGGAAAGTCAGAAGGGGATACAGACTAAGAGAGTAATTTTGTTCCTAGAATGTTATAGTCAATATATTCTAAAAATAATCTATAATCACAGAAGTGCAAAATTACATATGCAATCCTCCTTTTTGTGTTTTTTTTCTAGGTTGAAATGTTCCCTCCTACTGGTATTTGTTAAATTCATAATAAAAAAGGAAAGTCACCCTTTAAAATTATTCCCAGCTCTAGGTATCAATTGGCACAGTTTTAATGGCCAGTTGATTGAAATGGTTACATACCCAAGGAGGAATATAAGAATCAGTTTTGAAACAGTACCCCTGAGGTGGTGAAAGAACTCCATGACACCAGGTACAGTACTCTTAGAAGCTTTTACCTTTGACTAAAGAAGGCTGCCCTATTCTGAGGCAACGTACTGAACCAGTGGTCTCATATGGGCTCAGTATCCAGGTGAAGAAGGTTTATCGAGACAGATCACTGTTAAAAGATTGGGATGCTACACGACTGGGAGAAGAAGAGGTATATAGGTAGGTGATATTTGCTGAGCATAGTTCTCATTGCACTGAAAGCAACTGAAGAAGGAAGCCATTAATTGCACCAGCATTTCCTCATGAGTAATTAGGAGTTCCAGGGAGAAAGAAGAGGGTTGATATATGAGGGTGGGTAATGTAGAAGTCAACTAGCTATTACACCTTGAGGCTGGGGAGAGTACTGTGTAGACAAAGGGAAGGGAATAAGCACTTAATTAATCACCTACTATGTGCCAGGTATTTTACAAAGATTTTCTCATTTGATCCTCACCACAGCCCTGGGAGGTAGGTGCTATTATTATCCCCATTTTACAGTTAAGGAAACTGAGGCAGAAAGAGGTTAAGTGACTTGCCAAGGTCACATAGCTATTAAGTGTCTGAGGTGGGATTTCAACTCAGGTCTTCCTGATTCCAGATCCAGTACTCCCAGCACCACCTAGTAACACTGATGATATCAGTGAATGATGTGGCAAAAATGAGAGAAGGCTGGAGCTGGAGGGATCAGTAAAGGCTTAGAAATATGGATGCACACAAATGGACATGGGACTCCTTTTATTATCTTTGTGGTATATGTGGTATGTAGGGGAAAAGGAGGTTCCTGAGTAACCATGTTTTTCTGGTTATATTTCATGTTGCTACTAAGCTTCCATGCATAATGGGCACTGCTGTGGAGGGAAAGGTTATGATATCAGATCCAAGTTAAGATTGCCTATCTAAATTATATGAGGTGAGATTGATCCTAATTCCTTGTGTGTCTCCATGTTGGCACTGGCATTGGGCTTACCTCATAGCCACTGACAGGTGTCTCTTATGTACATGCAGATATGGCTGACTTTCTTCCCTTTGTTTAGATTCCTCAGCCAGCTTTTGCAAATATCTTCAGATCCTCCTCTGGTCTTGGTGCCTGCATCCTTGGATTAACTTTTGAGTTAGCACATCTCTACCTAGCCCCAACCATGACTTTTTTTAACATTTGCAACCTAGCTTCTTCAATTAACTTGAGTGAAGCTACCCTGGCCAGAGTTGAACTCTAAACCATAGATAGAAGTGACTCTCCTTCCCTGCCCTACGTGCAACCCACAAAAAGATAACTAGATTTGACATGTCAATCAAGCAGGGCACCCAAAGAATTCTTAGCTAAAAGGTAAGTCGCACATATCTCTAGGAACAGTCCTCTCTTCTTAAAGATCAACTTTATAACATAAATGCAGAAAGACAGGGAAAAGACATATGGGTAGTATGTAGTATCATATTCAGCCAAGACAGAAATGTTTTACTGGTTCCCACAGCCCAAGCCTTTGTGAGTAGTTTGTGGACAGTTTGAGTTCCATAACACTAGCTGTGATGACCTTCTTTTTAATCAGTCCAAAGGCACTTTCCTGCTTTTTCTTCAGGAACTCAACAGAATAAAATGCTTTTGAAAGGTTCCTGCTCTCAGAAAAGCCTGGAAAGACTTGCATGAGCTAATGCAAAGTGACATGTACCATGTACGAAATAACAGCAAGATTGTAAGACACTCCGTTGTGAATGACTTAGCTATTCTCAGCATACAAAGATTCAAGACAGCTCTGAAGGATCTGTGATGAAAAATGCTCTCCATCCCCAGAGAAAGAACTGCTAGTGCCTGAATGCAGATTGAAGCATACATTTTTGACTTTCTTTATTTTTCTTGAGTATTTTTTTTGGCCTGTGTTTTCTTTCACAACATGACTAATATGGAAATATTTTGCATGACTACACATGTATATCAAATTGCTTGCCTTCTCAATGGGGAGCGGATGGGAAAGGGAAAAGGGAGAGAATTTGAAACTCAAAGTTTTAAAAATGAATGTTAGAAGTGTTTTTACATATAACTGGGGGAAAATAAAATACTAAATAAATTTTTAAAAGATATTGTTAATATGATTTATGAGGACAAGTATTTTCTTCATATTGAAACATCTGTATATTCTCCATAAGAGTCTTTCTTATGCAGATAACAAAGGAAATAATTTTTGATATGTTTCTGTATTCCATTTACCAATCCCTTAATAAATATTTCTGCATCAATATTTTTTTAAAAAAGAAAGGTGCCTGCTATAACCAGCATGAGACAAATATATTTTAAATAAATATCTCAATTTGGTTTGTGTCTATAATGATGAAATGGGCAGCTAAGGGCTGTATGGAACATGTATGGAAAGAATGTTGAATAGAGAAATAGAGGTCCTGGATTCAAATAGTGACTCTTTCCTATGAGACCTTGGACAAGTCTTGTAACCTCCTCCAGGCCTCAACTTCTCATCTATAAAGTGAAGAGATAGGGTTAATGACCTCTAAGGTCTATCCACTCTAAACCTATAATTCTATAATCTGTCCCCCAGTTGCAACTGAATCATAGAAATCATGGATGGATTCCAATAAAATCTGTTGATATCAGTGTTATCCGGAGAATGGTGGGTTAGTATCAGTTCAATCTTCCCTTAGAATCAAAAAATTATATTGCTTTTTCATGTCTTCATTTAATGTTTTTATTCTATTGCCTTTATGCCCTGTACTGACATATATTTTTCCATAAGACAAGAATGCGACGGTTTGCTTTAAATAAGACTCACCCAACATCGAATCTCATATGACTGAGTAATTAAAATAGATTATGTGATCACTAAAGTGATGACAAATGCACAGTTGCCTAAAAACTTAGTAGAGTTCTCACTTACTAAATTTATCATGATATATTCAAAATATAGTTTCTCACACTTGAAAAAGCCCTAGACCAGATATCAAAAGAATCATTCAATCCTGTTTCTGTCACTAACTAGCTACATAGTCTAGAGTAAATTGTTTCACTTCTCTGCTTTCCTCTTTCCTCTGCCATTTAAATAAAGTAATAATAAAATTTAAGAGCCTGGGTGAGATGATCTCTGAAGTCCCAAAGGGTCCTAATATCCTATGGATCTATTTGTTGTTAAGTCATTTCAGTCACGTCCAACTCTCTGTAACCCCATTTGGGGTTTTCTCAACAAGGATACTGGAGTGGTTTGCCATTTCCTTCTCCAGCTCATTTCACAGATGAGGAAACTGAGGCAAACAACGTTGAGTGACTTGCCCAGGTTCACACAGCCACTAAGTGTCTGAGGCCAGATTTGAACTCAGGAAAATGAATCTTCTTGACTCCAGGCCTGGCACTCTGTTCACTGTGCTGTATAATCACACCCTATGGATCTATGGACACCACTAAATTCAATTCAGCAGATGTGTTAGGGGTTTACTGATAAAACTACACAGAATGAAGGAAATAGACAAAATTCAGCTCTCCCTTATTGTATATAAGTATATATGTGTGTATAAGTATATATGTGCATATATATGTAGATAAGTATATATGTGTATATATATGTATTATATGTATAAGTATATATGTGTAAGTATATAAATATACATTTATACATAGAGATATATGAAAATAAACACAGTATATATAATATATATATAATATACACATACAGTTACACATATTATATATGTATGTACATATATACCACAAGAAAATTCTGCATTTTGTTTCCTTTTTTCTTTATTATTTTATCAGCATGCACACATATCTATACCTGTGTCTATATGAATATGTGTGTGTGTGTGTGTGTGTGTATATATATATGTCACTGGGTACTTGGGCATATATGCATAGCATGTATGTTATCTCGTTTGGTCCTCACAAGAATCCTGGGAGGTAGGTGTGATTATTATCTAAATATTATCTAAATGAGGAAATTGAATGATTAAGGGAATTGCCCAGTACTTAGTGTCTCAGGAAGGAAATGAATTCAGGTCTTCCTAAGTCTAAGTTGAGCACACTATCCATGGTACCCCCAGTTGCCTTTAACAGATGTGTATACACACACACACACACACACACACACACACAGATAGAGAGAGAGAGAGAGAGAGAGAGAGAGAGAGAGAGAGAGAGAGAGAGAGTCCAGTGACTTACATGGTGTTAAAATAAGAGAGAAAGAGCACAGACTTTGTATCAGGAGTCAAGTTCTTGCTAACGTAACTACTTAACCACAGGCATTTAATTTTGAATGTGGGTCGAACACTTACTTGATTATCTTCGTTATCTTACTTGATAATCTGTAAAATGCAGATTATCCACATTTTATAAGGCATTAAACAAATGAGGGAGGATCTGTAGGAGTGTCTGAAAGGATACAATTCAGACCACAAACACTGAAGGTCAAAGTCTTTTAAATACATAATTAAGACTGTTCTTCATTACCAGTGATTCAGCCTTGATATTGTCCTCTTTGAATGTGATACTGAGAGAACAATTTCTATGAATCACTTTTGGTGACATTATCCTGAGATAGTTCCTGATACTGTAATTCCTAGTGCCAGGCCCACAAAAATCAGAAATGATTAAGCAGGAGAGGAAACCCCAGAGAGGAGCCACTGAGCAGGAAGAAACTCTCTCCTCCCTATTCCCCACAGAGCAGAAATGCAATGATATCCAAATAGGAAAATTTTCTCAAGCAAGTCCAACGTTCTCAATGGTTTAAGATGTGGGGTAGGGGTTTTGCTCAGAGCCATAGACCTAGAAGAGATTTTAGAAACCATCTAGTCTATCTCCCTCATTTTACAGATGAAGAAACTGAGGCACAGAGGGGTTTAGTGACTTAAGACCATGCATATAATAAGCAGCTATGTGGCACAGTGACACCACTAGGCCTGAAGACAGAAAGATATGAGTTCAAATCTGCCCTCAGATACTTACTATCTCTCTGACCCTGGATACTCTGTTTGCCTTAACCAATCGGTGAAGGAAAGGGCAAACCATTCCAGTATCTTTGCAAAAAAAAAATCAATCGTAAACCATAGACAGTATGGTCTATAGGGTGGCAAAAATTTGGCCAAGATTAAACAGTAACAACATGTAGAAAGCAGAAATAATTTCTAGAATTTGAACTCATGTTCTCAGACTCCAGAGCCAGGGGCCTTAGGCTCATTGGTAAATAGCTGGAGGAGATCTTAAAAGTTATCTAGTCCAACCCTTTCATTTTACAGATGAGGGTACTGAGGCACAGCAGGATTAAGTGGCTTGCTTGAGGTCATGTAAGTACTCAATAAGAAAGGCAGAATTTGAACTCAGACTCCAGATCCAGTGACCATAGACCAACCGGCATATAGCTGGAAGAGATTCATGAAGTCTTCTAATCCAAGCTTCTCCCTTGACCACTGAGAACATGGCATGCTCTGACTCCACATGGGTGACTATTAGTCAAAATTAGGCCTCTGCCTTCAAGTCCAGGGCTCCTTCCATTCCATTTGCCCCCAAAGAACTTTGAACCATTACTCAATTGACAATATTCATTCTCATTTTTGACCATGTTCTCATCCATTGTTCATCGGTGAAGACAAAAATGTCTAAGTTGAAGTGAGTTGTGTTGTATTGAAAAAGATATCCAATTTGGAAGTCAAAGCAACCAACTTCAAATCCTAATTCTGCTACTTTCTACCTGTGTAAACTCAGGCAACCAAGTCAGTCCCTCTCTGTGGGTCTCAGTTTCTTCCCCTATAAAGGGAGGGGTTGAACTATTGGGGGCTGAAGGTTAAACCTTCTAGATCTAAATCCTGAGCATAATCTGGAAGAGGTGAGCAGAAGAATGTGTTCCTTTTTGTTGGTAAACTCTTTGAGGGCAGGGACCAGACGCCTACATATTTTGTTACTCCCTCTAGGACTAATGTGGTGCTGTATACTGAGTGGGCCTTTAATATTTGTTTACAGCTGATTACTGATAAGAAATATGAAAATTTTGTACTGGTAACTCTAGCCAGGTTTCCATTGACAGCAGAGCAATGGATGTGTTCTTTGTTGCCAAAACACAAGGAAAGAATTCTGGTGGGAAAGCAGTGCCCAGTAAACAGAGTAAGATGATGGCTTGTCCCATGTTCAATCTTTCCACCTTGTCTTGCACTACCTTCCAAAAAGGCTGGCTGCTTAGGCAACATAGCAGTTAAGGCTATGTTCTAATCAGCTGAGGGCACCTCCATTGATGCCAGCTAAACAAAATACAGTGACTGATGAATGCTGGGGTACATTGAGAGGAGAAAATTGCAGATAAAGATCATGGGATCAGAAATTTGAGACTGGAGGTTCATGAATCCTAGGCTCATAAACTTAGAATGGGAAGGGACCTTAGAGACCACCTAACCTAACCTCCTCATTTGCAGATCAGGAAATTGAGGCATAGAGCAATGAAGTGGCTTGTAATCACATAGAAGTAATTACACAGATAAGTAAGTAGTCAGGGTGGGACCCCAAAGTTAGTGTTCTTCCTATAGAAAAGGAGTGTAGGGGGGAGGAGCCAAGATGGTGGAGTAGAAAGATTCACATATGCTAACTCTGAACCCCCATCCCATAAATTACCTGTAAAGAGGAACTCCCAACAAATTCTGGAGCAGGGGAAGCCGCGGAACGATGGAATGGAGGAGATTTCTGTTCCAGAGAGCCCTGAAAAACCCACACCAAAGGTCCATCGCTCACCGGACCCAGGGCAGAGCCCAGCCCTGCCTTGTCCATGCGGCACCCAGAGGAGCAGATCCGAGCAGGCTTCAGGGATGGAATCTCTGGCAACCATGAAGGTCCCTCAACCCACAGGTGCTACAGGTCAGTGAGAGAGACTTCTGGGCTGGCCAAGAGGGGAGTGGGGTGTCTCCATAACTCAGGCCCCCTCGGGAGGCAGTGGCAGAGGCAACAGCAGACAAGGGCTCTCAAAGCAGACAGGAGCTTGGATCCATTGTTGAAGGTCTCCACATAAACCCCCTGAGGGAACTGAACCCTGTGTGGTGGCCCTGCCCCCACCTGAGCACCAGAACTTAATCTCTCACACTGAATAGCAGCCCCTCCACCCGCTGAAAGCCCTGAGGCTAGGGAGCAGCATTTGAATCTCAGAACCCAAGCACTAGCTGGGCAGACCTGGAGGTGAACTGGAGGTGGAGAGGAATCTCAGAAGTCAAGTAACTGGCTGGGAAAAAGACCAGAAAAGGGAAAAAATATAAGACCATAGAAGGCTACTTTCTTGGTTAACAGATATTTCCTCCTTTCCTTTCAGATGAGGAAGAACAATGCTTGCCATCAGGGAAAGACATCGAAGTCAAGATCACTGTATCCCAAACATCTGAAACAGATATTCAATGGGCTCAGGCCATGGAAGAGCTCAAAAAGGATTTTGAAAATCAAGTTAGACAGGTGGAGGAAAAACTGGGAAGAGAAATGAGAGAGATGCAAGAAAAGCATGAAAAACGGGTCAATACCTTGGTGAAGGAGACTCAAAAAAATGCTGAAGAAAATAATACCTTGAAAAATAGGCTCACTCATTTGGCAAAAGAGGTTCAAAAGCCAATGAGGAGAAGAATGCTTTCAAAAGCAGAATTAGCCAAATGGAAAAAGAGGTCCAAAAGCTCACTGAAGAAAATAGTTCTCTCAAAATTAGAATGGAACAGATAGAGTCTAATGACTTTCTTTTTTATTTATTTATTTATCTATCTATCTATTTATTTATTTATTTATTTATTTGATTTTCTTACATTCATTTTCACAAATTTTTGGGTTCCAAATTTTCTCCCCTTTTATCCCCTCCCCCCACCCCAATACCCCAAGCAATCTAATTTTCCCTATCTCCAATCTGCCCTCTCTTCTGTCATCTCTCCCTTCTCTTGTCTCCATCTTCTCTTTTCTCCTGTAGGGCCAGATGACTTTCTATTCCTCATTAACTGTATGTCTTCTTTCCTAGTTGCAACAACAATACTAAACAGTTGTTCCTAAATCTTTGAGTTCCAAATTCTCCCCATCCCTCCCTCCCCACCCATTCTCTTTGGGACAACAGGCAATTCAATAAAGGCCATATCTGTGTAGTTTTGCCAATGACCTCCCTGATAGTCGTGTTGTGTAAGACTAACTGGATTACCATCCCTCCTAACCTGCCCCTCCTTGCTTCTCTTCTGTCTTTTGATCCTGTCCCTCCCCAAGTGTTGACTTCAAATTGCTCCCTCCTCCCTTTGCCCTCCCTTCCATCACCCCCCCTTGCAATATCTCCTTCTCCCCCACTTTCTTATACTGTAAGATAGGTTTTCGTACCAAAATGAGTGTGCATTTCACTCCTTCGTTTAGTCAAATGTGATGAGGGTAAACTTCTTGTTTTTGTTTTTTTTTTTCTCAGCTCTCCTCTTTTTCCCTCCACTAAGAAAAACTCCTACCTGCCTCTTAAATGACATATAGTTACCCCCCCTTCCCTTTCCCTCTCTTTCCTCCCCCTACATTTCTCTCTCACCATTTACCCTAGTTTCTTTTAAGGTATGGTCCCATCCTATTCAGTTCAATCTGTGCTCTCTATCTCTGTATGTGTGTGCATGTGTGTATGTGTGTGCATGCGTGTACGTGTGGTCCCACCAACTACCCAGATACTGAAAAGTTTTAAGAGTTAGAAATATTGTCTTTCCCTGTATGAATGTAAACAGTTCACTTCTGGTAAGTCCCTTAAGACTTCTCTTTGCTGTTTACTTTCTCATGCTTCTTCTCATTCTTGTGTTTGAAAGTCAAATTTTCTTTTCAGCTCTGGTTTTTTCATCAAGAATGATTGAAAGTCCTCTGTTTCATTGAAAGACCATATTTTCCCTTGAAGTATTATACTCAGTTTAGCTGGGTAGGTGATTCTTGGTTTGAGTCCTAGTTCCTTTGCCTTCTGGAATATCCTATTCCACGCCCTTCGATCCCTTAATGTAGAAGCTGCTAGATCTTGGGTTATCCTGATTGTATTTCCACAGTACTGGAATTGTTTCTTTCTAGCTGCTTGTAAGATTTTTTCCTTGAGCTGGGAGTTCTGGAATTTGGCCATAATGTTCCTAGGAGTTTCTCTTTTTGGATCTCTTTCAGGTGGTGATTGATGGATTCTTTCAATACTTATTTTGCCCTCTGGTTCTAGAATGTCAGGGCAGTTTTCCTTGATAATTTCATGGAAGATGATGTCTAGGCTCTTTTTTTGATCATGACTTTCAGGTAGTCCCATAATTTTTAAATTGTCTCTCCTGGATCTATTATCCAGGTCAGTTGTTTTTCCCATGAGATATTTCACATTCTCTTCCATTTTTTCGTTCTTTTGGTTTTGTTTGGTGATTTCTTGGTTTCTCGTAAAGTCATTAGACTCCATCTGTTCCATTCTAATTTTGAGAGAACTATTAAATTCAATGAGCTTTTGAGCCTCTTTTTCCATTTGGCTCATTCTGCTTTTGAAAGCATTCTTCTCCTCATTGGCTTTTTGAACCTCCTTTGCCAATTGGGTGAGCCTATTTTTCAAGGTGTTAATTTCCTCAGCATTTTTTTGGGTCTCCTTTACCAAGGTGTTGACCCGGTTTTCATACTTTTGTTGCATCTCTGACATTTCTCTTCCCAGTTTTTCCTCCACCTGTCTAACTTGCTTTTCAAAATCCTTTTTGAGCTCTTCCAGGGCCTGAGCCCACCCACCACCCTCCTGGGGTGTCTGGGGTACTGAGGCCCCGCTGCTTCCTCCCGAGGGGGCCCGAGTCACGGAGACGCCCTGCTTCCCCTCTCCTCCAGCCCGGCCTCTCTCTCACTGACCTGTAGCTTCTGTAGGCGGAAGGACTTTCCCCGGCTGCCGGAGCTTCCGTCTCTGAAGCCTGCTCGGACCAGCTTCTCTGGGGCCGCAGCCAGGGCAGCGTTGGGGGTGGCGTCCACTTTCCGGGGTGCGCTGGACTCTGGGGATGGGTCTCCAGGGCTCCCTGGAACGGAAATCTCTTCCACTCTGCTTCTGCACACCTTGTATTGACCCAGAAGTTATGGGGGACTCTTTTTACATTAATTCTATGGGCTTTTGGTTTCGGAGCTCGTAAACGTGCATCCTTCTACTCCGCCATCTTGGCTCTGCCCCTAATGACTTTCTAAGAAACCAAGAAATCACAAAACAAAACCAAAAGAATGAAAAAATGGAAGAGAATGTGAAATATCTCATTGGAAAAACAACTGACCTGGAAAATAGATCCAGGACAGTCAACTTAAAAATTATGGGACTACCTGAAAGCCATGATCAAAAAAAGAGCCTAGACATCATCTTTCATGAAATTATCAAGGAAAACTGCCCTGATATTCTAGAACCAGGGGGCAAAATAAGTATTGAAGGAATCCACCAATCACCACCAAAAAGAGATCCAAAAATAGAAACTGCTAGGAATATTGTGGCCACATTCCAGAATTCCCAGGTCAAGGTGAAAATATTGCAAGCTGCTAGAAAGAAATAATTCCAGTATTGTGGAAATAAAATCAGGATAATACAAGATCTAGCAGCTTCTACATTAAGGGATTGAAGGGTGTGGAATATGATATTCCAGAAGTCAAAGGAACTAGGACAAAAACCAAGAATCACCCTGCAAAACTGAGTATAATACTTCAGGGAAAAAACTAGTCTTTCAATGAAATAGAGGACTTTCAAGCATTCTTGATGAAAAGACCAGAGCTGAAAAGAAAATTTGACTTTCAAACACAAGAATGAGAAGAAGCATGAAAAAGTAAACAGTAAAGAGAAGTCATAAGGGACTTACCAAGGTTGAACTGTTTACATTCCTACATGGAAAGACAATATTTGTAACTCTTGAAACTTTTCAGTATCTGGGTAGTTGGTGGGATTACACACACACATGCACACACACACATACACGCGTGCATGCACACACACACACATGCACGCACATACAGAGACAGAGAGCACAGAGTGAATTGAATAGGATAGGATCACATCTTAAAAAAATGAAGTGGTGAGAGAAAAATATATTAGGAGGAGAGAGGGAGAAATGGAATGGGGCAAATTATCTCTCATAGAAGAGGTAGGCAGGAGACTTTTTAGTGGAGGGAAAAAGAGGAGAGTTGAGAGAAAAACATGAAGTTTACTCTCATCACATTCAACTAAAGGAGGGAATAAAATGCACACTCATTTTGGTAGGAAAACCTATCTTACAATACAGGAAAGTGGGGGAGAAGGGGACAAGCAGGGTGGGGGGATGATGGAAGGGAGGGCAATGAGAGGAGGGAGCAATTTGAAATCAACGCTCTTGGGGAGGGACAGGATCAAAAGAGAGAATAGAGGCAATGGGGGGCAGGATAGGATGGAGGGAAATATAGTTAGTCTTACACAACACGACTATTATCGAAGTCATTTGCAAAAGTACATAGATATGGCCTATATTGAATTGCCTGCCTTCCAAAAGGGAATGGGTGGGGAGGGAGAGATGGGGAGAAGTTGGAACTCAAAGTTTTAGGAACAACTGTTGAATATTGTTCTTGCTACTAGGAAATAAGAAATACAGGTAATGGGGAATAGAAAGTTATCTGGCCCTACAGGACAAAAGAGAAGATGGGGACAAGGGAAGGGAGGGATAATAGAAGAGAGGGCAGATTGGTGATAGGGAAAATTAGAATGCTTGGTGTATTGGGGTGGGGGAAGGGAACAAATGGGGTGAAATTAAATGTAAAAAGTTAAATAAATAAATTTATTTAAAAAAAAAAGGAGTGTATTAACGGAGTTCAGAAACCAGGTTAGGAGCAGCAACTCTGCCAGAGAAAATAACATTCGCCTCCCTAGAAGGAGGAATGGTGGACTGGCATATGTCCTATCTCCCAATTTGCCCCATGCACCATTAACCAGACATTTATGAGCCACCTATGTGCCAAATGCTGTGCTAAATGTTGGGGCTTCGAGGAGAAAAAATAGAATTGTCACTCTGCTAAGGGGCTTATATTCTATTGGGAGAAACACAATGCAATATACAAGAATTTTAAAAAATATATCTACTTGGCAATTTGGGGTTGGAGGAGGCCACAAGGGGCCCCAGCAGGAATAACATAGATGACAAACATAGCCCAAAAGATCCATGCATGGACAGAGGTGAGAGAATAGAGAAGGCTCTTGGATCTCCCTCTAGGTCCAAGGCTACTTTTGTGATGGACAGAATGATGTTACCCCAGAGACCTCTCCCAAGCACCATGAGCATCATCTTGGAATGTGGTCAGGTCACATTGCCCATCTTTAAAGGCAGTTTCTCCATCCCCAGGCACATGCCAGGCCTTGTGTATCCTGTGTAAACAGGGAAGAAAAAGGCTAGTTCAGTCAGTACTGGCAGAGCATTTCCCTTTTCCCTGACCTGAGAGAAAGCTGCTGTTTCTCCTCTAATTACAAAAAAAATGATAACTGAAGGTCAAGGGAGGAAATACCAGAAGGAAACTGTTGGGTGTTTTTTTTCCTCTTAACAGTAGAGAACTCCAATTGTCAAGGCCACATAGCATATGGGGGTCCCTTTGAAGGTTGAGGCCAGGAATCCAGATGTGCATGCCATTTCATAGGGGAGGCAACAAGGTGACACCTGGCTCACTCAACCCTGGATTGTCACCAGCTGGTTAAAATGATATCCTGGCAATGAGACAGCAAAGCCTTCTTAATTCCTCCCCTAACAACTTGAAGATGGTAAAAATTCAGAGTGGACTCTCCTAGTCTGAAGTTAATAGATCTGGGACCAAAAAAAAATGTGTCTGAGACACACACACAAATATCTATATCTATACATATATACACACATATAATGCCCCCAAATAGTGTAAAGGGAAATAACACTAAGAGAAAGTCTCAGAACTCAAACTAGCACAAAGCCCAATCTTGCTTCCAAAGACTGAAGGTGAAATCTACTTTTTCACTCTTCATAGAGAGGTGGGAGATGGTGGATACAGAGTGCTACATACGCAGTATCAGGAATGGTTGATGTGTCAATCAGTCATTCAATAGCCAAATGTTATTTATTAAGTGCCTATCATATGCCAGGCACCATGCTAAGCACTGGACATACAAAGAATAGCAGAGATAGTCCCAGCCCCTGAGGAGCTTACAGTTCAATGGAAGAGACAACATGTAAATTATTACAATGTATACAAGATTTACAAAGTGGATGAAAAGTAGTCTTAGTGGAGGAGTCATTAGCAGTGGGGAGATGGGGGTGGGGTAGGGGCAAGCCGTCTGTTTTACTTAAATGTTTTCCTTTATTACAAGAGTGGACTCTAAGGGAAGGGTGGTGGTATTGGAAAGTTTTTGAAAACATCAATAAAATGTCTTTTTTAAGAACAGGATAAATATTCACTACTCTTGAAAGGAATAGGGATTGTACCTATGATTTCATTGAAGTTCTCAGCAAGGAACTCTGCCTACTTGGTGTAGGTCAGCTTTTTCTCTGAAACTCACTGAGAGATTAGACTTAGTCAGGGTGACACAGACAATATATGTCAGAGGCAGACTTGGAATCCAAGTCTTTCTGGTTATGAAACCAGCTCTCCATCCATTAAGTCACAAGCTGACATAGGTGTAAGGAAAAGACTTTTTTGATTCTTGAATAGTATTTTTCTTTTTAAGGAATAAATCAAAATGTATGTGAGAAGGGGTGAGGAGAGGAGAGGAAAAGAGAGAGAAAGAGAGAGGTTATAAATACTAAAACAAATAATAAACATATATTCAGGGTCTCAGTTTCTTTCTCTGTCTAATGCAGGAATGCACTAGCTAGCCTCCCAGCTCTAGCTCCTCTGAGCCTAGACAACTACAGATAGCATATTTCCATCTTGTAAGAGGATGAATCTTTATAAGAACTTGGGCCCATTCCTGTTGGTATAATACTGCTAAGTATATACCCTACCTAGTCAGTAAAAATAGATGAAAGTTCCATTGTAGGTATCTGAAAGCAATGAAACTGCATTTCTTTTTTTTTTTAAATCTAATTCAGATCCATTTTTCTTCTTCCTCAGATTTTGTCCCATTAATTTGTGTATATGTCAATTCCCCCCTCTCTTATGCTACAAGCTCCCAGAGGGCAGGGATCATCTTTTTTTGTTTTTGTTTCCCAAGTGCCTAGCACACAATAGGTGCTTAATAAATGCCTGTTGAGGGGGTGGAGCCAAGATGGCAGAGTAGAAGGACGCACGTTTACGAGCTCCAAAACCAAAAGCCCATAGAATTAATGTAAAAAGAGTCGCCCATAACATCTGGGTCAATACAAGGTGTGCAGAAACAGAGTGGAAGAGATTTCTGTTCCAGGGAGCCCTGGAGACCCGTCCCCAGGGTCCGGCACACCCCGGAAAGTGGACCCCACCCCCAGCGCTGCCCTGGCTGCGGCCCCAGAGAAGCTGATCCGAGCAGGCTTCAGAGACGGAAGCTCCGGCAGCCGGGGAAAGTCCCTCTGCCCACAGAAGCTACAGGTCAGTGAGAGAGAAGGCCGGGCTGGAGGAGAGGGGGAGCAGGGCATCTCCGTGACTCGGGCCCCCTCGGGAGGAAGCAGCGGCGGCAGAGACAGGGGCAGGAAGCGGCGGAGGCAGAGGTGTGGGCGGCGGCTGAGGCGGCAGCGGACCGGGACTCAGGAATCCCCCAGCAGCAGGCAGGATCTTCATTACGGAAGATTCCTACATAAAACCTGATGGAGCTGAGCCTGGGAGACGGCCCTGCCCCCACCCTGCTCTATTACTGAAGGCTTCTGCTTAAAGCCCCCAAGGGAACTGAGCTTGGGAGGTGGGGCCCCCACCCCGCCCCCACCCGCTCCATTCCTGAAAGTCTCTACATAAAGCCCCTGAGGGATCTGAGCCTGGGAGACGGCCCTGCCCCCACCCCAGCACCTGAACTAAAGCTCACTGATTGACAGCCGGCAGGAGGAAAGTCCATTTAAATCTCAGAGGTCAAGCACTAGCTGGGCGGATCCAGGCGGGGGTGGAAAGGAATCTCAGAAGTCAAGTAACTGACTGGGAAAATGCCTAGAAAAGGGAAGAAAAATAAGACTTTAGAGAGTTTTTTCCAACAAATGCAAATGATCCCGACCTTCGGATCTGATGATGAGGACGTATCCTTGCCATCAGGGAAAGACGTGGAGGGCGGGGCCTCAGTACCACAGACACCCCAGGGGGGTGGTGGGTGGGCTCAGGCTCTGGAAGAGCTCAAAAAGGATTTTGAAAAGCAAGTTAGACAGGTGGAGGAAAAACTGGGAAGAGAAATGTCAGAGATGCAACAAAAGTATGAAAAACGGGTCAATACCTTGGTAAAGGAGACCCAAAAAAATGCTGAGGAAATTAACACCTTGAAAAATAGGCTCACCCAATTGGCAAAGGAGGTTCAAAAAGCCAATGAGGAGAAGAATGCTTTCAAAAGCAGAATGAGCCAAATGGAAAAAGAGGCTCAAAAGCTCATTGAATTTAATAGTTCTCTCAAAATTAGAATGGAACAGATGGAGTCTAATGACTTTACGAGAAACCAAGAAATCACCAAACAAAACCAAAAGAACGAAAAAATGGAAGAGAATGTGAAATATCTCATGGGAAAAACAACTGACCTGGAAAATAGATCCAGGAGAGACAATTTAAAAATTATGGGACTACCTGAAACTCATGATCAAAAAAAGAGCCTAGACATCATCTTCTATGAAATTATCAAGGAAAACTGCCCTGACATTCTAGAACCAGAGGGCAAAATAAGTATTGAAAGAATCCATCAATCACCACCTGAAAGAGATCCAAAAAGAGAAACTCCTAGGAACATTATGGCCAAATTCCAGAACTCCCAGCTCAAGGAAAAAATCTTACAAGCAGCTAGAAAGAAACAATTCCAGTACTGTGGAAATACAATCAGGATAACCCAAGATCTAGCAGCTTCTACATTAAGGGATCGAAGGGCGTGGAATAGGATATTCCAGAAGGCAAAGGAACTAGGACTCAAACCAAGAATCACCTACCCAGCTAAACTGAGTATAATACTTCAAGGGAAAATATGGTCTTTCAATGAAACAGAGGACTTTCAATCATTCTTGATGAAAAAACCAGAGCTGAAAAGAAAATTTGACTTTCAAACACAAGAATGAGAAGAAGCATGAGAAAGTAAACAGCAAAGAGAAGTCTTAAGGGACTTACCAGAAGTGAACTGTTTACATTCATACAGGGAAAGACAATATTTCTAACTCTTAAAACTTTTCAGTATCTGGGTAGTTGGTGGGACCACACGTACACGCATGCACACACATACACACATGCACACACATACAGAGATAGAGAGCACAGATTGAACTGAATAGGATGGGACCATACCTTAAAAGAAACTAAGGTAAATGGTGAGAGAGAAATGTAGGGGGAGGAAAGAGAGGGAAAGGGAAAGGGGTAACTATATGTCATTTAAGAGGCAGGTAGGAGTTTTTCTTAGTGGAGGGAAAAAGAGGAGAGCTGAGAAAAAAAAAAAACAAAAACAAGAAGTTTACCCTCATCACATTTGACTAAACGAAGGAGTGAAATGCACACTCATTTTGGTATGAAAACCTATCTTACAGTATAAGAAAGTGGGGGAGAAGGAGATATTGCAAGGGAGGGGATGATGGAGGGGAGGGCAAAGGGAGGAGGGAGCAATTTGAAGTCAACACTTGGGGAGGGACAGGATCAAGAGACAGAAGAGAAACAATGAGGGGCAGGTTAGGAGGGATGGTAATCCAGTTAGTCTTACACAACACGACTATCAGGGAGGTCATTTGCAAAACTACACAGATATGGCCTATATTGAATTGCCTGCTGTCCCAAAGGGAATGGGTGGGGAGGGAGGGATGGGGAGAATTTGGAACTCAAAGTTTTAGGAACAACTGTTTAATATTGTTGTTGCAACTAGGAAAGAAGACATACAGTTAATGAGGAATAGAAAGTCATCTGGCCCTACAGGAGAAAAGAGAAGATGGAGACAAGAGAAGGGAGGGATGACAGAAGAGAGGGCAGATTGGAGATAGGGAAAATTAGATTGCTTGGGGTATTGGGGTGGGGGGAGGGGATAAAAGGGGAGAAAATTTGGAACCCAAAAATTTGTGAAAATGAATGTAAAAAATTAAATAAATAAATAAAGATGCCTGTTGAAATTGAATTGCATCAACCAACAAGGATTGAATACCCCTTGTGTACAACAGAGCACTGTCCTAGGTACTGAGATTGCAGAAATCTTCCAACTAGACTTACAGTGACTGTCAGTCACTATATCATTGGAGTCCCTTGCACAGCACACCTGAGAATTGATTCCATCTTCTTCTTGAATATTTCTAGTGATGGAGAGTTCAGTACTCAGAATTTCAGAATCTAAGAGTTGGAAGCAAAATTCTGAGATTCTGTGATTCTGAGTCTGAGGATAAGCCTAAATTCAGAAAGGCTCGTTACCAGATTGACAATGAGGGAATGATCATTTCAGTCACAGGAAGAGAAGTAAGGTTGTTTACTGGAGAAAACTCTGGATTTAGAGCCAAAAGGATTGGGTTCAAATCTTGGCTTCTCTATATACTCAGTGAACTGGAAAGAGTGCTGAATTGGGAGTCAGAGGACATTGGTTCAAGCTCCAATCCTATTTCTTCCTATCTGTACGACCCTGGGTAAGTCACTTAATCTCTGTTTGCCTCAGTTTCCTCAACTGGAAAAGGAGGGGGAATAGTATCACCTAACTCTCAATGGCAAAGGACAGTCCCTGCCTTCAAGGACCACATAATCTAATGAGATTTCTTGAAACCAGAGTATTGTTGTACCCAAACATGCTATGTACATAATCCACGCTTTGTCATTCATTATGACAAATAAATGTTTTGTGTATTCATTCATTCAATTCACCCAGATAGGGCAAATTAGGATTTGAAAAAACAAAAGAGATGTTTAGACTATATTGCACTATAATGAGACTAGTTCTTAGTGCTTCATTTCTCTTTCAAAATATCAAATTGTTGGGGGCAGCTAAGTGGTGCAATGGATAGAGCACTGGTCCTGAAATGAGAAGGACTTGAGTTCAAATATGGCCTCAGACACTTACTAGCTGCATGACCCTGGCCAAGTCACTTAACTCCAATTGCATCCAAGAAAAAAAAGTGCAAAAGAAGCTATCAAATGGTGGAATACTACCATGCTGTAAGAAAGGATGAGTTGTTGATTTTAGAAAAACATGGAAAGACTTGCATAAAATAATGAAGACTGAAATGAGCAGAACCAAGGGAATGTTGTTTATATTAACAGCAATACTGTTGGAAGAATAACTGTGAATAACTAAGTTATTTTGAGTATTATAAATGCTCAAATCAACTACAGAGGAAAAACAGATAAATAGAAGTATGCTTAGTATGGTTTTACACGTGTGTGTGTGTGTGTCTGTGTGTGTGTGTGTGTGTGTTAAATGGTGGCCTCCTCTGGTGTGGAGTGGCGAAGGAGTGAAAGGGCCAGTTCAGAACTTAAAATGCAACAAAAAATAAAGGAAATTAAAGGAAAAAAGCAAAAAAAAGTCAAACCAATTTTTACTTTTAATTACTTTAGGAACTGAGAAAGATAAGAAAAAATGTATTACTTTATAGCTCATAAAGTGTAATAATGCAGCACCAAAGACTGTTACCATCAGTATCTTCTATTTACTGTGGAAGGAAAAGTAATGTATTTCAGAGACATGATATACATATACTTATGTATGTAATTGTATGCATGAATTTTATATATGTACATACACATGTTTCATTGATTTTTTTTTCCTATCAGTCACAAATTAGGAGAGAAAGGAATAGTTTACCTGTCAGATGTATGGAGAAGAGAAGAATTTATGACAAAACAAGAGACAGAGGGCACTACAAGATGTCAAATGGACAGTTTTGATTACATTAAGTTAAAAGGGTTTGTACAAACAAAACAAGGAAATCAGAAAGAAAATCAGAAATTCAGAAAGAAAGCAGAAATTTGGGGAAAATTGTTTTTACAGCTGTGTCTCTGATAAAGGCCTCTTATCTCAAATATATAGAGAATTGAGTCACATTTATAAGAACATAAGAAATGCAAATTAAAACAACTCTGAGATACCACCTCAACCTATCAGATTGGCTATGACAGAAAAGGAAAATGATAAATGTTGGAGAGGATGTGAGACACTAATGCACTGTTGGTGAAGTTGTAGACTAGTCCAACCATTCTGGAGAGCAATTAACTATACCTAAAGGGTTATAAAACTATGGGTGTCCTTTGATTCATCAATAGCAGTACTAGGTTTGTATCCCAAAGAGATTTTTTAAAGGGAAAATGACTTATTTGTACAAATATATTTATAGCAGCTCTTTTTGTGGTGGCAAATAATTGGAAATTGAGGGGGTGCCCATCAATTTTGGACTGGCTGAATAAGTTGTGGCATATGACTGTAATGGAATACTATTGTGTTATAATAAATAACAAGCAAGATGATTTTAGAAAAACCTGGAAAGTCTTACATGAACTGATGCAAAGCAAAGAGGGCAGAACCAAGAGAATGCTGTATACAGTAATAGTAACATTGTAACAATGATCAACTATGAATGACCTAACTCTTCTCAGCAATACAGTGATCCAAGACAGTTCCAAAGCACTCATGATGAAAAATGCTATCCACATCCAGAGAAAAAACTAATAGAATCTAAATGCAAATCAAAGCACATTATTTTTTACTTTCTTGTGGGATTTTTTGGGGGGACATCTTCTTTCACAACATAACTAATATGGAAATATGTTTTGCATGATTGCACATGTATAACCTGCATGAAATTGCTTACCATCTCAAGGAAAAGAGGGGATAGGAAGGGAGAGAGAGGATTTGTAACTCAAATTTTTGAAAAACGAATGTAGAAAATTATTTGTAATTGGGAAAATTTCCCAATGTAATAGGGAAAAAATTTAAAAATTACTTGAAAAAAATTTTTTAAATGTTAAACATTAAAAAAAAATAAAATTCAGCTTAACAAAAAAGGAAATATGGGCCTTTGCTTCCATAGGAAAGTTGCAGTCAGTAAATGAGCTTTGCAATTTCTCAAAAGCATCCAGAGGTGTTGCCTTTGGGATGATGCCCTTTGCTTAACTGGGTATTTGCCAAGATTTCTTTAAACTGCTTTTTGCCTTCCATTGATTCTTCTTGCTTTACAAGATAATGCTACTCATAATTGTCCATTAGCATCATTCTTTACAAGGTTTATATGTATGAGTTTATATTCTAACCTGGTGCTACCTTTGGCAACCATTTCTACTCATCTTGCAAGTAAGTCAGGGGTTTATTGACTAAGAAACTTTCTGGATTCTTTTGGTTTCCTTGTTGTGACAATTAATTTACAATGATTATCTGTGGATAAAATTATTATCATCAGTAGCAATGTCAGTTCTGTTGCCCATTCTTTATTTTCAATTTCTTCTTTAAATAATTTTTTGAATTTAGGTAGTTCAGGGAACACAATAGGAGCTAAATAAAAGCCTAGATATTAGTAGGTCCTTAGTAAATGCTTATTGTTTGTGTATATTATCTGGTTCTGTTTACTTCTCTCTGCATCCATTCATTCGTCTTGCCATGTTTCTTTGACTTCCTCATTTGGTATTGTGCAAGAATATTCCATTATGTGCATACTTCTCAATTCCTCCTCATTTCATTGTTCCAACACCTCCTACTCCCAAAGGTGAGGTGAGGGTTCCTTGGGGAAATACTTAGTAGAGCTAAGCCAAATGGAAACGTTGTGTCATGTCCCACAGTTAGCTGTTCCTTCTCGCCCTTTGTCTGTTTGTTCCATCCCAGCCTCATTATCATAATTTTACATGCGTTACATTCACCCCTCTGACTTTATGTGACAAGTCAGAGGAAATGGGAAGAACCAAGGGGCACATTTCCTCTCCCTGAAGGGGGCAACATGAGGGCACGACATGGTCCGGCAACACGGGTGGGAGGAATCTCATTAAGGATGGGTGGAGAGTAGACATTCCAGCTCCTTATTGCCCTGGAGGGCAACCATGGAGCAGGGCAAGCTATGTGCTCTCCTGAGCTCTTGGGAGGAGGCTCATTTTCAGTACCAGAACCTTCAGTGGAAGGAGGAAAAAGGGAATGTGTCAGTGTTGGGAGACACCGAAGAAGGACAGATACTGCTTTCCCCATCCATCTCCCAAGAACAATCAAATTATATTTGTATAGGTGTGCATGTGGAGGGGAGAGTGTAGATATGTATGCATGTATACTTCCACATATAATAGCTTATGTATAGTTTATGTATATATATTTGTCTATATATATATATACATATATCTGTATGTATATAATTGTCTATGTGACATCTGTACCTATTTTGTCTATTTGCATACATCTGCATATAGACAATTACCTATATACACATTATGTCTACCTATATGATTGTCCTGACTTCTATACCATCTACACACATATTTATCTAAATATATAGACACATAAATAATTGTTTCTCTATATCTGTATATAATTATATATCTATACATATTTTATCTCTATACATATAATATCTACATTTATTATCTCTCTATAACTATATACGTATATGATGGTCTGTGTATAATATTTAAAAATATGTTTACAAACTACCTTCATGTTTGTGTCTATACATATAATACCTGCTGTGTAATTGTCTATATATATCATATTTACATGTATATACTTACATTCAATATTTTGTATTTCAAGAGTAAGTTATACTTTCCAAATCAACCAATCAACAAACATTTATTAAGCACCTACTCTTTGACAAGCTATTTCGGCTGTTTGTCCTTCATTCTCAAAGAGAGCCATTACTTCAGGGAGCTGATGCCATGACTTGCAAGTGAATTGGATTTAAGAGAAGGAGGGCTATGAAAAGTCACCAGCCTTGCTCTCTCCTCCAGAGCCATCTGTGTTCAGTGGCAAGTTATAGATCAGTATTATTGTTGATGGCCCTGAATGTAAAGACCTTGGCCTTTTTTAGTTAAGGTCTTTTCCAGCTCTTAGTTTGAGAAGAAGGAGAAGAATTATGAGCACATATTTTGTTTTCACTCTTTTTATTATCACAAACAACGCCCATAGTTCACATATTCAGAGTTGGAAGAGACATCTAGTTCAACTCTATCATTTCACAGATGATGAAAATGAAACCCAGAGAGGTGGACAAAGTTATACATGTGGGAAGCATCAGAGGTGAGATTTGAACCCAGGCCTTCTGGCTAGAAAGCCAGTACTCTCTTCATTGCTCTTTCCATTGATGCCAAAAATATTTGTATACATGTATGTCTTCTATTGCTATCAATAAATAACCTTTTTGGAATATGTCCCATTAGTGGAATCGCGGGTTCAAAGGGTATGAAATCTCTAGTCACATCTCTTGCATAATTCCAAATAATTTTCTAGAATGGTTGAATCACTTCACAGGCCCACCAACACTAGATGAGTTTATACGTCTTCTGAAAACTCCTTCAACAATGAAATTTTTTAAGCATCTTTTACCATCTTTTGGCATCTTTGCTAATTTAAGGAGTATGAGGCAATACCTCAGGCTTTTTTTCATTTTAATCCCTATGATTATTACTGATCCTGAAAGTCTTCAAGTACTCATTGGTAGTTTTCATTTCTTCTTTTGAAAACTCATATCCCTGGATCACTTGTCTATTGTCAGGGTTTATCACAATTTTATCTTCTTTCTCTTCTTTCATTCTCCTCTCCCCTTCTTCCTTACAAAGACTAAAGAAATGAAGACCTATAAAAAAAAGTACTACAATAATCCAGGTGAAAACACAAAGCTATTGTAATCAAAAATCAAAGGTACTATTTACAAATGCCAGGGACGGCTATTAACATTCTTCAGTTGTAGGGATGTGGATGTAAGAGATGTTTGCCATTTTCAAGGCAATAAATTGAAATGCTTCAAGGTCTGTGCTAACCTTTGCAATGATTCACCTTAAGTCACCCCTTCTAAAGATAACTGGCATAGCTCACTGAGGGACAGAACTTTGCAACTGTGACACATAAACACAGGCACTGTCTCTTTTGATCTTCCCAACAAGCCTAGAAGGTAGACACAAGAGATACAATCCAAAAATTTCAAAAAAGAAGGTTCATAAAGGTTTAGTATTTCCCTAAAGTAAGTGGCAAAACCAAGATGGTAACCTAGTCCTCTAGACTTCTGTCTCCATGGTCTTGCCACCATCTCAGAGTAGAGTAGGACAGTTGCCTCCAAAATCTATATCATTTATTTCTACACACACACTCTCTCTGGTTCCAGATCCATACACTCTACTCACTACACCATGCTTCCTCTTAACAGAAAAGGAAATCTCAGTGGTGCCAATGGGTGTTTTGAGACACAATAAGTGTCTGTATCCTTAGTGCAGATAAGCTGAATGACAAGGAGAAAAAAATGTCTGAGATTCAAAATTGATAATCCACAATGTGGAAAAGTTGAATATAAGATAATGAGTAGATAAAGGTATTTGGATGCCCAAGACCTTCCCTCCCCATAAAAGTTCCTTCCCTTCAGGACTATAAGAATCCACAGAAGTCAGGTTTCAAATCTGAGAAATCCTCCTGGGTTCACCTCATTGTTTCAGGTTGCTTTAAACCTCACATGCTTTTGAGTGAAGAAAAAGAAATTATGTGCTATGTTATTGTAGAGTGTGAAAGATCTTAGGGTACTTCTCTCATCTTCCAGTCTCACTCTGGCTAATAAATTGGGTTCCCAGAGCTAGACTGCTTACATCTCTCCCTCAGGATTCCAGGGGTAATCTGAAGGGTGAGAAGTAATTCTCTAATGCCACTGGCCTGAGCCCTCACCAATAATTCCCCCCAAGATTATAAATTGAGAAATTTTTAGTTACTCAACCTAAATTTAGAGACATGCATTTATAAAGGTAGTGCACTAAAAATAGGTGGTACAAAATATCTCCTCCCCACAAAAAAATCTATGACACTCTCTCCCACCAATACATACATAGTCCAGAAAAAAGTGAGATTCAGTGTAGAGAGCACACATAACTAAGGGGTAACTCACAGTTCCTGATTACTAAAAATTCATTTCTCCCATTCATGAGGTGCTCAAGAAATTCCCCAGAGGCATGGAATAGTTTCTTCCATGGGTTCCTTCACTGACCATGAATCAAGCCTATTCCTAGCTCCCAATGATACAGATACTGTCACCAGCTGATCCAGGAATGGGAAGATGATTATCTCATCTGTCATTGGGTATGATGCTAGGACACTGATGGGAACATGGGAAGCATCCATCCTCCAAACCCTTCAAAATTGTCAAAGACCTTCTCTGGTCAAAGTGGATAGAGGGAAATACAGGAGACAAGACCAAGATTGAAGCAGACACCTCTCTTTCAACTTCACCCACCCCACTCACCCCACCCCTCAGGTATTTTCTTCTCAGTTACCCCAGCTAGAATGTACATTTACTCCAGTCTTTGGAATTCACCTTCTTTTCCACTCACTCATTTATAGATGCTCCTCTGCCGTATAGTCAAGTTTCCGTGGTCTGTCCAAACATTATTCTTGTGCATGATCATTCCAGTTTGAAGGCCTTTTCACACTCATTCTGAGGTCTTTTAATTAATAGCTAATTGATAGAGATATGTTCTCAAAGTTAAAATGGAGTGAGGTGGTTCGTGTTTATTAAGTATTTACTGTGTGCCGTCACTTTACTGAACACAGGGGATGCAAAGAAAGGCAAAAATCATGCCTGCTTTTAGGGAGCTCCCACATAAATAACTTCCTGGGAAGCTCCATGCTAAAATAACTAGAAAGCTGGTCTGGGAGTCAGGAAGATACCCCATACTGACTGTGGAACTCTGGGCAAATCACTTAACTCTTGTCTGTCTCAATTTTTCCCGGCTGTAAAATGGGAACAATAATAACACCTGCCAGGATTGGTGTGGAGATCAAATGAGAAAATATGAGATAAAGTGTTTAGCAAAGCACCTGGCATATAATAAGCACTAAAATCAGTTCTGTTTCCTTCCTTCTTTCCTTCCTTTCTTCCTTCTCTTTCTCTCCTCCCTTCCTTCTCTCCTTTTCCTTCTTTTGTCTTTCCTTTTTCCTTTCTCTCCTCATTCCCTCCTTCCTCCCTTTTCTCCTTCCCTTCTTTCTTCCCTCCTTTTCCTTCTTCCTTCCTTTTCCCCTTCTTTCCTTCTCTTTCCCTCCTTTCTCCCCTCCTTCTTTTCTTCATTCTTCCTGCCTATCTCTCTCTCTTCCTTCTTTCCTTCCTTTCTTTCTTTCTTCCCTCCCTCCTCCCAAGACTGTAAGATGCAAAAGTTGTGCCTACCTGCTCTGATAGAGTTTTTCACTGGGATCTCCCTAGATCCATGAAATCAGAGATTCAGTCCCTCATACCCTCTAGAGGTCAGATTCTTGCCCTTCTGCAAATTTGAAAGAGTAGTCCTGAAGTTGAGGCAAGAGCCCAACCCTACAGAAAAAATTCTTGAGCTTTGGAAGATCTGAGTTCTAACCCCAGATGCCACCCCCCCCATATAATCTTGGTCCAATAATCTAGAACAAAGGCCTCAAACATATGGCCAACAACATTGCTGACGTCCACCAGAGGCAAATTTCAATGTAATTAGAAAATATTTAACAAAGTAAAAATACAATGGAGCATAATGTTAATATGTGTTTTTCTAAGTCAGTAGGTGGCCTGCAGAGATTCTTTTATACAGGTCAGTGGCCTGTTTGTGTCAGAGAAGAAAGAGTTCTTAAAAGACCATCTAGTCAGGGGGCTCTTAACCTAGGGGTCCATGGCTTTGTTTTTTAGAATGTTTTGATCATTTAAAAAGAATTTCAAGAGAATTTTATTTATTTTAAAACAATTGGTTTCCCTTGTAATCCTGTGTATTTTATGCATTATTATTAACATTACTCTGAGGAGTCTAGAGGTTTCCCCAGACTGACTGTCCAACAGAGATAGGTTAGGAAATCCTGGGTTCACCCAGTGTATTCATTTTAAAGAAAACGAAACTGAAGCCCAGAGAAGGGAAATGATTTCCCTGAAGTTACACAGTATGTGTGGGTGCCAGGCCTCAGAATACCTCAGACAGTTTCTCTACAGCATGACTTAACCTCTCTGCATCTATTTCCATCAATAAAATAGAACTAAACCCTCCCACAGGATGAGGAACTTGGTCCTGAAGGCAGAGGAGGCATCCAGATTGTCTGGCATGTCAAGCAGGAAAAACTTAGTGCAACCAGGAGGCATCATTGCTCAAGGTCACTTTCCAATACAAGCTATTTCAGGAATAGGACACTTCCTAGCGAATAGGGACAGCTGGGGTGGAACTGAGTTGGTGGAAGTGGCAGTGTGGGGTAGTAGAGAGAGTCAGGGAGGGATCAGAGACCCTTAGCCAAGAGATGCAGCTCTGCTGCTTAGTCACTTCAGGTCTCTGGCTCTACAGATACAAGCCAGAGGCAGAAGAAGGGAGGATGATTTGTGTTGAGTCCCAGAGTCTCCCAGGAGATAAAGTTACATGTGTAAGGAACAGGAGGAAGGCCAGGTTGGGTGGACCATAGAATACACAAAGAGGAATAATGTATAATAAGGTTGGAAAGGCAGGGTGAAGCATATATGTGTGTATGTGTGTGCATGTGCATGTATGTGCATGTGTATGGTCCTGCACATGCCACTGTCAGAGCCTACTGCAGAACTAAAAAGCTTTGTAGAAAACCAAGATAAGGAGCCAAGATAAAATAAACTAAGATAAGGAGCTGGTGCTAAAACCAAGAGCCCCTTTTAGCTAGTGTTCAAGGGAAGGTATGGAGAGATCCAAGTGGCTTATGTGGAGATACCCATAAGCTCCATGACTCCACTGGCCATCTTTCCTTGGCTATCTCTCCCCTGTGCATGCTGTTTCTCATTAGTCCAGAGATTTTTAACTTTGCTATGTATCCTAGACCTCTCCCCCACCCCAGACAGTCTGGTGAAGTCCACAGACCCCTTCTCAGGATAATATTTTGAAATGCATACAATTAAATCTACTGGATTATAATTAATATTGAAATACAATGATGAGGGCAGCTAGGTGGTGCAATAGATACAGTACCAGCCCTGGAGTCAGGAGGACCTGAGTCCAAATCTGGTCTCAGATACTTACTAGCTATGTGACCTTGGGCAAGTCATTTAACCTTGATTGCCTAAAAAAATACAATGATCAAAATATTTTCTACAAAGTTCAAGGTCCCTGGGTAAAGAACTCCAGTCCTAGTACAATGTAATCTCCTTGAGGGCAGGAACATCTCGAATTTGTCTTTGTGGCCTCTGTAGAGCTTAGACAGAATCAGGACAGACAATGGCCCCTCTCCTTTAATCATTATCACCAAATGTCATCTACATGCACTAAAATGGCAGCAAAATTATTTCAATTCCTCTGCTCAGAGTCAGAAAAAGACAAATCCTAAAGATGGAAACCCAGCGAAAGAAATGAATATCATTCAGAAGAAACCAGTTAGTATAGAGAGGTAGAAAGCAGCCAGTCAATAAATGTTTATTAAATCCCTACTATGTACCAGGCATTGTTCTAAGCACTGACAGAAGAGGGAAGAAGAAAGAGAAGGTGAAGATGAATAAAAAGGAGGAGGAGGAGGAGGAGGACAAACAGTCCTTGCTTCCAGTCTAATGGGAGAGACAACATGCAAGTAACTGTACAGACAAGATAGAGTCAAAATAAATTGGAGCTCACTAAGAGAGAAGGCACTACAATGAAAGGGAAAAGCTTCCTGTAGAAGATGCAATGTTGAGCAAAGCCTTGAAGGAAGCCAGGGAAGGCAGAGGCAGAGATGAGGAGGGGTCGCATTCCAAGAACCCAGAGTAGAGAGATGGACTGTCTCACAGAAAGGAGGCCAGGATCACTAGACTGCAGAGTATACGGCGGGGTGTAAGGAAGAAAAAAGAGTAGAAAGGTGCCAAAAGGTTGAGTGGGCGCCAAGTTGGGTAAAGTTTCATATGCCTACAATAGAATTTTACATTTGGTCCTTGAGATAATGGGGAGCTACTGGAGTTTATCGAGTGGAAGGGGTGGGAGTAGGGGTAGGATAAACCAGGACCCGAGTTTGAATCTCAGCTCTGACATTTAGTACCTGGGAGATCTTAAGCAAGTTAATTCAGCTCTCTGGGCTTCCGTTTTCCATTTATAAAATGAAAAGTTTGAACTGGACAATCAATAAATATTTGTTAAGCACCTACTATGTGCCAGGCTATTTTGTTAAGACTGGGGATAGAAAGGAAGGCAAAAGACAGTCCTTGCTGTCAAGAATCTCAATGCAAATAGCTATACACAAACAAGCTATGGACAAGATAAGTTGGAGATTATCAACATTAAAATAAGGGGAGCAAAGAGAGAATAAGGGGGTTAAACAGTCTTTTGCATGTTCCTTCAAGGGAAGAGATTATTTCGTTTTTGTATCCATGTATCCTCCATGAGCACATAGTAGGTATTTGATCTATGTTTGATGATCAATTGATTCTAAGGTCCTTTCTAGCTTTAAATGGTTTTTCTCTTCCATGTTGTTCAATTGTTTCAGTAGCATCCAATTCTCCATGACCTCATTTGGGGTTTTCTTGGTGAAGATACTGGAGTGGCTAGCCATTTCTTTCTCCAGCTCATTTAACAGATGAGGAAACTGAGGCAATTAAGTGACTTGCCCAGGCTTACTCCACTAGGAAGGGTCTAAGGGCCAGATTTGAACTCAGGAAGATCTGACTTCAAGCCTATAATTCTATCCACTGTGCCACCTTGCAAATCCTTCCATAATACTGACTAGTCTGACAAATGAATGGGAACCTGGCAAGGACTGCTTGTCTCCTCTCTCCCAAACTACAATTATATTTGACCATTATATATTTATTTTCTTTATATTTAAATTTATTCTGTATATCTTTACATATGGACTTGTTCTCTCTCCTATTAGTATGACTAGAACAGTTTTGTTCTTTTTATCTCCAGAACCTAAAACAGCTATATGGTACCTAACAACTACTTAATAAATACTAGTTGATTAATTATATAGCTAGTATTTGCATATGATTCCAGATGTCCAAAGCACTTTCCATATGTTATCTCATTTGGGCCCTAGAACAACCATGGGTTGAAATTACTCCCTGCCTCTCTTTCCTCAAACCCATATGAGCAATAATCAGAAAGTCCCTCCCCAACCCCGAATTCTCTTCTAATCCTCCTTTGGGATTCCTTCCAACTGGAGGATTGTAGGAATCTATGATAATATAACCACTAATTGCTAACTGAAGACAAGACCATGACACTACACTGGATGAGCAGCCCCTTTGGTATTCCGTGGATCGACATTCTCATAGCCAGCGACGACAGAGCCCAGTGGAACGAAGAGATAATGAAAAGGTGAGATCCACCAAGAAAAGGCTCATTGTGAACACATGTTGTTGGAATGATGTGTGTGTCTTGTCTCTCAGAAACAGCAACAAGAAGAGCCAAAGGAAAGCCTGAACCTCAAGAATATGAAAAGATATGTCTTGTGTAGACAGTCTGGGCTAATGTCTGCAAACATGGAACAGCTATTCAAAAGAAAGCTCATTGACAAGTGCATATACAGTCAGCCAGGGTGGATGCAGTTTGCCAACTTTGCCCAAACACTCCCTCCCTCCCCTTTCTTTTCTATTTTTTGTTACAGAGGATGGCTGACTGGATAGGGCAGTGAAGAAAGATACATTTGGAAATGAAGGGGCTCTCAAAACAAAAGGTGTCAATAAAAATAAGAAGCATTACAGTAGATTCTTAATAAATAAAACCTTGTCTCATTATAAACATAGACACCTTTGAAACAAAACAAAAGGTGTCAATAAAAAAAGAAGCATTACAGTAGATTCTTAATAAATAAAACCTTGTCTCATTATAAACATAGACACCTTTGAAACAAAACAAAAGGTGTCAATAAAAAAAGAAGCATTACAGTAGATTCTTAATAAATAAAACCTTGTCTCATTATAAACATAGACACCTTTGAAAGATGTAAGAACTCTGTTAATACAACGAGCAACCATAATTCTAGAAGGCTGCCCACCTCCTGGCAGAGAAGTGGTGGACTCAGGGTGCAAAAGGAGAGATGAGCATTCTGGGAATGTATTTTCTAAAGGTTTTGGGTTTTTCTTCATTTCTTTTAAACTGATGGATATGGGAAGGAGGAAAAACAAAAACAAATGCTTGTTAATTGAAAAATAAAAGATATTCTTCCCAAATGTTTGCATCAGTCCAATGTCTCACCAAAAATACTATGGAATACGTATTTTCCCACAGTCATGTCAATTTTGAATTTTGTTATTTCTTACTATTTTTGTCCAGGTGGATGTAAGATAATATTGCAATGTGGTCTTGGTTTGTATTTCTTTGATTATTAGGGAATTACCATATCTTTTCATATTATTATTAATTTTTTGTTTCCTATTTCATATTGTTTGTGTTACTTGACCACTGGGGAGTTTACATTAGTGTTATTTATATCATCACGTGTATCTCATATTTATTACAAATATTTGTCTCACACCAACTTTTATTCTTTTAATTTTAGAAGTAATGATTTTGGATATGCAGAATCCTTTTATTTATACATAAATTCATTAATATTTACCTCAGAAAAAAATAAAAGACAAGAAAAAAGGAGTAAAATGTAAGAAGGAGGGGGCTAGGTGATAAAGAGCTTTGAATGGCTTTGAACACTAAACAGGATTTTGTATGGAGATAACAGGGAGTGCTAATCCCACTTTTGACGTTTACTATCTGTGGGACCTTGGGCAAGCTATTTAACTTTTCTGGGCCTCAGTTTCCTCATCTGTATAATGTTTGTCTGACTATCACCAAATGTTTACATAAAGTGTCTACAATGTGCAAGGCACTATGCTAGGGATACAAAAATTAGTCATTCATGCCTATGTGAATTCATGCATCTATCCAATTAGCTTTCATTAAGGAGGGCCCACTCTGCACCAGGCACTGGATTAAGCCTTGGAATACAAAATCAAAACACAATACCAGCCCACAAGAAACTTACAGCCTCCTGGGAGGATACAATATATACACAGACAAGTAAATACAAAGCATATACAAAGTAACTCAATGGCAGATGGGCAGGCAGTATGGTGATGGAGCTTTTTCACCGAATGGGTCCTGCCTCAAACAAAACTGAGACCTGTTTTAAAGGCCTTAGCTTGAAAAAGTCAAGATTCCCCCACTGCATCCTGGGTCAGCCATCTCCAGTAGTCCTGATCGATAGCTGGCCACTAGACCCAGATGGCTCTGGAGGAGAAAGTGAAGCTGGTGACTGCACAGCCCTGCCTCACTTAAATCCAATTCGCTTTCATGTCATGACATCACCTCACTGATGTCATGGTCCTCTTTGAGAATAAAGATCAACAGCCCCATCAATGTTACTTTGTATACAGTTTGTCTTGCATGTGAATTATTGTTTCCATCCTCCAATATTTCTTCACATTACATGTGTAATACATTATAGGAGTTCGCTCTCCCTATCCCCATAGGCACTGGTAGGTTTGGTCTCCAGAGAAAAAAAACCTACTATTCTCAGGATTCTACCCTTAGAGACTGGGGCTTTTAGAACTATCACTCATGGGTCCCTATCCAATGTGTTCCACAATATCAATTAACATAAATTAGCTTTTGCAAAAGGGTATTTACTGAGAAGGTACAGAAAAACAGTAGTTACAAAATAATACCCTCCCCAAATTGGAGGAGCACACTCTCCCCTGGCACCTATATGTGCGTGAACATGTACGCACATGCATACACACACACACACACACACACACACACACACACACATACAGTACCTGAAAAGAGGAGGTTCAAACTTAAAAGTTCAAAGGTAGTCGGCTCTAGAAATTGGGGCACCCTATTACTTGTAGCATCAAATACAAGATACTACTCTGTTTGACATTTCAAGCCCTTCATCACCCAGCCCCCTCCTACCTTTCCAGTATTCTTACTCCTTACTTTCCAATAAATAATCTTTGATCTTTGACTGTTCTCCTGGCTGTTCACAAACAAGACATTATCTCTGGACTCCAGACATTCTCTCTGGCTCTTCCCATTCCTGGAACACTGTCCTTCAACAATGACTACTGACCTCCCTGGCTGCCTTTAAGTCCCAACTAAAATCCTATTTCTACAGGAAGCCTTTCATTCAAGTGCCTTTCCTTTCTTAATTATTTTCTATTTACCCTGTGTAGAGTTTGTTTGTACATAGCTGTTTACTTGCTGGTTCTCCCATTAGGCGGGGAACTACTTGAGGGCAGGGACAGTCTTTTGCTTCTTTTTATATCCTTGGAAAGTACCTCATCTACTTCCCACCAGAAGCTTGGACTTGGTTCCTGGCTACCTGGATTCAGATAGATGAACTTTCATATTATCTTGTCTAGAACCAAATATCCAAATGACTTCCATGACATCTCCACAGCAGGCAACTTTATGGCTCTCTCCTTCCCCTCTGTACTTCAATATGTGTTGTCTTCCGCCATGAGTAAATAAGGTTCTTGAAAGCAGAGATATTCTTACTTGCTGCTACTTATATTCCCAGTACTCAGTACAGTACCTAGAAAATAGTAAACATGGTGGATAGCCTATCTACCTACCTATCTGATCCTTAATAGTTGTTTGTCCTATGTTTTCAAAGAGAATGAAAGACATCAGAAGGGGGATGTCTTGACTTGTGAGTGAACTGGATTTGAGTGGGGCAGGGCAGCACAGTCATCAGCCTCACTTTCTCCTCCAGAGTCATTGGAGCCCAGTGGCAAGACAGGGGTCAGGACAACTGGTGATGGCCCTGGATGTTGTGGGAGACCCTGGCCTTTTTAAGCTAACGCCTTTCCCAGTCCTCAGTTTTTCTGAGACAATACGCATTCAATGAGTGAAGGCAAGTTAGGAATTGAGGCAGAAGATGGCCTACTTTGACTTCCCAAAATAATGGGTCTGGGAGAGAAAGACCCTCAGAGTTGCTGGAGAGAACAAAAACAATCGCTAATTATATTCACTCTGAACCATGCTCCTTAAGAGGCATTGTGCTTGATGTTGGTGATACATAGATAAACATGTCACAATCCCTACCCACAAGAGAGGCTAAGACATATACAAAATGAAATACGAAAATCTGAGGAGGGAGAAATCCCTTTCATGGGGGGAAAGGGGTGGAGGCACGATCAGGACAGACTTCATGGAGGTACCTTGACTTGGGCTTTGAAGGAAGACTAGAATTTCAATAGGCAGAGATGGGAAGTCACCAGAGATGATGGAGAAGTAGCAGAGAGTCTATCAAAGCTGGGTAATTACAGTGAAAGCCCAAGTTCAATTTAATAATTCAGTCAAATTTCCACTATGTGTAAGATGAAAGGCAGTCCAGAATGTGGATAAAAAGCTAAATTCAAGAGTCAGGAAGACCAGGGGTTCAAGTCCCACATTTGATACATACTAGCTGTGTGACCACAGACAAGTCACTTAATTTTTCCTCATTGGAAGCTCCTCATACTGATGAAATCATAGGAAAGGAAGGAAGGAAGGAAGGAAGGAAGGAAGGAAGGAAGGAAGGAAGGAAGGAAGGAAGGAAGGAAGGAAGGAAGGAAGGAAGGAAGGAAGGAAGAGGGCAAGAGAGAGACAGAAAGAAAGGAAGAGAGAGGGAGGGGGAAAGAAGGAGGAGAGAGAAAGAGAAGAAGGAGGAGGAGGAGGAGAAAGAGGAGGAGGAGGAAAGATGTACAGGGTAAATGAATTAATATCTAAAAATGTATTTATTTTAACAGCAAGAAAAGAATCACCATGTATCAGTGAACCAGTATGCACCCCAAAGTTTTATAGCATCATGACTTGTGATAATAGAAAACTGAAAACAAAGCATTTGTCCAGGTAGAAAGTGGCCAGACAGACATAAATGTAGTGGAATATAACTATGCCCTAAGGAATGGCAGATCCAGACAGCAGAGAAAACAGGAGATCTAGACAAAGTGATGCAGAGCCATAGGATATATGCAATGACTTTACGACAATGAAGATCACATTACAAGAGGCAATGACATTTGGGTAAACCACAATAGACAATCTTTCCATCATTCGATCATTTTGCAGTTCTGTCTGACTCTCCATGATCCCTCTTGGGGCTTTCTTGGCAAAAATACTGGAGTGGTTTGCCATTTCCCTCTTCAGTTCATTTGACAGATGAGGTAACTGAGGCAAACAAGGTTAAGTGAATTGCCCAGAGTCACACAGGTAGTAAGTATCTGAGGCCAGATTGGAATTCAGGAAGATGAGTCTTCCAAGCCCAGTGCTCTATCAAGTCAAATGCAAGTCATGTCAATATTTCTCTGTTGGCATGGTCTTCTTCTTCTTCAGCAACGAAGGACGAACACACAGGAATCCACTGCACCACCTAGCAGCCTACAAGAGAATGTAAACTCTTTAAAGCCAGGGATTGTTTTATTTTGTGCCTGGAACATAGTAAGGTACTTAATAAATACTTGTTGATTGGTTGAAAACCACTCTTATTCCAGGAAAACATAAGTTCCTTGAAGTTGAAAACTCTTGATTTCATCTTTGTATCCTTAGCACCTAGAACACTACCCGGTATACAATAGTGCTGAACAAATGCTTCTTACTTGTGGATTGGAATGAATTGAATGATCTTTTCTAAGTTGGTATAGTGGATAAAGAGAGCTATCCTCAGAACCAGAAAAACCTGGTCTCAACTCCCCCACATCTCGAATATACTGGCTATTTAACTGGGAAAATCTATACTTGAGACTAAGTGCCCACCTGCATTTGCAGTAGGAATTGCCTCAACCAGGAATTCCTTGTACCAACAAAATCACAGGACCAGTCACCACTTCCACCCCTATCTTTTCTCACCTACAGAGCCCAGTTCTGTTTCCAATAGAGAGGAAATATGAAAAACAAAATGAAAGTTGTAAAGGAATATCTTCAAGAATAGTCTTCATCTCCCAGAAATTATAGGGAAAGAACGAGGGTGTCCTTCCCCTTCTCTCCTTCCCACTTTCAAGTACTGGACAGAGGTTTATCCTTTAGGGACCATGGTTTGGACTCTCAAAGTCACTATAGACTTTTGGAGGCTTTCTGGTCAGGGGTCAACCAGAAAAATCAAATTTCAACAACTCTGGGGACTCTATGGCAAGAGATAAGTCCATCTCAATCCTAAGACCAGGAAGGGCTTTTGGAAATCACTAAGTATGACTCCATTAATTCACAGATGAAGAAACTGAGGCCTGAAAAGGTCGAGAGTATTGCCAGAGGTTACACAGTAAGCAAAGGACAGAGCTGGTAATCTCTACTTAGCGACACTAGGCAAGTCACTTAAACTCTCAGCCTTGCTTTCCCCATCTGTTAAAAAAATGGGGATAAAATGAACACCTATTTCCCAAGGCAGGGGCAACTAGGTGGTACAGTGTATAGAGCACCAGGCCTAAAGTAAGGAAGACGAATTTAAATACAACTTCAGACACTTGATATCTGTGTGATCCTGGGCAAGTCACTTAATCCTACTTGCCTCGGTTTCCTCATCTGTCAAATGAGCTGGAGAAGGAAATGGCACATTATCCCAGTATTTTTTCAAGAAAACCCTAAAGGTGTCACAGAGAGTCTGAAATGACTGAAACAACTGAAAAACCACAACAAAAATTCCCTAAGTTTGCTATAGAGATCTAATGAAATAGCATATATAAAGCGCTTTGCAAACCTTAAAGCACTGTATAAATTCTAAACTGTTCTCTAACTCTGACACTTCCTGACTCAAAACCAGTGCTCTTTTCATTACTCCACCCAAGCTAATCTCTAGGAAGTTTCTTATTCCTGAAATAGCTTCTATTGAACAATAGCCTTTCAGTCCTTAAGCAATGATGCCACCTGGTTGGACTGTAATTTTTTCTGCTTGATGGGGCTGATAATCGTCTGCCTTTAGCTCAGGGTTCTAAATCCTATGGGAGGGCCCCCAATTTTCCCATGGAAACAATCCCAGAGGAGATGAGTCATGATGTTCGTGGAGTCAAGAGGCCAACTGTGCCATTATTTGCTGTGTGACTTTCTGTGAGACCCTCTCTGGGCTTTTGTTCCTGCCAATGAACTGAAAAAAAGAGAGAAGGGAACAAAATAGAGGAATTCCAATCAAAATAATTACAAAATACATAAAACATCTGCAATAACATACAAAGACATATTCAGGACATATAAGTACAAAACATTTATTATATGAGGTGAAAATTAAATAATTGGGGGAAAATTCATTGTTTGTGGTCGGGTCTTACCAATACAACAAAAAAATGACAATACTACCTAAATTAATTTACAGGTTGAGCATGAAAGAGATATTTTATAAAATTAAACAAATTAGGAGTGAAATTCATCTTAAGACACAAAAAATTTAGAATTTTAAGGTAAATAATGAAAAAAGTAGGAAAAAAAGGAAAAGGAAGGAAAAGTAGGGGAAAGCACATGGGTCAATCTCAACCTATATTCCAAAGCAGTTATCATCAAAATTATTTGGTAGTAGCTTAAAAATAGACAGTCAGTAGAAAAGACTAAATTATTCTGCCCAAAAATATACTTTCCAACATGTATATTATGTATTTTAAAGACATAGATATGTGTGTAGATATACACACATATGTATGTTTACTTATTTATTAATAAATGCCTCTTGCTTGATGATTGGCTTGAATTGAATTACCTTATTTTTCTCACCTGTAGGAATTGCCTCATCCCTATACCAACAAAATCACAGGAAGTTAGGTGGACTGGATTAGATAACTTCTGGGTCTAGACCAGGAGTGAGGAATTATTATTATTTGTTAAAATGATTTGTTCCATAAAATTTGGATTCAGTCAAATGGCCACACCTAAGGATCTAGAAACCATATGTGGCCTCAAGGCTGCAGGTTCCCCATACCATGACCCAAAATAGGTCAACAACAAAAAGAAATATCCCAAATATAATAAAATATTCATCACAGCACTCTTTATGGTCACAAAAAAATCAAAGTGGGTAACCATCAAGTAGGGAAATGATTGAACAAATTACATGTATATAAATGTAATGAAATATTATTTTGCCATAAGAAATGATAAATATAAAAAGACAAATCCAGGACATTCCAAAAATGGGAAGATTTACATCTTCCCATGAGAGAGGATGGAATCAAATGAAAATACAAATATACATAATTACAATAATATAAATGAAAACAACATGATGCTGCCACACTCAGGTTGATTATACTGGTCAGTCATGGTCCCAGTAAAAAAGAGGAAGCAAAACGTGGCTCTTCTTTGTTGAGAGGTCTGGGACCCAGCACACAATGTGCATATGCTCTTAAGCATGGTTACTTTGTGGCTGGGTTTTCTTCATTACAATGGGTCAAGGTGTTTATTGAGAAATTATTTGACTTTCTTAAGAGCATAAATAATAGCTATTATTTTGAAAAAACAAAATGACGGATTGGACTAGATGGCATCTGGGGTTCCTTTCATCTCTGACATTCTAGGTTTCAAGATTGCTTGCTCCCTCCTTTCAGCATCCTTTTATGTATTTTCTTCTGCCCTCTCCTCCCCCATTGGAATATAAATTCCTTGAGGACAGGGACTGTCTTTATTTTGTATTGTATTTGTTTGTCCAAGCCAAGAACTTGGTACACAGTAAGCCCTTAAAAAATGCTTATTTCCTTCCTTCTTTCCTCCCTTCTTTTCTTTGGTGATTATCTGTAATTTTTCCTGTCAGTTAGTCTGGTAACTACTATTTATTAAATGCCTACCATGTGCCAAGCACTGTGCTAAAGTCTGGGGATACAAAGAAAGGCAAAAGATAATCTCTGTTCTTAAGGAGCTCACAGCTTAATGGAAGAGATATGCAAACAACATGCAAACAACTATGTACAAACAGTGTATATACAGGGTGTTTCAAAAGTTTTAGTGTATGGGGGAGGGAGCCAAGATGGCAGAGTAGAAGGATGTACCTCTAGAGACTCTCCTCCCACAGCCCATAAAATTCCTGTAAAAACTGACTCTAAACAAATTCTAGAGCAGCAGAAACTACAAAAAGACATAGTGAAAGAGATTTCCAGCCCAATACAGCCTGGAAGGCTGACAGGAAAGTTCTATCACACTGGATGCAGAGTTTAGTCAGGCTTTGGCCATGCTGTGGCACCACTGGTAGCAGCTGCGAGTCCCAGATTCCTCAACTCACAAATGCCAAAGGCAGCTTCCAAGGTCAGTGAGAAAGCTCTTTCACCTGTGTGAGAAGGGAATGCAGCAGTCTAGCCCTGGGCCCACGCAGCAGCAACTTCCATTCTTGGCCTAAAGACCCTGGGGAAATTGAGCAGTCTCAGTCCTAAGTGGTGGCCCTGGGGTGAGGAGGAGTGCTGGCTGGTGGAGCTGACTAAGCCTTTGGAGAGGCAATTCTACTCACAGAAGAGTGTTTGTGGTTGCTCCTAGACCAAAGTGGAGGTCAGGAGAAAAGCAAACTCCTCTCCCTTGATTGTGCCACCTTGGAGGAACTGAGAATTTACAAGTCCCCAGAGTACACCCTCCTCTTGACATAGAACTCAAAAGTCAAGTAACTGGCTGGGAAAATGCTCAAAAAAAGGGAAAAAGAATAAGACAGTAGAAGGTTACTTTCTTGGTGAGCAGATATTTTCTTCCATTCTTTTGGATGAGGAAGAACCCAAAAGTCAAGGCGTCTGCACCCAAAACCTCCAAAATAAATATGCAATGATCTCAGGCCATGGAAGGGCTCAAAAAGGATTTTGAAAATAAAATAAGAGAGGTGGAGAAAAAATTGGGGAAAGAAATGAGAGAGATGCAAGAAAAGCATAAAAAGTGAGTCAACAGCTTGCTAAAGGAGATCCAAAAAATGCTGAAGAAATTAACATCTTTAAAAATAGACTAACTCAAATGGTAAAAGAGGCCCAAAAAGCCCATGAGGAGAAGAATGCTTTAAAAAGAATAATTAGCCAAATGGAAAAAGAGGTTCAAAAGTTCACTGAAGAAAGCAGTTTTTTAAAAATTAGGATGGAGCAGATGGAAGCTAATGACTTAATGAGAAACCAAGAAATTACAAAACAAAACCAAAAGAATGAAAAAATGGAAGATAATGTGCAATATCTCATTGGAAAAACAACTGACCTGGAAGTAGATCCAGGAGACACGATTTAAAAATTATGGGACTACCTGAAAGCCATGATCAAAAAAAGAGCCTAGACATCATCTTTCATGAAATTATCAAGGAAAACTGCCCTGATGTTCTGGAACCAACCTCCTGAAAGAGATCTGAAAAAAAAAAAACCCTAGGAACATTATAGCCAAATTCCAGAATTCCCAGGCCAAGGAGAAAATATTGCAAGCAGCTAGAAAGAAACAATTCAAGTATTGTGAAAATATAATCAGGATAACACAGGATCTGGCAGCTTCTACACTAAGGAATCCAAGGGCTTAGAATAGGATATTCCAGAAGTCAAAGGAACTAGGATTAAAACCAAGAATCACCTACCTAGCAAAACTGAGTATAATACTTCAGGGGGAAAACTGGTCATTCAATGAAATGGAGGACTTTCAAGTATTTTTGATGAAAAGACTAGAACTGAATAGAAAATTTGACTTTCAAACACAAGAATCAAGAGAAGCATGAAAAGGTTAACAGGAAAGAGAAATCATAAGAGACTTATAAAATTGAACTGTTTACATTCCTACATGGGAAGAGAATATTTGTAACTCTTGAAACTTTTCTCAGTATTTGGGTGGTGGAGAAATTATACACAGACATATATATAGATATATAGAGATAGATAGACACAGACATATAGATATAGAGAGACATATATATTATAGAGAGAGACATATATAGTATAATGAGAGACATATATGCAATATATATATATATATAGACAGAGGGCACAGAGTGAGTTGAATAAGGAGTGATATCTAAAAATAAGATTAAAGGGTGGGAGAGGAATATAATGGGAGGAGAAAGGGATAAAAGGAATGTGGTAAATTATTTCTCATAAAAAAGGCAAGAAAAAGCTTTTTCAATAGAGGGGAAAAGGTGGAGGTGAGAGGGAAAAAGTGAAGCTTACTCTCATCACATTTGACTTAAGGAGGAAGTAACATGCACACTCAATTTGATATGAAAATCTATCTTACATTACAGGAAAGTAGGGAAGAAGAGGATAAGTGAGGTTTGGGGGGATGATAGAAGGGAGAGCAAATGAGAGGGGGTAACTAGAAGTAAACACTTTTGGGGAAGGATAAAGTCAAATGAGAGAAAAGAATAAATGGGGGGCATGATAGGATGGAGGGAAATATAGTTAGTCTTTTGCAATATGACTATTATGGAAATTTTTAGCAGGACCACACATATAAAGCCTCTATTGAATTGCTTGCCTTCTCAGTGGGGATGGGTCAAGGGAGGGGAGGGAAGGAAGGGAGAGAAGTTGTAACTCAAAGTTTTAGAAACAAATGTTGAGAATTACTTTTGCAAGGAACTGGGAAATAAGAAATACAGGTAATGGGGTACAGAAATTTATCTTGCCCTACAAGAAAAGAGAGAAGATTGGGGATAAGAAAAGGGAGGGTAGATTGGGGGAAGGGGTAATCAGAATGCATGGGGTTTAGGGTGGGGGAGAGGAGAGATGGGGAGAAAATTTGAAACTCAAAATCCTGTGGAAATGAATGCTGAAAACTAAAAATAAATAAATTGAAAAAATTTTAGTGTAGCTTTAAAACATTAGACCTTAAAACTGCACTAAGAATTTTGGGACACTCTATACACACAGGATAAATTGAAGATTTTGGGAGGGCACTAAGATTAAGGAGAATGGGAAAAGCTCCTTGTAGGTGGTGGGATTTTTGTTGAAATTTGAAAGAGGCCAAGAAAACTAGGAGGCAATGGGAAGGGAGAATATTTCAGGAGTGGGGGGGTGGGGACAGCCATGGAAAACATCAGAATAGAGAGATGATGTATCTTGTGCAAGGAACAACAAGGAAGCTCCAGTGTCACTGAATCACTGAGTATGTATGTGGTAAGGGGGAAAGTAGAAGAAGACTTGAAAGGTAGGAGAGGACCAGGCTATAAAGGACTTTGAAAGTCAAACAGGTGATTTTAATATTTGATCCTGGAGATGATAGTGTAGCACTGGAGTTTATTGAGTAGGGAGATAACATGACCTGTGTTTTAGGCAGATCAGTCTGACAGCTGAGTGAAGGATATATTGGAGTGGGAAGATCAACAGGCTATTGTAACAGTCCAGACATGAAATGATGAGGACTGCCCCAGGGTGTTGGCAGTGCCAGAGAAGAGAAGGGGACAAATAGGAGAGCAAAATATGTAGGACTTGGCCACAGACTGGATATGGATTGAGGGTGGGGAGGTGAAAGAAAAGGAGGAGGTGAGGGTAATACACAGGTTGCAAGCCTGACTTTCAACTATCTGCATCTAACTTCTCTTTCTTGTGGATTATCAGTTTTTAACCTCAAACCAGCTTCCTTCCTCTTTCTGTTCAGTTTTTTCTATGGAAAGGAAATATAGACTTCTTTTTACCATTAGCCTCCAGATATTCATAGTCATCATAATTAATGAGACTTCTTTATCTGTGTAGTAAATTTCATGTGGTGGACAGTTCCCTAGGGAGGAATGGAGTCAAATCCTAGCTTGATTTCACTTACTATCTATGTGATCTCAGGCCTTAGTTTCTTCTTCTGTGAACTTCAGCAAGCAACCTAACTCCATAATATGATTCCAACTAACCCTTCCTGTTTTATCTCCTTCATAGCCTCTATATTTCTCTACTACAGTGGTTCCCACTGGGGTTCTCAAACCCCTTAGATGTTTGAGGTGATATTACAAAGGGATTATGCTAAAAATTCTTTTGTGGTTCCTTTAGCAGTAAATAATCACCCAGTTATGTTATAGATTTATTTTTCCTAGATGACTTTTATGTTTAAAGTATTGTAGATTTGTTTCTTCAGCAATTTGAAACTGTCAGGATTATGCACATGATGATTTTTGTGTTTGTGCAGTGATTACACCAGACTCTGATATGTTCTTGTCATTTGACTAAGAATATGTTCTTGTCACTTATCAACCTATTATCAAATTGTTTCCAAACTAATATGAGGGTTGAATACTCAAGTGTAAATGTATTCCCAATGGATGGGTCAGGCACATGTGGATAACCTCATTTGCCTTTGGCATACTGCACCTGAATAGCTCCCTCATTCCTCTCTTACCCTGCAATCATATCTCATCAGCTGCGTACTCACATGATTAAGATGTTATTAATATCTTGTGAATATTCGCAGCATAAATGCCTACCTATCTGAAAACCTTGATGGCTGAGCATGTACATCTCTATCTTGAAACCATCACAGACCATCACGAATATTTTACACAAACAGGCCTCATATTGCCTCTCACTGCAATATTAAGACTGTTTTCCAGTTTAAATTTATCTTCCCCAGGGTAAATCATTCTTTGGTAGAGAAGAAGAATGTCACATCTGAAGAGATTCTTTCCTTACAAACTGTTAATGAACCAATATATTCAACGAACTTTAAGTACATTTATAGTTTAATATAGTGCTTGCCATTAGCCAGGAGAAAAATAAATATTTTCTACTGTAACTACCTAATTGTAACCAGATAATTATTTTTGTTAGATGGTTAGATGACTAAAAAAACTAATTCTTGCCTTTTAGCAAGAGAGTTTGTAAAATTCTTATAGCATTTTCTACTACATATTTGTGGGAGTAAAAATTTCCAATTTATTCTCATTTTAAAACAAAATTTGGAAATAAACTCAATGCAGAACTAGATTTCAAACTGTATGGAGGGGAAAGGAACAGCTAGCTAGTGCAGTAGATAGATCACTAGCCCTGAAGCCAGGAAGATCTGAGTTCAAATTTGACCTCAGACACTAGCTGTGTAACCTTGGGCATGTCACTTTATCCTAATTGCCTCAAAAGAAAAAAAAACAAACTTGCTCCTGGTGTCCAGACAAATATTGCAAACTTTTGTTCAGACTAAAGTCTAACATTGAAATTAGCTATTATAATTATTAATTATCATATAACAACTTAATTATTTTATAATATTATATACTATGTCATAATGATGTTATTATGATATATGTAATATATTATATAATTATTAACTATTATATTATTTAACTTATTTCAAGTAACTCAATTTGTTAAAATGTTCTTTTCAAGAAAATCTGCAAAATAGAGAAATTCGGTATGAAATTTTGCAGATAATAGTAAGCATATGAAGTCTTGCTAGATTACTTCTTTTAATTCTCACAGAACGTCCCATAGAAAATGTTCATAATCACTTTAAAAATATTTTTAAAATTTTCCATTTAAAATTTTCATAATTATGGATAGAATAAAATGTTATGCTTTATGATTATAACTGTATCGTATAAATGTTAATTGGGAGTTTGGGGGTACAAAAATTATCTTTGTTATTATAAGTATTTAGTGAATAAATATAAAATGATATCATGAGTAGCAAACTAAATTACCTCAATAGTTCACAAAACATGTTATTGTTATTGCTGAAAAGGGTTTGAGTGACAAAAAGTACTGGTAGCCACCGTTCTAGAATACATCCCGCAAAATTGAGATTCCCTTCCCCATCGCCATACCGTTGCATAGGCTGTCCCACATAACTGTAATTCACCCCCTTCTCACCTCTGCCCCCTAAAATATTTATCTTCATGGAAAGATCAACTCAGGTGTCACTTCTTATGGGAAGTCTGCTCTAATTTCCTCCAGTTGTTAGTGTACCCTCCCTCTTCAGATTGCTTATTTAAGGACCAGTTCAATTTTGTCTAAATGCCCAGCATACTGCACACATTAGGTACTTAAAATATTGTTTAATTTCAATGCAATTAATTTAAATTCAGGGCATACCCATGAACTTTGATCTCCACAACAGCATTTTTAGGTGAGTAGTCCAGGCACAGTTGATGCTTCACATTTTGCATATGTGTAAATTGAGACCCAGAGAGACTCATACAAAGTCACACAGTCAGGCAAAAAATGCATCCCAGGAAACCAGCTGCAGTTCCCAGGCCAATGTTCTTTCCACTAAGCCATGTTATTCTCTGTGGAAAAAAGGCTCTCAGTCTTGGAAGTCTTTGGGCTATCATTACAACCATCAGAACTTTTCCAAAGCATCCACATATGTGGTGCTCTGCAGAAGATGCTGCATAAAATCAAATCAATGGTCATGACTCATCTGTAGAAACTCACATTTTTAAATAAAGGGCATGGATTTATAATGGAATAAATATACCAGAGTTTGAGTTTGAAGTGGCAAGAAACCAGAATATTAGTCTCTTCCCCTAACCCTAAGTATGTCCCTTCATCCTTCTACCTCTTTAAGAATTGGAGGAGAAAGGAAAACAGAAGGAGAGGTGTAGAAAATGAGATCATTACCTAATAGACTAGTGGTCCACGAATATGAACAGCTTTTGAAACATAAAACATCAACTATTAATTGTTACCTGAAACCACTAATAATCAGAAAAATATAAATAAAAACAACCCCAAGGCATCAGTTCCTGAGCATAAAATTAGCAAAAATGCTAAGAGATGAGGAAGGTTCATTGCTGGAAGAGCTATGGAAAGATGGGCACATTAATTAATGCCCTGGCAGAAGAATTCTAGTCAGCTCAACTTCTGGAAAACTACTTGGTCTTATGCAAGAAATGCTAGTAAATTATTCATATCCTTTGTCTCAGAGGCTTCACTCCTGGGATTGCATCTAATTAGGTTACTGAAAGGAAAAAAAGACCCAAAATTACAGAAGTATTCATATTAATATTATTTGTTATAATATAGAAATGGAAACAGACAGGAGAAGGAGGAGACAGTAGTATTAAGAAAACCCAGAGAGGAGAGATCATCCAAAAGGAGAAGGGTGATTGACAGTGTCAAAGGTTGCAGAGGGGGCTAGATAGATGAGGACTGAGGCATGGCTATTAGAATTAGAAGTTAAGAGATCATTGGTAATTTTGGAATGATGAGGTTGGAAGCCAGATTGTAGAGTTAAAGAAAGAGAGTTGCGAAAAGAGGAATTGGATATACCAAGTGAAGACAGCTCTCACAAGGAATCCATGGAGGGGAAAAAAAGATAAGGACAGTAGTTACAAGGGATGATAGGCTCAAATGAGAGTCTCTTTAAAGAATGGAGGAGCCATGGGCATGTTTGCTGGCATGAAGGAAGATGCCAGGAAATAGAGACAGACTGAACATGAGAGAGAGTGGGGAGAGGAACGGGACCATGCTAAACTTCAGGCAAGTCTCTCTGGGTAATACACTAAATTATAGACAAGTTGTAATCTTTGTGATAGGAATTCATATACCACTTAAATCCTTGAACAAATGATTTTCATCACCCCAAATTATAAACAATACCACAAGTTAGGACAAGCCACAAATTTTCCCCTAAGGTACCATATAAAGCTGGTTTGGTGGGACAGAAAAGTTTAATATGGAAACAAAAAGACTCTGGCAGGGGCATGAGAGCTGCCTTCATTATTTGAAGATCTCTTAGTGGAAGACAGCTCAGGCTTGCTCTGCTCAGCCCCAGAGGGCAGACAGACAAACTTAGACACAGTAGGGAAAAAAATCTCTCTAATGAGGAGAGTTGTCCAAAAGTAATGTCTAGTATGGCCTTCTAGTAAAATCTAGGTGGCCACTTGTTGGGGGTATATTGTAGCAAAGCTTCTTGTTCTTGTGCTGGTTGGACTAGGTGACCATGGAGGGGCTTTCCAAACAAAGACGTGCCAGTGAATATTTAACAACTGGTTTCCACAGCGAAAATGTATGTACAACATACTCTGAAGAGAAATCTGTTCTATTATTATCTATTATTTTTCTCTATCACTTTCTTAAATCTAGACAATCAATGAAACAATAAATTAAGTCCTGACTTGTAGCATTTGCTGATTTTCAAGGTACAAACGGTCATACTGAAAATTTAACCATCTGCTCTTGCAAGCAGGGTCAAGCTGGCTCCAGCACATCCCTACTTCAAACTCTGAGATTCTGTGATACCCAGAAAGTTTTCAGAGGTTGTCTAGTCCATCCCCCTCATTTTACAGAGAGGGAAACTGAGCCCCAAGAAAAGCAAAGTGACTTGTCCAGTAATAGACCTGGAGTTTTAATTCAGCCCTCTTTCGCACTCTGCCATGCAGCTGTAATCATTTCTAGTCACCCAAAACGTGTCCATCCAAGTGAGCCAACAGCAACTTCCGAAATTGCTTAAGAGGATGTTGTTACCATTTGGAGCTACCAAATTTTCATAAAGTACTAGGGGAATGCTCTACTCTGACGCTGGAGACTGCAGCATGGCAATGCAGCACGTAAAGACAATGAGCAAACTGCTTTGCACTGCAATGCCACCTAGAGGCCAAAACTTGTAAATGCATGGAGGGGTGGGGTTTAGCGTGCTGGAAAGTGGGCTTGGAGCTATGAGTTAGATGGTGCAGTAGACAGCTCTGGACCTGGAATTGGGAAGACTCATTCCCATGACTTCAGATCTAGACACTTCCTAGCCCCTGAGCAAGTCATTTAATCCTGTTTGCCTTGGTTTCCTCATCTGTTAAAGGGTAGGAGCAAGAAATAGGCAAACCACTCCAGTATCTTTGGGCCAATATGTCAGTCAACAAGCAGAGCAAAGAATGTTAGAGGACTTAAGTTCAAACACTGGCTCTGCCACTTAACCAGCGCACCTTGCTGTGCCTCCATTTCCTACTCTGTAAAATAAGGGTGTCAAACTAGATGGCCACTAAAATCCTGCTCCAGATCTATGATTCATTCTTTAAAAAAAAATTATTTTTAAAATCTTTTGTATTCATGCATTCCAGATGAGAGATTACCTGAGGTGACCTTCAGTTAAGCAGGTTATAACAGTAATTACATAGTTTCCCGGGATACACCCATTAATATTATTCGATAGAAAGTATGAGCTCATCTTGACACCAGAGACCTAGCAAAATATCCAAAAGCCTATTTTTTTTAAAGAAAGCACATATTAAGCGCTTACTGTGTGCCAGACTCTGTGCTAAGGACTTTACAATTACTTCATTTTATCCTCACAGTAACCCTGGGAGGTAGGTGCTATTATTATCTCCATTTTATAGATGAGGAAACTGAAAATTTAACCATCTGCTCTTGCAAGCAGGGTCAGACAGAGGCAGACAGAGGTCTTCCTGACTCCAAGTCCAGGGCTCTACATGCTGTACCACCTACCATACCCCCTTTTAAGTTGTTTCTACAATGAGGGGACTAAAAATAGTGTTATAATGAGTATACTGTGCATAATCATGGCTATTATCACCAATGGGTTTTTTTTATTAATGAGGATGTTTTTCACGTTTTGCAAAAACAGCTTTGCAAAGTGAAGGACTTGAGCAATCTTCAAAATAGAAAAATCACAAGAAAAATACTCAAAAACTTTATGGGAAGAGCTCTCATAAATTGGCACTAAGAATTAGAAGCTATAAAACTAGGTGCTGATGGGGTCATGACAAAACAAGAGCATTCATTCATTTCTGCCATCAATAAACATTCTTTACTAAGTGCTGCATTGATGGCCCTACAGTTCTGGCCTGAGGGACATGCAAGAAGAGACCTCTCCCTCCCTCACTGATTGCCTGAAGTTCTTCATTTCACAATAGAAGAGTCTCTTTTGAGGTTTAGGTTGCACTTAATGTTTCTAAGGTCCTGTCCAAATCAGTCTATGGCAGCCCTGGGTAAATTGCTTCCCATCTCAGGGACTTCTGTAAAGTGGAAAGGTTGGACTGGGTGATCACCAAGATCTCTTCCATCTCTGAAGCCTAAGATTCTGTAAATCTAGATAGTTACTAAGAGATGCAGGGACTTAGCATCAGACAGAGGGCAGCCTGGAGGGGTGGGAGGGAGTCTGGAAGCAGACCTGGACCCATAAGTAGTAACTGAGGCAGAACCAGGCAAGCCAGAAGCCTGGCTGTATGAATCTGTGTCTTTTAGCCACTTTGCTCTTTGTTATTTTGAACCCCTGCCTGATAAACAATAAAAACCCAAGAAAAGTTGTGGGTTGCTGTCCTGAGTGGAGAGGAACCAAAGATGTAAGAAATTTGTGGCAACAAAAAGCCCACTGGGGGAGCCGAGCCAGGCTCCCAGATAGATAAAAAAGTGTTAATTGTCTCCTTAGGTCACTGCCAAAGTGTCAAGGAATTTTGTTACTACTACGGTTATCAAAATCAACCCAACCATAACACACCATGTCACAGAACCACAGATCTGATCTGTGCCCTCAGTGATCATCCTGCCCCCTCATTTTACAGAGAAGGGTGAAGCCAGAGAGATCAATGTCACATAGATAGAAACTGGATGAGCAGGGATTAGAACCCAGGTCTACCAGTTCACATTCAGTACCCTTCCCACCCACCACCATCAGTTAATTAACAATTTCCTTCAAATATCATCAGCTAATTGGGTTAACAATCCTAGGAAAGGAAAGGAGGGAAGGAAGGAGAGACGGAGGAAGGAAGGAAGGAAGGAAGGAAGGAAGGAAGGAAGGAAGGAAGGAAGGAAGGAAGGAAGGAAGGAAGGAAGGAAGGAAGGAAGGAAGGAAGGAAGGAAGGAAGGGAGGGAGGGAGGGAGGGAGGGAGGGGAGGGAGGGAGAAAGGAAGGAGCCCTTTCCTACATGCCAAGCACTATGTTATGTTGACATTTTGGGGAAGGTGGGGAGAAAAAGGGTAGAGATAAAATGTTTGTTTTCTTTTTATTTATTTAGCAAGAACCAACAAATACAGAATCCAAATACACAAATCAGAATTTATGTATACAAATGCAAGTAAGAATAAACAGCAATTATACATGAAAACATAAACACCAGGTATTTGCTATGTTTAAGGGGATTAAGTACACTAACAAGTTAGTAAGAGAACTATCTTTTTTGTCTTGGGTCCCTCAACTGTTCTATTTTTCCAGAACTTGTTGCTGCTATTAAAGGTAGTAGTGGATGCCATATGACAGATAGCTAGGTTTGGAGTTAAGATAATCGGGGTTGAAATTCCCGATTCTGGCGCTCTGTATCTCAGTAATGCTGTGCTTAGCTTCTACATTCACCTCGGGTAATTTCCTAGGACTTTACAAAGCCATGGATGGATTGTGATATGCCTTGGTGAAACAAATGTCATGCAATTTCCAACACTGACAAAATCCTCAGGTCTTCAGTGAATTTGCATATTTATACCTACAATAACTAGAATTAAATATAAAATCCTCTCATTTAAAGCCCTTCATCACCTGCTTCCCCTGGCCCCATCTTTCCAGTCTCCTTACACCTTAACATCTCATCACATACCCTTCCATCCAGTGACACTGACCTCTATACTCCATCTGGAACAAAATGTTGCATCTCCCAATTCCTGGCATTTGCACTGGCTGTCCCCCACCCCTGGGATGCTGTCCTCGATCTCTGTCCCCTGGCTTCTCTGGCTTTCTTCAAGTCCCAGCAAAAAACCCACCTTCTACAAGAAATCTTTCCCCATGCCCCTGAATTCCAGAGCCTTCCCCCTATTCATTAGCTCCAATGTATCCTGCCTGCGGCTTGTTTGTATGTTAGTCTCGCTCATTAGATTGTGAACTCCTGGAAGGCAGAGACTACCATTTTTTCCATCTCCCTGACACATAGTAGGTACTGAATAAATACTGATGGACTGACTATAGTCACTGTGCATGTTATTTTGCATTTGCTTCATTCCCTCAGAAGTTCTTCATATAACTTTCTGGGTCAAACATCCCCAGTTCCTTCACCTGACCTTCCTGTATCCTTCGCCATCTTGGATGACCCTCACTCCCACCCCTGAATAGCTCTCCGGCTCATCACTGTCCTTCCTTCAACATGGCCTTCGGAACTGAAGACAATACTATCCGGATGTATGATGAGCCCATCACCTGACTCATCCTAGACCCTTGGCATCTTGAACAAGGTCTAAAATTGCATCAGCTTCTTTTAGCCACCCTTTCCTGAGGCTGACTCATCCCAGATATGCATGCTGTCCAGTTAATCAATGTCCTTCTTAAACGATAGCACCCAGAACTTAGCATGAATCCTCCAAATGAGGTCTGATGAGGATAACATGGTGTCCCTCTTCCTGAAAGTTATGCCCTCTTTAATGCTGCCCAAGGTTGCATTAGTTATTTTGGCTTCCAAACCTCACTGCTCTCGTATATTGAGCTTTCAGTCTATTAAAAAAACTCTGGATTTTTTCTTTTCTTGAGACCAGGTCTCCCTGTCTTGCTTACTCAGAATAGAAGTACAGCAGCCACGCTGTACTTAGGCTTAGGCTTGACCCCATTACCCATCAGCAGGAAAGCTTCGACTTGCTCCTACCTGGGCTAATTCCTCCTCTACTTAGGTCCCCTGCCTCTATTGGTGCTGGGGAGCGTCTCCAATCATCCTCATCTATATATCTGGCTACTGGACCCAACTGGCTCCACAGGAGTGAGGCTGGTGACTTTGCACAGCCCTCCCTCACTTAGATTCAATTGACTTGAAAGTCATGGCATCACCTCCCTGACGTCATGGTCCTCTTCAAGAACCAAGTACAAACAACAACATATTAATGCCACACTTAGTGTGAACACTCAAGCAGTTTTAGCCCTGCTGAGCTCAGAACTCCTAAACTCAAGTAATCCACCAGCTTCAGTTGGTCCAGTAAAGGGACTACATAGAGGCAGCACCTCACCCAGTTTCCAGGATCTTTTTTCAACACTTCTACCCTCCTCTCCCTTCTTGAACTTGTATAATTGATTCTTCCTTCCTTCCTTCCTTCTCTCTCTCTCTCTCTCTCTCTCTCTCTCTCTCTCTCTCTCTCTCTCTCTCTCTCTCTCTCTCTCTCTCTCTCTCCTTCCTTTTTCTTTCTTTCTTGCCCTGAAGTGTAAGGCTTTACATTTGTTCCTCTTTAATTTCATCCTATTTGGTTCAGCTCAAAGCTCCAGACCAGAGGTGTCAAATACCAGTAGGTTGCCTGAACCAGATTAAAATGTAATTGGCAAATACTAAAATAAATCAGAATATAACAAAATACAAATAACATCACATCTGAAAACCAAGTCAATGTGAAGCCCATAGGGACCCTCATGCATGGATCAGCGACCCCTGTTTCTAATTTGGAAATCCTGACTCTATTGTCCAGTGTGTTAGCTATCCCTTCCTGCTTGATGTCACCTGGCAATCCGATAAACAGCCATCTGTGCCTTAATTCAAGTCACTGAAAAAAATGTCAAACAGCACAAGGCTAAGCACGGATCCAGGAGGTATTCACTCTTAACAGTCACAATGACATTTGACAACTACACTTAAGCTGACCATCTTGGTCTAAGTATCTAACTGTATTATCACCATCTCACCATCTTCTCCACAAAAGTAGTAAGAAATAGTTTTATCAAAAGCTTTGCTAGAAATCTAAGTAAACTATGTCTCCAATACTGCCCTTTTCTACTCATCTAGTAGTCCTGTCAAAAAAAGAAAATGAAGTTAAGCTGGCAGGACCTGGTCTTAATGGAGCCATGTTGGCTCTCAGTAATTACCAGTTCCTTTTCAAGATGTTCACCAACCATATTTTTCTAGGATTTTTCTAGGAGTCAATCAAGTTCACAAGCCTATAATTTACAGACTCTGTTCTCTTTCCTTTTTTGAAAATTAAAATATTTGCCTTTCTCCAATATTGTGGCCAGGCTAGATAGGTGGTAGAATGGATAGAGTGCCAGGCTTGGGGTCAAGAAGTCCAAAATTCAAAACTGACCTCAGACACTTAACTAGCTGTGTGACCCTGGGCATAACTGTTTGCCTCACGTCCTCATCTGTAAAAGAAGCTGGAAAAAGGAAATAGCAAACCACTCCAGTATCTTTGCCTAGAAAAGCCCAAATGAGGTCACAGAGTCAGACACAACTGAAATGACTGAAATACAACAAAAATCTCATGACGCCCTTCCCTTTTCTTTGATCTTGCACATCTCATATGACAGTAGCTCAGCAATCCTATCTGCCAGTTCTTTCAGTATTCAGGAATTTTGTTAACGAATGGCAGGTGACCCGAACTCATCCAGGGCATCATCTCTATTAGGCACTTTTGTTCTATCATCTTCAATTCAAAGGTCATTCTCCTTGACAGAGAAAAAAGAAACAAAGACAGAGGTGTCGTAGCATGAGATCAGGAACACCTGAGTGCAAGTCCTGCTTCTGACACACAGAGACTGGGTAACCCCAAGCACATCCCTTAACCTCTTATTTCCCCAAGAAACTCAGTCTACAGGTTGCAGAACAATTGCCAATGTCCACTGGTAGAAGGAATTTCCTCACTGGGAGATGCCCTCCATCAATGAAATCGAACACGAGGGTCTGAGGAAATGTGAAGATATGTATGAACTGATGAAAAGTAGAAAGAGTAGTACCCAGAGTAATATACACACTGACTATATTCACATAAATAAAATTAAAGGATTACTGAAAGGAAGTCAAACTGAATAATGGAAAAACCAGTAGTAGTCCTAGAGAGGAGATGGTCTTCTCTCCTAGCACTCAGAAGCCAGCGTAATGGGACCAGAGTTTGATTGCCAGCACTGCTCACGTGGTTTTGGACAGGTTATGTATCTGCTCTGGACTAACGTTTACCATTGTTATTTTTTGTCACAGATTATCTTCATTCTATCCCACATACTGCTCAAATGTACCCAATACCTTTCTAGCAGTCTTGCATAGCCTAATCACAATTAATCAAGTATTTGAAAAATGCTTAATCTTATTTTACAGAAACTGATTCTTGGTACTTGTTGATGGGGGTGGAATTGAGGCTCCTAACAATGTTCACAAGTCTCTTATAAAAAAATCTACAGTAGGTTCCATTCAAAAACACATCTTACAGAGGGAATAGGGTTGTAAATTTTATACAATAGCATTAAAAATAAATCCTAAATGACAGCGCTTCAATTTTTAAACATTTCTTCAAAACATATTCAGCAATAACAAAAAACCACCAGTACTATTCAGCAAAGGCCTATATTTTTAAGGAAACTACAAAATATTTTTAAAACCTAAATGTCATTCTTTCTCCACTCAAATAATGACAGTAGAAATATGACAGACGATAAGTACATTTATTAACTTCACATAACACGTTGTCCCTTTTCCCCTTCCCTCCCAACCCCCCACCCTCCCTTATATGTAGGCACTAATACAATCACACACCCCCCAGGTACCTGCAAATTCATATTTTAAATTATTTGTTTTTGCAGGAGAATCCAGACTGATCACAGGACATCTCGCTTTAGCCAAAAGGCCAATTAGATCTGCAAATTCAAAATCAAGACTATGCCTAGATGTTGGATACACCCTATCCACAGCACCAGATAAACTAATACAATTTTTAGAGTTATTTTTCTGTGGTTGTGGGGGTCAGTTTTTCAGTGGAGGAGAAAAATACCCCATTCCACACCTGAACTCAAATAGCACTTCCGCATTAGCACCATCATTATATATTATGTGTGTATAATCTGTATGTGTGCATATCAATAACATCCACAAAGCAATATGAATGTGAACATTATACGCAGCCTTTGTTCTGCAAGCAATCTCAAAAACATGCTTATTCATTTACAAAGGCTGTCTAAAACCTGTTTTTACTACACAAATAACACGGCAAAAAAAATTTCTAAGTTAAAGACAGTTCTAGTTGCAAGATCATCTTTTATCCTATATATTTAACAATGGGAACTATGAACATATTATTCTCTCTACCCTTTCACCCTAATATATCAAGAAATTAAACGCCATGCCTTTAAAAGAAATTATGTTCTGGAATGAAAGCTCAGTCTTGGAATGTTGCTTTTAAAAAATATTTCCCCCAAGCATTATAAAAAGTGAATTCCTCACCCCACCCCACAAATGTGATACAGAATATTTCATTTTAAATGATCTGCTTATAATGAAGTTGTGCTGTAGACCCCTTTGGCAATCTCATGAAGCCTATGGACCCTAAGTGCAAATGAAAGAAATGATAAATTTCAGTTTGAGGTTAATGAAAATAATGATGTGATTTCTTTTCCCCAAGTTTACTGAACCCTTAAAATATATCCATTAACCTCTTGGAAGTCTGTGGATCCCAGTTTAAGGACTCCTGGCTTACAGCAAAGTTATCATAAATGGTCTCGTCAGCAAATGATCCACTTTTTACAAAAGTGTACATTGATATGGCCAAGGGAAGGAATCTTAATTTTGGAATCCCCAAAACTCTAGTCTCATTTATACTGTGACCTGTGAATTGCCAAACTGGGAAATGATCATTTCTTGAAAAATTTACCACCCCCAAAGTGTAAGCTGGGTTTTGCTGCTTCATTGTCTTCTACATTAACCTAAGCTACAGCATCTCTGTAAAACAAATGTACTCCTGTAAATGTCTGGAGGAGGCAACTGAGAGCAGAGAGCCTTTTCTCACCATCTCCCAATAGACTGGAAAAGGGAACAGGCTTAGACTTTCAACTTGACTGGGCCAAGGGAGAAGTAACGTACTACCCTGAGGTCACGTTCACAGGAAATATGTGAAAGCACATGAAACAGATGGGGGTGAGGGGAGGGAATTTCTATTTTACTAGGTGGTCAATGAAACTAAATATAAAATCAAGACCACAATAACCCTGAGGGTATGAACCTGTCTTACAGAACTAAAGTAGAGAGTGGGTATTTTATCTTTTTATAATGGAAGCGTTGTTATTTATCCTAAATTCTCCTTTAACTCAATTTCTCCAATAGCATCAACTTTTGGAAAAGAAAAATCTATTTCTGGACATCTCTTAAGAGTGAAACTTAAAAAAAAAAAAAGGAAAAGGAAACAACCTAAGATGTCTCCACTTCCTACCCCACTCCATACACCCTCATATAGACAGGCCAGTAAAGTTGCATAATGAAAACCTACAACAGAAAACGTTAAGAACTACATTCTAAGAAATTAAATATATTGACCTTACGTATGTTAGGTACATTAAGCTTGAACAGAGCAGCCAATTCAAATTTAAGCTGGCATTCCAAAAATAAAAAACAAAACACGAAATATGCATTTTTCATTTGTCTTTTAAAATAATAATTTTTTTAAAACGTTTAAAGAATTCACAAGCAATAGCATGACTAATTCCAGGATCATCCTGGAGCAGGGGCTCAAGCATTTCCGGTGTCCTGGACCTCTTCATCAAGTCTATGGACTCTTTTTCAGAATGCTTTTAAATGTCTAAAATAACATACAGGATTACAAATGAAACCAAAAGTCCCTTTTCCCTATCAAAATTCACAACCCCACCCCCATTCATAAATCCTTTAGGTGATTGCCTGGATCCCAGGTTAAGAATCCTTAATAATGTTATTAATTATAAGTTATTTAGGTTCAAGATGGCATGCAATTGTAATCTTCAAAAGGCAGTTTTCTCCCAAACAAAGTAAAATACCCCTATCACATATGACGGAAGATAGAGAATTTCCTTTGAGAATTTCAGGACAATAAAGTCAGTTACACTGTTTTTCAGAGTCAAGGCTTCAAATGAATATAGTTGTTTGGTGTAAAGCATTTTCCATCCCGTTTCGATCCTTTCATTAAAAGGTCAGGAATCAGTCTGAGAAATTCCCAGGTAGCATTTTCTTTTGGGGTGGGAGGGATGGGAACGACTATCAGAGTCTTCATCACATTCACAAACATTCTCTTCTCTGAAGTTACCTTTTTCTGCACTAGGAGACAGTCTTCTTTTGGAAACTGATGGAGCTCACTTTTAGGATTGTAAAGACAATTCCAAGTGTCTTATGCATGGATTTCTTCCACTTATCAATTGCCATTTGGTAAATCTCTACCACAGTTATCATCACAGGTTCCAATGCAACTGTTTTACATAACACTTTCATCTCTACCTTCAGAATCCATGTTTCTTAACCAGTTTTTCCCATTACTCCCTATGGCCTGTATAGACCCCAAGCCACTCTGCCAAACCACTATGTCCAATGAGCACAAAAACATTTCCAAAATGCTTTAAACACAGAATTTTAGAGTTCATTTAAGGTGAATCTTCGAGTGCTATTTCTTTGATGTCATACTGTAGTCTAATGGTTATCTTCCAATACCACCATAACAGTTCTACCATCCTCTCTCCTTTGTTTGGTAGGTTGTCAACTTCTCCTCTTCCTTCCACGTCACAGACGTGACTCCACACATTCGCCCACATGAATCCACATGATTAGACTCTCAAACTGTCAAAACTGGCATGTTTTTGTTCACGTAGGTTGCTAAATAACCATGATCCTCCTAGATATGGATTATGTGACTATCTGTTCTTCCGAAACTGATTGTAGACCTTTTAAAATTGTTACCTTCATCAAGCACTGAGCTTGACATTGAGGGCGCTATCATGCAGCTGCTGTGGTGAAGAGCCCAGTGCCACACCTGGAGTCATGACCGACACTCCTTCTGTATGCTCATGGGGGCTGGTCTCAATTTCCCCAGCAATAAAGTGAGGAACTTGGCTGGGTGATTGATTCAGGTCTGTCATGACTGAAATTAGATAGATCTAAATCTACAATCCATAATCCTCACAACAGAGGCAGTCAGCTGGCTGATCAACAGCAAGTCAGTCAACAAACATTTACTAAGAACTTACTCTATGCCAAGCACTGTGCTAAGTGCAGGGGATATAAAGAAAGGCAAAAAAATACCACCCCTGCCTTCAAGGAGCTCACACGCTAATGGGGGAAACAACATGCAAACCATGTACATACAAGATATGTACTTACTATAAATGGGAGGTGATCTCAAGCTGGGAACTACTAGAGCAGAATGCTGGGTACACTGTCAGATGAGGTCATTGTGCTGGTTATTTTTTGTTAATGCTTTTATGTTACGTGGGGAGGGGGAAAGGCATTTTCCAAAATGACTGATATTAAAAATAAAGGACATCAATGCACCTTATTTGGAAAAAAAAAAGACAGGGGGTTCTCACTGTTTTTCTTATTTTTCTTTTGGGGTTAGGTACACCTAGAACTCATGCCCTCCTCTTGCCAAAGGAGGTAGATTCCAAAATCTCCTCCTGTTCTCCTCGTCACTCCTACTCTTCAGTTCCTTGGGTAACAGAGACACCAGATTGGGACTATAGTGAGTATTAATTAGCCCAAGTATGATTTACCTACATTTTGGGTCAGAGGTACTTAATATAGAAGCTATGGCGGGAGGGGAGGGAGTGGTCCATGAAATTGAAAGGGAAAAAACATTCTGATGGCTGAACTTCAATAGAATTGGTTTCCTTTGCAATCCTAGATGTATTATTTTATACATATAAAAGCATAATTCTGAAAAAGGATCCACAGGTTTCACTAGACTGCTGCCAAAAGGTCCATAAAGGTCAAGGACCATTATCTTAGGTGAACTTCCAGGATTGCCATTTCTAAAGTAAGTGACCTTTCTCTTCACCCAACCCCTCCATATCATGCAGGAGGGGAAGGATTTAATGACATACAATTCTAGCACAAGAGGAAGTATAGGTGTTGAGGCTAAGGTGGGGTTACACGGTGCTATCATGTAGCTGCCATGGTAAAGAGCCCAGTCTCATGCCTAGAGGACATGACTTATATAATGTCTATATTCAAGTGTAGGAGGCTGAGAATGGGAATAGGAGGCCGGGAACAAGCACTGCCTCGAACACACACTGTCTGTGTGACCCTAGACAAGTCACTTAACCCTCTCACTGCTCCTCAAATAATCCTTTAAGACTCAAGTTACAGAGGTGTTGTTGTTCATGTCCTTTGGGAGAAGGAATTTACATGCAGGGAGCTCCCCACACTGATGAAATAAAAAAATAAAATGAAATTAAAAATCCGTAGTCTACCACCCTCCCAAAAAAAAACCAGCACACTAATTTGATGATAGCCCCCTAAGTCAGGAGTACTTAACTTAGGGTCCATGAAGCAGATTTTTAAAAAATATTTTGATAACTATATTTTAGCATAATTGGTTTCCTTGGTAATCCCAAGTATTTTATTTTGTGCATTTAAAAACATTTTTCTGAAAAGGGTCGCCTGCCAAAGGGGTCCAGGACACAAAAACAGTTAAGGACCCTACCCTAATCCCATCTTCACTGATCAGCAATAAATGTTTTCCTGCAGAGTCCCTGAAACAAGGGAGCCTAAATCTGTTTTAATATTCAACATAACTCATATACAACTTTACTTGTACTCTAGTAAAGTCACATTGCATGGATGAATGAGCATATGAATAAATAAGGGGAAAAAGACCATTTACTAAGAGAAGAATCATTCAAAAACTCCCCAAACAAGTTGCCCAACCAACCCATTTTTTTCCTCTGTTAAGTGGAGACCTGTCCCATTTCTCTCATCGGACTGGTGTGAGGTTCAGTTGAGATCATCATTTGAGAAAGGAGCCCAGCAAAGCAAATTCTGTCTAGATGTGACACACAAGATAAAGGAGTATTTACGTTGTTTCTAAATCCTTCCTTCCTACCTTCCCTCATTTCCTTCCTTCTTTCACTCAGCTCTTGCTGCCTTGGCAACTTGTCTCTTTCCTTCTTTCGATTTCCCTCCTTGTGGGTGGGAGGGCAGGAGGTAGAAAACCCAGATTCTTCGGAGAGAAGACACATGCACAGACAGGAAGCGTCATGATGGAGAGAGAGCTGATTCTGACATCAGTCAGCCAGCCAATAAACATTTATTAAGGGTCTACTTGATGCTGGGCACTGTGTTAAGTACTGGGGATAGGACGAAAGGCCAGAGATTTCTAATTCTCTTCTTGTCTCCCCTAGCACAGTGCTAGGCACAGGAGAGAGGTTCAATAATACTTGTTTCCTGGTCTCTGACTAGACTGTTGATAAGTGTTTGGAATAAATAATGAACAAAAATGGGCAAGCAAACTTAGTGAGGAAGTTGAAAACTCCCTCCCCAAGCTGGCTGCCTAGTGGTAGGCATGGCCCAGACCCATGGCCAGGCACGAAGGACTCTGCTGAATGCGCACTCTTGGCTTTGGAAACACCTGCTCTGGTGCTCTGCGTCAGCCGGGCATATCTGTATTCAAAGGTGTTGTCGACAATTCGTTCCAGGGGTGCTGGCATCTCAGAACCTCCATTGTTGGCAGATGGATTTTACTCTCTGGGCTCCAAAGTCCTCGGTGGCTTCTTAGTTTTGCTTCTGATACTACAAAATGGAGACAGAACATGAAGAGGTGAAGACAGCATGACTGCAGCCAAAAGAGTCTCTGCTCTGCAAAGCTCAAAAACCTTGAATGTCCCGTTCTTGATCTCACTCCTGACTGAGAGCAAACATGTAGTGACTCAACACACAGAATCTGCCCTGAGAGTGTGGCCTAACAGTTAGAGCTACACTCGAAGGTTGGTAGACTTGGGTTCAAATCTCACTTTAGCCATGAGTTATCTGACCCTGGACAAAGCTAATAGCTCTGTGCCTCAGTTTCTACATCTGTAAAATAAAAGTGCTGGACTTGATGGTCTCTAAGGTCCTTTCCAGCCCTATGATCCTATGACCTGGGTCTATTATCCCAGCTGCAAAATGGAAAAACTACATGACCAACCTCTTTGAGCCCTAGTTTTCCCATCACTAAAATGGGGATATTACTTACACTGAGCCTTATCTGACAAGTCTGCTGTGAGGAAATGATTTGTAAACTCTAAGATGACAAATGAATAATGCCCCTCCCCTAATTGTTACTGCCCTCCCTCCCAGTCTTGGGTTTATTCTGTATTAATTCTGTATATGCTAATCTATGTCTATGCAAGCTCCCTTGAAAGAGCAGAAAGTCCAAACAAGTTCTCTGCTGTTGCCTTTATAGCCTTAAAGCCCAAGAGGCAGCTTACCAGAGTGAGCAGAGAGCTGGCCTTGGGGCAAGGAAGGTCAGAGTTCAAGGTTAGCCTGTGACACTCACTGACTGGGTGAATCTGGGTCAGTGATATAGGTGATTCTCTAAGGTCAGAGATTGCCTAGATGGCACCAAGCTGCACTGGTGAAAGGCATTCCTCTGTGTGTTCCTCATACCAATGAAAATCATAGCTCTAGTTCTTTCCAAGTGCCAGGCACATAGTAGGTGATTCATACACCTTTGCTGACTGACTGAAGTACTGATGAAGCTATGCTATGTGTTCATCCTTCATTGCTGAAGAAGACCATGCCATCAGAGAAATAATGATATGACTTGCATTTGACTTTGTTTTGAGTGAGGGTGGGCTGTGCAGGTTACCAGCCTCACTTCTCCTCCAGAGTCATCTGAATCCAGTGACCAGATATTCATCAGGATGACTGGAGATGACCCAGGATGAGGCAATGGGGTAAAGTGACTTGCCCAAGGTCACACAGCTAGTGAGTGTCAAGTGTCTGAGGTGAGATCTGAACTCAGGTCCTTCTGACTCCTGCACTGGTGCTCTATCCATTGCATCCCCTAGCTGCCCCATGATGAAGCTAATAAATTATAACTGCTGCCATTTTCATCACCATTATCCTCCTCCTCATAACCTCAAGCCCCTTCTCTCCTCTGACAGAGAGTGAAGTGGGAGGCAGGAAGAGGCCAACAAGCTCCCAGGAAGCAGGGGTTGCACTGGCTTTATCTTTGTATCCTCTATGCCCATCACAGGGTTTGGCACACAGTATATGCTGAATAACTGTTTGCTGAACATAACTGACAAGAAAGAAATGTTAGCCAGGGAAAAAGGAAGCTCTGATTAGATTGGTTTGGATGCCTATTACTACCAGAAAACAAACTCGTCCTCCTAGCCCACCATAGCAAGGTGTGAATGTAGGATATATTATGTAGACTGGATGGTGTGCTTTTGATTTTTTTAAAAAATTCTGTGTCTTCCCCTTCTTTGTCTCATCTGGGCTCGCTGGCACTATCAGACAACAGCCTGTCTTTAAACAGTAGTGTTCTCGCCACCCCCACCCATGATTTTCCTTCTTTCCCATATATTCTGCATGCAAAACAATAAAAATAATGGCTAGCATTTAGATAGTTCTTAAAATCTGCAAAGCACTTTACAAACCCTGGAATGTAGGTGCTGTTATTATCCCCACTTTACAGATGAATAAACTGAGGCAAACAGAAGTTAAATGCCTTTCCCAGGGTCACCCAGCTGGTAAGTGTCTGCAGCCAAATCTGAACTCAGGTCTTCCTAATTCAAGGCCCAGCACTCTACCCACTGGACTGCCTAGGGGCATTTATATGGACTCAGTCCTGCAAAGTGCTCTGCCTACCTTATCTCATTTGATCCTCACAGCAACAACGGGAGATAGGTACTTTTATTACACCCATTTTACAGATGAGGAAACTGAGGCTAAGCAGCTTGCCCAGGGTTGCACAGCTAATCATGGTGTCTGCAGGAGGATCCTAACTCTGGCTTTCCTATGTCCAAGTCAAGAGCTCCATCTACTGGCCACTGGGCAAGAGGACCAGGCTGGGGAATCCAAGGATGGAACCAGCCTCTGGATCCCAGGCCGGCAACATGCTATCCATGTGGGGTAAGTATTTAAACTCTCAGTCCTGAATTTCCTCCTCAATAAAATGAGAGCATTGGAATCGAGGACATCTAGGATCCCTTACTTTCCTGCAGCCCACAATTCAGCAGACCCCAGGGTGAATGGGGAAGAGACCTAACCACATGGAGGAAGGGGTGACCCCTCGTGGCGGAGGAGATCCTGGCTTGCACTCGTCTCTCCCACTAGACTATTCAATCGCCCAGCATGTCTTCTGACCACGCTGCTGAGCCCACACTAAAGCCAAGGAACTCACCTTCTTTATGACCCAATCAGCATCCTCAATGGCTCTTCTGATGATCTGTTGGATTCTCTCGGGGTTGTCTTCATCTGCATGAACTCGAAAACTCTGGAGGGTGTGAGTACAAGAAGAAACAACTGAGTAGAATTCATAATGCTGGCTAATTTATCACAGAAGAGTTGGTTTTTGTGGGCATTGGAGGTAAGGATATGGGTTCAGTCCAGACTTAAAACTTACTAAGTGTGGAACTCCCAGTGTAGACTCCTTATGCCAATACAGCAACTCTACTATCTGACAGAAATGTGGAGAATTTTCTGTAAAAGTAAGGATCTGTGCACTAATCCATGGCCAGACCTAAACAAATTAGAGAGCAGGCTCAAGAGACATGTTAGGCTCTATTTCCTTTTGGCTTCATTTCAACAGATTTTTGTTATAGAAAGGATAACTACAAAGGGAGAAAAGGAACACTAGGCAGTCAGAGTCAAAAGGACTCCAAAAGTCTCCAATCTCTTGATAACTCATGCTCACTTTGATATCTCATGATAATTAATAATAATATAAGATCTCCCATTCCTTCAGCCCACAGTACAACACAAAGACTCCTTGGACTACAAAGTACTACCTTACTCCCAACCTGGATGTTGAGGGGCCTTCCTTTTATGAGGGAAAGCAATATAATGGAATGACGGCTGGACCTGGGAGTCAGGAAGGTCTGGGTTCAAATTCTGCCTTTTATACTTGTAATGTGCATAGCCACTTAACTCCTATGAGCCTCAGTATCCTCACCTGTAAAATAGGTATAACACTTTAACTCTCTCACAAAGCTGCTGTGAGACTCAGATATTCACAAACTCTAAATACAAGCTATACAGATGCAGTTAATATCATGGTTGTTATTATTTAATGTGGATTCATGTAATTACAAATAAACTTTGTGTGGGTGCTAGTAGGGAGGCGGGAGAGGAGAAGCCCTACTGCAGTGCTCAGATAATAGATGGAGACTTAAGGAAGTAGAGCACGAGTTAACCAAAAAAGACTGCAGTATATCAGAAAGAGCACTGGGCTTCAAGTCTGGGGCTGCCACTTACGAACAATGTGCCCATCAGCAGTTCACATCCTCACCCAGGGCCTCAGTTTCCTCACTTGTAAAATAGGGTCCCTTCTAGTTCTAAATTGATGGTCATGATGTCCCAAGGTCATCTGGAGTGCTTTGTGAAAATTTAATCCATGTAGATGTCTGCCAATCCCTGGAGTCTGCAAGTTGACCTGTCAGCACCTAGGACAGCACCCTATTCCTAAAGGCTCTCCCAACTGCTCCTGCCCAGAGAGCACCCCCTTGGGTAAGAGGCTACACAGGCAGCCCAAGGGAGGTGAAAGCAATAAGCATGGAAAAAGTCCTGGGTCAGAAATCTTGAGACCTCTGCTCTAGTGCCCAGTCTGCACAACAGGGAAGCTGGGCTACATGATAAGAACAGCACACATGTATATAGAACCTGTGATGTGTCAGGTACTGTTCTGAGCACTTTACAATTATTACTTCAATCACACCAACCCTGGGAGGTAGGTGCCATTATTATCCCCATTTTACAGTTGATGAAAGTGAGGCAAATAAGGATAAGTGACTTACTCAGGGTCACACAGGTGACAGGCATCTGAGACAGGTTTTGAATTCAGCCTACAGCCCTATCCACTGCATCCCCTAGAAGCTGCCTAAGGTGTCCTGCAGCTCCAAACATGTCAATGGATCAGAGACTATTTCTTTGAAGTGTGACCCACAATGGATAGCAGAGTAGACAGAGCACTACATTTGGCGTCAGGAAGACCTGAGTTCCAATCTCACTGGTAGAGGATCTGTGGTAGGTCCCACCACTGAAAACAGTTTAAAGTGAAAGAGTCTATCAGCAATGGACAACTGAGTGGCTCTAGGGCCAGCAAATAACAGAATCCTGGCTCACTGTGGGAAACCATTTCCCATCCTAGGCCCTAGGATTGAATCTGATCTCTGATACTAACTGTGATTCTGGGTAAGTCATTTAACCTCTGTGTGCCTCACTTTCTTCATATGTAAAATAAAGGAGCTAGATACAATGTTCAACTCTAAATCCATGATCCTATAATCAATTTCTTTTTCCAAGAAAATGGAATGACCTACGTTAAGTAATTCTGACCTAAAAGGACCATAGGGTACTTTCTAAATACTGAACAAGCAAGAACAGTGGTGTAGACAACCCAAAACACCTTTTGGCTCTCAAGGTTGGGTTTTGTTGGGTTTTTTGGTAGCAACAGCAGCAACAACAGCTTAACTTCTAATTGTGATTGTCTTGGCTGGCATGAAAATGAGGAGATATTGCCCAAGCTCACAACTGTTGGCAGAGGAAGCCAGCTTGAAGTCAAATACAATTGGCAGAGAAGGACAACAGAGTTTATTAAGCACTGGCTGTACACAAACCAAACCATCAAAGAGCATTTATTAAGCTCCGCTGTGTGTCGGGCATTGTCCTTGCCCTTGTGGAGCTGTCCATGTCAGAAAACCACATGGACACATCTCAGTTAGTGACAAGTTCACTGGGGGGTGAAGGAAGCCCACAGAAGACACCTGAGCTGCACTCTGCAGGCAGCTAAGAGGTAGAGAGGGGGAGACGGTACCTTGGGGGAGCAAGAGAAATTAGGTCAACCTGGTTGGACCTCAAAGTGGGAGGAGTGGGAGGGAACTGGCTGGGGGTTGGTCAAGGCAGGTAAAGGCCATGGGATGGTAGGTGGTTTGCACCCACAGGGCAAGGCCCAACCTCCCACTACTCTAGGCCACACCCTGCCACAGGGTCCTTCTCCCACCTGTCTGATGGCATGTTTGTAGTGCTCCTGGATATTTTTGGCAGGCAGCTGGCGACAGCAGCGCAGCAGGTAGCGGTACAGCTGCAGTGGCTTCTGAACTAACTCGGCGCCCGGCAACGGGCCCATCAGCATCAGGTTCTTCTCCTACAAAGGACAGGAGAGAGGACCCAAGGTGAGGGAGGGGGAAGGGAATAATTATTAAATACCTACTATGGGTCAGTGCCAGGCACTGGGCTAAAGCACTTCATTTGATCTCCAAAACCACCACAGCAAGTGCTAGTATGATCCCCATTTTATAGCTGAGGAAAATGAGGCAGACAGAGGTCAAGTGAGTTGCCCAGGGTCACACAGCTAGTAAGTGTCTGGGACCACATCTGAACTCAGGTCTCCCTGACTCCACTGGGAGTCAGTTTATCCACTGGGCCCCTCAGCTGCCAACATGGTAAAGGGGAAAGAGCCCTTAATATGGATGCCAGGCTCAACTCTGCCACTTATCAGCTACGTTACTTTGAACAAGTCACTTCACTTGCTCCCCCACTTTTGTTTCCTCTCATCTGTGAATTGCTGGGATTGGGTCAGAAAACCACCAGAGAACCAGAATCTGAGGGCACAAATCTATTAGCCGCCCTGGACTTCAGTTCCCTTGAATGTGATAGGCTAGGATTCCCCACTACTTTCCCCCTGAGGATTAAAGTGAACAGTGGTCTCTGAGACTAGACTGAGTCAGAGAGCTCAGGTTAAAAGCCTCCTCCTGCTCAACTTCTGGGGGCCTCGGACCACATTCACTTGGCTTCCTGGTCACCTAGGACATTAAAAGGAACATTTGGAGTTGGAGCCCATCAGACCCAGCTGATGTCCCAAGGCCAAGGGAGAAAGGATTTCTAGAGCAGGAAAGGGGAGGCCATTGATACTGTCCAGTTTTCTTTTATCAACTACTAGGTGAGGCAGGCATCTCTCCCTTTGTTCTAATACTGGACCAAAGGACTGAGAGGGCTGGCTGCAGTCATGCCACGAGGGGGTGACCTGGACAGGCCTGTACAACCTACTGTCTGTAAGCCCCTGCCAAAGGATTTCTGGTAGTACATAAAAAATATAGAGGATGTTTTCCTCTACACTTTTTGCAGGCTGCCTGAAATCCTTCAGTAGGCCACAGGTTTGTGCAGGCCTGCTCTAAAATCTCTTCCAGTTCTCACCTTCAAAGAGGTCAGAGGATCACAGAGTAGGAACTAGAAGGGCCCTCAGAAGTCATCTGATCCAACCCAAATCATTTTACAGATAGAGAAAATGAGGCTCAAACAGACTGACCTTGAGCAAGTCCCTCAACCTCTGTTTATCTTGGTTTCCTCCCCTGTAAAATAGGGATAATAAAAGCCCTATTTCACCCCCTACCCCCAGGACTGTAGTAGGGATCAAATACAATTGTAAAGCACTTAGCACAGTTCCTAGCACATAGAAGAACTAAATGAATGTTAGCTATTGCTATCATTATTACTGGTCTCAGTATACTTCTCACAAGACAGTTTTCTAAGTAATACCTAATAGATAGTGCTAGGCACACAGCAGGTGTCATATAAATGTTTCTTGATTGCTAACTGCTGCCAGAAATATAAGAAAAAGAGAGAAAAGGCATCTTCTCTCACCTTCCCATTTCCTCCCCCCAAAACCAGTTTCTCCCCTAGAGAAGTACAAACAGGAGGGAGAAACAGGCTTCCCAAGTGTCCTCGGTCACCCCTCCAGGGGGGTCATGATGAAGGCACTCAGGGGTGAGAATGTGGATGATTCCACATACCCCAACTACTTAACAACAACCCAAAATCGCTACCCCAGCAGGTCTGGCCCCATAACCAGTGAGTTTTCTGCCCCAAGGGAGGCACGCTCCAGACTTCATCCTGGACAGGGTTGACAACAAGTGACATCATCTAGTGTTTTCAAATCTGCAAAGCACCTAACGGAATCCTGTCCTATCAGTCTCACAAGCACCTTGGGATCGAGTTGCTCCATGTCTCATAATCTCCATTTTTAGATGGGAAACTGAGCTTTTAGGAAGTAATACATCTCTCTCATGACAACAGTCAGTGAGATCAACAGATTTTGGACGTGGAAGGAAACTAAGAGGTCTTTGAGCCCAAATCCTTCATTTTAGAGACGGAGAAACTGAGGTCCAGACAAGGTGTCCACTCCATGGTCCCTCGAATAGATGGATCAGAAATTAAAAACTGGAAGGTAACTCGGAAGTCATTGATTCAAATCCCTTCATTTCACAGATGAGGAAACTGAGGCGTAAATAGGGCAAGCCACTGGGCCAGCCAGTAAGTGTCAGAGATGAGACTGGAACCCAGGTCTCCGTACCACCAGAGCCAGTGCTTGATCCAGTAGGCCATACTGATCAGGGAGGGATCTGTGAGCTTGTCGAGGCATAGCTGAGTCCAGTTGTTACTACTAGCAATGATAACAAGCAATAATGGAATTTATTTCCTCATAATAAGCCATGAAATAGTTAATTTTGCAGCTTTTGGCAAAGAGATTTTTTTTTTAGCTCTCCTTAGGACTCTCAAGAGAAAATTCTAGCAGGAGATAGAGAAAATAACAGAATGCCAATAACGTAACTCTATACAGAAGCATCTTGGGACATCTGCCCAATACAAAACATTCTTCCCCATTTAATTGCTCTTCTATCTTCCCATCCAACAAGAATCATTTTTCCCATTTTAAAGAACAAGAAATCAAGGGCCAGATATTAAGTGATTGTATAGACTATAACAGAAAAGAGACAAGATCTCAGTCCAATGTACTGCTTTAAATTAGGAAAAAAGGTCTAGCGATTGTTTCTCCTGATTTTATATAACATTTGGGGCCCCTTAAAACCACCTACACCAAAATTAATCCTATGTTCTTCTGGAATTCAATTTCACTATGTGCCAAGTACTGTTCCAGGAGCAGTGAACAAATGAATAGGGGGAAGGAGGGAGGGAAGAAGGGAGGCAGGGAGGAGAGAAGACCGCACAACCGTGCCTCACTTTAGCCCAATTCACTCAGAAGTCAGGACATCACTCACCACATTATGATGTCCTTCGGCCTCTTGGAAAAGGAAGACCAAACAACCAGAAATCTAAAAGAAGGTACCATGGGGGAGGGGAGAAGGGGAGGGGGAAAGCCCTAGTGATGATGAGAGAAAGAAGGCACACGCAAAAAGAAAACCTCTGTCTTCAGGTATTTCCAGAAAATATCCATCCACACAACAAATGGATTGATGATTCACAAAAACGTTACTAACCCAGGTATTTCACTGGGCTCTCTTGGGCCCTCCCCAGCCTCCTCTCCTGAGCCACTCTCATCCCGGCCCCAAAGTTCCACCTCATTCCCATTCTCTGGCCCTGTCTCCCACTCCACTACCTGTCCCCAATGTCCAGTTCTGAAACCATAGCTATACTCAAGTCAACTCAGTCATTATTCCTGGTTAAAGCACAATAATCTCCCCCAAAACACTTCCCACTACCCCTGTAACTTTTCCAACCAAAGCAGCCCTCTCTGGCTACTTCCAGGTACATCTTCTCCAGGAGAATGTAATTTCCTTGAAGGCAAGGACTGTCTGCTTTTGGATACAATACATACTTCATAAATGTTTTTTCTTCACTCACACTATATGGCAAGGATTCTTAAATGGGGGTCCACAAACTTTTAAAATATTTAATAAAATTAAATAAATATTTAAATATTAAATAATAAATTAATTAATAAAAATTTAATAAAATTAAACTCATTAATAAAAAATAGTTTCATTAGAGTATTTCAACATAATTTGTTTCCTTTGCAATTCTCTGTGTTTTATGTCAGGAACTGAAGAATATCATTCTGAAAAGAGGTCCATGGGGTTCTCCAGATTGCCAAAAAGGTGGGAGCCTCAGACAAAGGTCAAGAGCCCTCAGGATGTGGAAAGCCAAAGTTTCCCGGCACTCCAGGACCCAGTTTTGACATTAGTCTTATAAATCCAATTCCTTGATGCATATAGGTGGTGACAGCCCAAAGGAAAATGCATGGAGGAGGATAGAATTAATTTAGTTCTCATAGCTATTAATCATGAAAATCAGCAATCAGTTCCGTGGTTCCAATCTAAGCCTGATAGGGGCAGAGATGAAGCACACAGGTCCAACCAAGACTTTCAAGGGCATCCCTGGAGGCATGCTGGGCCCAACCCAAAGACTGCCGCCAACTTTCTCATGAAGTGGCCTGCAAGACTGTACTGGCAGGTCTACCCTCACCATATAAAGTGCTAATCAAATATTGTAAATAGCTAGTCACATAACAGATGGCTACCATCTGTAGCCCTCCAAATGCACATTTGGAAAGAGTGTAACTTTGAAATATTACCCCAAGATGCAAGCAATCCTTAGTAACCAACTCAGCAAGTATGGGTGGGAGGTTATTTCAGTCTCCATTATAATACTTAGTCACAGTCAATAACATCCAGTAGCTGATCCATGTGGGTTCACTTAAAGATCTGAGCCAAAAAAGAAAAAAATGCAAATTTAATTTAACACATGGGTATTGAAGAGCTGAGTAGCCCTGGATGTCACCGTATCATTACTGAAATTGTAACCTAAAATCCTATTAGTCTTCCTAGTCTTCTAAGCACCACCAACTCTGACTTGCTGAGAGGAGAAAAGGACTCCTAACTAGGGCAGGGCAACAGGCACTTTGCCCTAGGGCACCAAAATTTAAGGGGTGCTGGCAGTTCTTATACACCAGAAGTACAGAAGCAGCTGAGTTTACCACCAAGTTACCAAAACTAAGTAAATAAAATGGAATCTATCAGGAAGCCCATATTCTTTCCATGGTGAGAGGGCAGCTGCTCCCCAAATGAGTTCCCCCGTCAGGTCTTGCAGCCAGTTCCTAGCATCATAGCTCTAGAGCTAGAAAGAATCTAAGAGGTAGTCTAGATTAAACCTAATTTTACAAATGAGGAAACTGAGGCCCAGAGAGGTCAGAGGTGGGATTGGAACCCAGGTCCTCTGATTCCAGTATTCCGTTGTCTCTGTCTCTGCTTCCCCCAAATAAAATGCATCTTAAAGTTAATTTGAGAGCAATTTTCAACTGGGATGTAGTTTATGAAGCTTAGCCTGAAAAACAAATAAATAAACCAAAAATCTTATACCAATGTGTGGTTTACCCAGTCTCTTCCTAGTCTCAATGTCTACTATAAACCTCTGGGTCATTTTCCTTGATTTTCTTTACTTGCAATAAAGCAAAGGGTCATCTACCTTAGAGGTCATCAAATTTCTCGATGTTATTCTCTTTGAAAGTATCAGTCAGAAGCCTTGGTGGGGAGATTGCAGTAAGGATGGAAAAGGAGGATGGAGGGATTAGCTGAAGACTGTATGTCACTGACTGGACCTCTCTACATACCCAGGAGAAAAGAAATGAAACCACAGATCAGTCCTAATCACAGGATCATAAATGAAGAGCCTGCATGGATCTTAGCATCCATCTGGTTCAACCTACACAGTACAGACAGAAAGCACAAAGGGAAAATGATCTATCAAAGGTCATACAGTAATAAGAACAGGATCGGAATCCAGATCCTGTGATTCCAGTGCCATCCTTCTTTCCACAGCAACACACTACTTTTATCTTTTCTTTCTGGAGAAAAATTGAACCTTACATCAGTCAAAGGGAATGACACAAAGGAATTTAAGGCTCCCCAAGTTGGAAGCTTCTCAAATCTAAGTGTCATCAACCTTTCCAATGATTGTTTCTCTGTTGTGGCAGGAATTCTAAGTGGAGAGTAATGGTACCCAATGTCAAGAATGGGAACAGTGGGTCTGAACTTAGCAACATGGAAGAGAAGGGAGGGAGGAGTGGAAAGAGAGCTGGATTCTGAGTCAGAGGACCTGGGTTTGAATCCTGTCCTTTCCATGTGCCACCTATACGACACTGGACAAGTGGCTTCACCTTGCTCTGAGCCTCAGTTTTCACATCTATAAAATGAACAGTAGGTCTAAATGACCTCTAAGGCTCCTTCCAACTCTAAATATCTGATCCTACAGTAGAATGAGTACTTCCCATTTAACCCAATCTAGAAATCAAGGAAAACCCTCCCTACCAGTTTCCTGGGAACAAGAGCTAGATGCACAGCAGACCCCCTGGGGAAGTCCTGCTTTGGGTCAAGACTTCTAATGGCTCCACAAACTCTGCACCAACCATATGCCCCCAGCATATCTACTCCAGAATTTTCTTACTTAGTTTACCTCTCTAGGAAAAAACTGGCCAGAAGGGTCTCCACAGAGTCACATCAACATCTCATGGACCTCCCTGAGGGCAGAAGCAGTTTTATTATCTTTGTATGCCCAGCACAGGCCTTAGCATATTTTTTTTACTAGACTCAAGATTTCATTTGGTGCAGGGAATCGGCCTCTACCAGCGCAGCTGTCAGTCAATAAACCGTTATGAGACACCTATATACGAGGGACTGTGCTAAGCCTCCGGTGTTGCACTGAATCTCAGCCCTGCTTCGGGCGGAGTCTCTCACGTTGCTACAAAGTATCAGTAACAGAATCTAAAGCCAGCTCCGAGCAGGAGGAGGCCTGCCTGCAAAGCGCAGCGCGTAGTGACCTCCACAAAGTCCTTGTTGGACACGTCTGCCCGGGTTTCTACGCACTTGCAGAAAGGAATGAAGGGGACGGCGGGCAATGTTTTGTTGTTTTAGCGGGGAGCCTGAAGCCTGGAGCCTTCTACTCAATGGCACGTTTAACTCATTTCCCAGGTCCAAGAAAGCTTACAGCAGGAGCCAAGGTTACACGTCCCAGCAAGGTCAGGGATGGAGCGCGGGGGCCGCAGGGCCTGGATTTTGCCTGCAATGCTCGCTAACCCCCCACGCCCCGCCCCGCGATCTTGGGCTCCCCGTCACCTCCCTGGGCCTCAGTTTCCCCATCTATACAATGAAGAGCTGGCCCCCCTGGGGTCCCCGGCTCCACGACCCCACGCGATGCGCCCTGGGAGGGGGACGATCTCAGAGCAGGGCAGGAGGCGCTGCGGCCTCGCAGAGCGCCCCCCGCCCGAGAACTTTCAAAGGCCTGGTCCACATCGTCGCAGGCAGCGCCACACGGGGGGGGCGGCGCGTGCCCGCGACGGGAGGGCGGCTTCTTCCCCCATCCCCACCGCGGCCCGCTCCCGCCCCGGGCCCCGGTTCTGACCTAGCTCGGCGGGCCGGTGACGCAGCGTTCTACTTTGGAACGTCTGCCCGGAGGCGGCAGCGGCGGCGGCGGCGGCGGCAAGCCTTACGAGAACAGAGGGGCGAGATCGCGTCTGCGCACACGGTCGCTGGCGCGTGGGGATGCGCGCGAGACAGCCGTGCGCGCGCAAGCTGAGGCTCGCTCCAGCCGCGGTTAGGGAAGAGAAAAGGGAACACGTGCGCTGCCGCGAGCGCCCTCTGCTGGCTGCTCTCTAGAACCTCGGCGCCGTGTCCACCCAGTTGTCAACCGGGGCTCTGCGGGGCTGTCAGTCAGATCCGGAGAGCTGAAGCCTGGCCAACCCACCCATGTCATCTCCCTATAGCACCCCCAAGTTGTCCTTTACCAACGTCTCCCCTCCAAATTCCCCAATTCCTTTCCCACTAACTTTTCCCCAACAATTTCTCCGTATTCCCTAGTTCCCTTTGTGCTAAAGCATGCCCTAGTTATGCCTCCCCCACCAATATTCCTTAGCCCCACTTTCCCTCGCCAAACGTATTCCCTAGTTTCCCTCTGATGAACACCCCCCGCCCCATTCTCTAGCCTCAGTTCTCCCCCCATCACATTCTTCTCCTCCACCCATCTTTCATTCCCACTTATGCCGGATTTCACTCCCCACCGATTTCTCCTGGTCCTGTTTACTCCTCACTAAATACCTTCATTTTATCCCCACAGACTTCTCCCCCTCCAAATTCCTTAGGTTCTTATATGACAAGGATATTTTACAGATAAAGCATGCCTTAGTTACTTCTCCTGGTTAGTTTTTCTTTTTCCCAATATCCCCTGCCAAAAACACTATAATCATCTCCCTACAAAAGTTCTCCTTCCTATTCCCCATCAGATTCTTTTCCACCAATTTCCTCTTCACACTGTATTCAGTCGTTCCCTTCCTACTAACTTCTCAATACCTATTTCTCTTGCCCCCAAATTCTCTTGCTAATAAATGCCATCATTCCCACCCTACCAACTTTCTCCCGTTTACTCCCTATCAGATTCTTCTCCACTATCTTTCTCTCTCTTCACCATATTCCCTATTCCTTCCACACTAATTTCTTTCCCCCAATTTCTTTTCCCAGCTTCTTTTGCCACTGAATTCCCCAGTTTCCTTCCTACCAGCTTTTCTATTTCCAAATTCCTACTTGCCTCCCCACAAACTTCCCTAATCCTTTCCTCCTCCCCCAATCAAATTCTTCTCATCAAATTTCCTCCACATCAATGCCCTCTCATTCCTTGGACCTTAACGCCAAAATGTCAAAGGTATCAAAAGAAGAGGCTTGTAAGCCCCAGACTCCTCTGAGGAACTCCATTTCTCCCAAGCCTCTTGTATTAAGGAGAGTCCTATCCCCTGGATGGGAATCTGCCAAGAAAGGATTCTGTGCCTGTCCTTGGTTTTGAATCATTACATCAAATCACAGTCCCATAGCACCTGTCAAAAGAGTAACTGTGACAGTAATGCAGGCATGTTTCCTTTTAGACCCATCTATAATTATAATTGAGAGAGTAAGAATTGCGGTGATTGCATCAGAGGCTGAAATGCCTCCACGACCACTCTCTGGAAATGGAATAATGCTGTCTTATTAAAGAGGTCCTCCCCTCCTCACTAATGTTTATAGCTAAAGTGCTTCTCTGAACTGATTTAAATACAAGTTTTATATCCTGAAAGAAAAAAAGATAAGTTTTTATGCTAAGACAAATCTGGTCCTTGGTGATGCTACAGCTCTTGAGATAGATGGTGATAACTGGGTTGTTAGCTCTCCTTCTCTTGAGTTCTCTCTTCTCTGGGACTGTTTCAACTTACTTAAAGAGTATATCCCCCAACCCCCACAAAACAGCTTCCCTTCCATGCACACTTGAGTATAGTTTTAGTATCCTTTTCTTAAAAGAGAAAACAATCATTCCACCTCATCTCCTTTTCCTGGTAACCTTTGGATTCATTGAGCATGTTGTAGCCTTTTGAAGGGGAAGAGCTGATGTTTTGGGAACAGAAAGCACTCCTCCAATTTTTTCCTCACTGACTTTTGAGTTTCAAACCTTCTTTCTGCCCTTCTCTCCTATCTTTGTCAATTGAGTAATTTCTGGCAAGTCAATCCCGCCTCTTAGAAAACCTCTCTTCCTTGGAGACTATGCCCACATGCTGTCTCCTACAAGAGAACTTCCTCAGTTGTTAACTTCTTTTTACTCCTCCAAAAATTACTTTGTATACATATTTTGTATTTACTTCCCTATGTTCTCTCTTTTTTCTTCCTGTTTGAATATAAGCTCTCTGAGGGCAGGGGCTGATTTAGGGGTTTTGTTTTGTTTTTTATCTTTGTAACACCAACACACAATTCTTGGGCATGAAGGATGCTTGAATGAATGAATGCTTGTTGAGAGTTCTTCATAGATAAAAATCACAAGATGTGAACAGATAATTTTCTTTTTTGAAAAATTTAATTAATTTATTTGATTTCAGTTTTCAGCAACCACTTCCTTAAGTCTTAAATTTTCTCCCCCTCCCTCCCTAAGACAGCATGCAATCTTACACGGGCCTACACATACATTCTTATTAAATACATTTTCACATTAGTCATGTTGCATAAAAGAATTAAAACGAATGGGAGAAACCATGAGAAAAAAACAAGACATAACACAAGAGAAAAGAGTCTGCTTCATTCTGTGTTCTGATTCCATAGTTCTTTCTCTGGATGTGGATGGCATTTTGCCTCAAGTGTCTTTTGGGAATGTTTTAGGTCCTTGTATTGCTGTGAACAGCTAAGTCTATCAGAAACAGTCCTCACACACTGTGGCTCTTACTATGTATAATATTCTCCTGTTTCTGCTCATTTCACTCAGCATCAGTTCTTATAAGTCTTTCCAGGTTTTCTGAAGTCTGACTGTCATTTCTTATAGCACATTAGTATTCCGTTACATTCATATACCACAACTTGTTCAGCCATTCCCCAATTGAGGAGAATTCCCTCGATTTCCAGTTCTTGGCCACCACTAAAAGAGCTGCTGTAAATGCTTTTGTACATGTGGATCCTTTTCCCATTTTTATGTTCTCTTTGGGATACAGCCCTAGAAGTTGTATTGCTGGGTCAAAGGGAATGCACATTTTTGTAGCCCTTTGGGCATAAGAACAGGCAATTTGTAAAGGAAGAAATTCAAGCTATCAATAACCATATAAAAAATTCACCAAATCATTAATGATTAGAGAAGTGCAAGTTAAAACATCTCCAAGATGCCACCTCACACTCATTAGAATGACAAAATGACAAGTATTGAAAGGGCTGGAGCAGGCATATTAAGAGAGTGTTGCTAGAGTTGACAGAGTTGTGAACTGGTCCAGTCATTCTGGAAAATAATTGGGAACTATGCCTCAGGAATCACTGTAACCAAGAAAATGAACCTATATATAAAGACATATGTATAGCAGTTCTTTCTATAGCGTCAAAGAATTGGTAGTCACTGCCCAGCAATACCCTCCAAAGCATACAGATACACACCCAGAAAAAAGAAAAGAGCATTTTTTAAAATGAATCAAAGGAAGGCCAGAAAGAAACACAAACAGAGAAGTTTTGAAAGATATACATTCTAATTTATCATCATTTATAAAATTATTTAAAATATTTATATTATAAAAAAGAGCAAACTATAGATTCCCAGTTTCATTACAATCCCCATTTTTCTGTTCCACTAGGTATATGGAAATGCCTATTTTATTTGAGGTTAAGTTTTGAATAAAAAATTTTAAAACTGTTTATTAAATGAGCAATAACATTTATTAAGCATTAAATATAGGAATCAGGAATTTATAATGTATTTGGTAAATAATGGGGAACTCCTGAAGGTTTTTTCTAGCAATTATCAGAGAGATATGTTAGGGAGATAATTTGGGCAGCAGTGCAAAGAAATTAGTGTGAGAAATTAATTAGTGGGCAACCATGATAGTCTAGGGCAGCTAGGTGGTGAAGTGGATAGAGCATCAGGCCTAAAGTCAGTAGGACCTGAGTTCAAATTTGGCCTCTGACACTTATTAGCTGTGTGACCCTGGGCAAGTCACTTTGCCCTATTTGCCTCAGTTTACTCACCTGTAAAATTAACTGGAGGAGGAAATGGAAAACCACTCCAGTGTCTTTACCAAGAAAACCCCAAAAGAGATCACATGGAGTCAGACACAACTGAAAAGCAACTCAACAATAAAAAATGATAGTGTACCTGAGAGGTGGTAAGAACCTGAATGTAGATGACGGTGGTGGGGGTAGAGAGGAGGGAGGCTACAGGTGCCTGAGACAATGTGACATTGAAAGGAATGGCCTTTGGCAAATAGATTCAGGGAGAGAGCAGGTGGGCAAGGAGTCTAAGGGGATCGTTTCCAAGGTTTTCAGTCTGAGTGACTTATGATGATAGACATCATCATAAATCAGAAAACCAGTCAAATATGGAAGAACAAGGACTGAATTTCGAGTCAAATAACCCAGGTTCAAATCTCTGTTCTATCACATAAGGCCTTTGTGAACGTGGGTAAAACCACCTAGCCTCTTCCTCATTTGTAATAATAATAGCTATTATATATGTATATATGTATATATGTATATTTGTATTCCAATAATAACTAGCACTTACAGAGAGCTTTGGCTTTACACACATTATTTCATTTGATCCTCAACAAAGTTTATAAAGAACTTAATTTCAGTATAAACTGGCTCTTGTCAGCGTTGGTGATGCTCCATCCAGTCGTAGCCACTGTAATTGTGAATACTAACTGAGATAGTGAAACATGGTGTACAGTTTTCTGTTGCATTTTTTCAAGTGAAAAAGTAACTAAATGGTTGACACAAAAATGGTGGAGAAATTGTGCATATGCCAATTTTTGGTTATCTTTTATTTTGAACTACAGTGCTTTGAGATCTCATTTAAGAAGAACAGTGAGAACAGTTTTCAACCACAGCTGTGATCATTGTAAATGTTCACAATTGTGGAAAAAAGCTCAAGGTGGGGTGGAGCCAAGATGGCAGACTAGAAAGACACACTTACGCAGGGTCCTCCCCACAGCCCATAAAATACCTATAGAGAGGAACTCTCAACAAGTTTTGGAGCAGCAGAGGTGGAGAACATCAGAGTGGAGGAGATTTTCAGCCCAGGGTGACCTGAAAGGCCCACGGAAACATCGGCTGCACTGGACGCAGAGCAGAGCAAGGATCCCAGCCCAGCCTTGGCCGAGTGGCGTGGCATGCCAAGAGGAGACTCTGGGAGGAGGACACCTCTGGGGTGGAATCTCCAGTCGCAGTAGTGGGTCCTCAGATCCCTTGGCCCACAGGCGCCAGGGGTTTTATCAGGGGGCCAGGAAGAGAGAAGGATCTTCCCATAGCTCCGGCAGCAGGCAGCAGCCACAGAGCCTGCACAGCAGCCCCAACAGAAGCTACATTGTTGGAGCGTAAAAACCCCTGGGGGCATTGAAGAGTTGCCTCTTACTTCAGCCCTGGGTGGAGGCCCTGGCTGAGCTGGTCGTTGTCTCAAACTGAATGGTGGCCCTGCCTATGCAGCTTATGTGAAAATCAGCCCCAGTGCTGGCTTGGTGGAACTGGAGACCAAGTGGCTGTGGAGAGGTATCTGCTAAGATTCTGGGCACGAAAATCCCTCTCTGCATCTACACCAGTACACACTTAATCATGCCACCTTGGAGGAACTGAGATCTCAGAGATTCCCAGAGTATACCCTACTCTTGACAAAGGACCCAAAAGTCAAGTAACTGGTTGGGAAAATGCCCAAAAAAGGGGGAAAAAAAATAAGATCATAGAAGGTTACTTTCTTGGTGAACAGCTATCTCCTCCCATCCTTTCAGAAGAGGAAGAACAATGCTTACCATCAGGGAAAGACATAGAAGTCAAGGCTTCTGTATCCCAAACATCCAAAATAAATATTCAGTGGGCTCAGGCCATGGAAGAGCTCAAAAAGGATTTTGAAAATCAAGTTAGACAGGTGGAGGAAAAACTGGGAAGAGAAATGAGAGAGATGCAAGAAAAGCATGAAAAGCAGGTCAACACCTTGTTAAAGGAGACCCCCCAAAAAAATGCTGAAGAAAATAACACCTTGAAAAATAGGCTCACTCAATTGGCAAAAGAGGTTCAAAAAGCCAAGGAGGAGAAGAATGCTATAAAAAGCAGAATTAGCCAAATGGAAAAGGAGGTCCAAAAGCTCACTGAAGAAAATAGTTCTCTCAAAATTAGAATGGAACAGATGGAGGCTAATGCCTTTATGAGAAACTAAGAAATCACAAAACAAAACCAAAAGAATGAAAAAATGGAAGAGAATGTGAAATATCTCATTGGAAAAACAACTGACCTGGAAAATAGATCCAGGACAGACAATTTAAAAATTATGAGACTACCTGAAAGCCATGATCAAAAAAAGAGCCTAGACATCATCTTTCATGAAATTATCAAGGAAAACTGCCCTGAGATTCTAGAACCAGAGGGCAAAATAAATATTCAAAGAATCCACCAATCACCTCCTGAAAGAGATCCAAAAAGAGAAACTCCTAGGAACATTGTGGCCAAATTCCAGAGTTCCCTGGTCAAGGAGAAAATATTGCAAGCAGCTAGAAAGAAACAATTCCAGTACTGTGGAAATACAATCAAGATAACACAAGATCTAGCAGCTTCTACAATAAGAGATCAAAAGGAGTGGAATATGAGATTCCAGAAGTCAAAGGAATTAGGACTAAAACCAAGAATCACCTACCCAGCAAAACTGAGTATAATACTTCAGGGAAAAAACTGGTCTTTCAAAGCAATAGAAGACTTTCAAGCATTCTTGATGAAAAGACCAGAGCTGAAAAGAAAATTTGACCTTCAAACACAAGAATGAAGAGAAGCATGAAAAGGTAAACAACACTGAGAAGTCATAAGGGACTTACTAAAGTTGAACTGTTTACATTCCTATATGGAAAGACGATATTTGTAACTCTTGAAACTTTTCAGTATGTGGGTAGTTGGTGGGATTACACACCCACACACACACACAGAGCACAGAGTGAATTGAATAGGATGGAATCATATCTTAAAAAAATGAAATTAAGTGGTGAGAGAGAAATATATTGGGAGGAGAAAGGGAGAAATGGAATGGGGCAAATTATCTCTCATAAAAGAGACAAGCAAAAGACTTTTCAGTGGAGGGAAAAAGAGGGTAGGTGAGAGAAAAACATGAAGCTTACTCTCATCGCATTCAACTAAAGGAAGGAATAAAATGCACACTCATTTTGGTATGAAAACCTATCTTACAATACAGGAAAGTGGGGAGAAGGAGATAAGCAGGGTGGGGGGAGATGATGGAAGGGAGGGCTGTGAGAGGAGGGAGAAATTTTAAGTCAACACTCTTGGGGAGGGACAGGGTCCAAAGAGAGAACAGAAGCAATGGGGTGGGGGGCAGGATAGGATGGAGGGAAATATAGTTAGTCTTACACAATACGACTATTATGGAAGTCATTTGCAAAACTACACAGATATGGCCTATATTGAATTGCTTGCTTCCCAAAGGTAATGAGTGAGGAGGGAGGGATGAAGAAAAGTTGGAAGTCAAAGTTGCAGGAACAATTGTTGAGTATTGTTCTTGCTACTAGGAAATAAGAAATACAAGTAATGGGGTATAGAAAGCTATCTGGCCCTACAGGACAAAAGAGAAGATGGGGACAAGGGAAGAGAGGGATGTTAGAAGAGAGGACAGATCGCTGGTAAGGGCAATTAGAATGCTCAGCATTTTGGGGTGGGGGAGGGGATAAATGGGGAGAAAATTTGGAACCCAAAATTTTGTGAAAATGAATGTTAAAAGTTAAATAAATAAATAAATTTAAAAAGGAAAGAAATGTTCACAATTGTGCACTCTTAGGGCTTTTCCAACCTTCTTAGGGTTTGAAAGTTGTAAACTTACACATTCTTAAAATTGTTGGCTTCTGTATGCAAGTCATATGACATGGTAGCAACCAAAGATTCCAGTTTTTAAGCATATCAAAGACTGCCTGCTTATTGTGCTACAATTTGCAGCATCTAAAAGTAAGGACTTAAGAAACACTCAGTGGCCACTAAATTATGATTTTACAGATGCAGCATCTGAGGCTGAGTGTAAGTGACTTGCCCAGGGTCACACAGCTAGCATGTGTCTGAGGCAAGATTTGAACTCAGGTCTTTCTGACTCCAAATTCTGTATACTGCCACCTGGGGCTCATGGTCCCTTCCAGCACTACTTCCCAATTCACTCCCTCCATGTAGAACTGAACCAAGTGGGGATTAACAACCTCTCCTGCAAATCAACCCCTCTTATTTACACCCTATCAGGGTACACCCATTAACACAGATCCAATCAATAAATCATTAAGCTTTTTTAAAGGCATTATTAGGCACAGCCTGATGGAAGGGAAAGCCTCGGCTGGTTTGGCTGCCTTCTTTTGTTTAACCCTTGGGAAAGTGCCAGATCTTCCTTTTGTTTTGTTTGATCAAGTTTAATATTTTGCAAGAAATGTTACCATCAGTACTTCCATCCCTTCTTCTATTGTTCCCAGATCATCATGTTCCTGAATCAGAATCGTTGTCCTAATACCAAAACCTCATAAAATATTCAGGAAGCAAGCTGTTCCCTTTACCTTGGAGAGGCTGTACCTTCATGCCCTCCCTTTCTGCCATCACAGAACAAACAAGAGATGCTACCATTCACAAAACACAGTGGTGATGAGAAAATGTTTCCTACAGGAAGGTCAAAAAATACAGACTTCCTCTCAGACGAACCAGTCCCACCCCAAAATCAAAATAAAAAGGAAGTCCAATAGGTTTGGATTTGACCACACAGTCTCCAAATTTTTGTCAAAAAGAGCAAAGATAACCCAGGGATTTTATGTTTTAAAGGATAATTTCAAAGCAATAATAATTGGATTTCATTCTATCAACATTTATTAAGCTCCTATTATGTGCAGGGTCAGGAGAAGAGGACTAATAACTAGAGGAGACAAGAAAAGCCTCATGAAGCAGATAACCTCTAAGCTGGGCTTTGGAGACAGCTAGGGATTCTGGGGCAAGAGGTGAGGAAGGAGGACTTTCCAGACTGAGGGGATCTTGGGCAGCTAACAGTCTTGTTTGACTGAAAAGGAGAGAGGCTGAAAGGGGAAATATGAAATAAGTGTGGAAAGGTAATTGGGAATTGGACCATGGTGAGCTTTAAATGTCCTACTGACCATTTTGTATTGCATCGTGGGGACAATAAAAAATGGGGCGGAGGCAGATAGGGAGGAGGAAGACGCTCTAACTGATCTCATAAAGGCATCTGCAGAATGGAAAGGCATCATGACTTGGGAAATCGGGGGTTCTAGATGTGCAGCATCAGTTTCCTCACCTGTAAAACAAGGATGCTAATAATAGCCCCTACCTCCCAAGATTGACATCGAGGATCAAATAGAACTTGGCAAATTTTAAAGTGCTATATAAATGCTAGCTTTTCTTATTTTTCATTACCTGGTATTGACCTGGAAGTTTGGTTAAAAAAGGCAAACAAGACAAATACATATTGTTTATTCCCTTAAAGCTAGCAGTTACATGAACATGGAGCCAGAAAAACTTCTGACTGACTAATATAAGAATGACCAGGCTTAAATCTGTTTAGAACAATTCAAGGTTGTCTGTGTCCTTCAGATTTATGATCTCCATGAGTGATTAACTATAACTTGAGAAAGGAATTTCTTAATTGGATAGGTAGTAAATATAATAAAATAAGAGAGTGGACAAAGTGTTGATTGAAATTACAACTTAAAACATCTGCATTTTCTTTATCACTAATGTGTCATAGCATAGTATATGTCTATAGTATATAATATATAGTATATAGTATATACTTTGTAGAATATGTCTACAAGATCAAAAAAAAAGTCCCATTATTCAAGATAGTGTCTTGGGTTAAGGGTCTTGTAAAGCATGCTAAGTCAGCCCCATCTGGCCTTGTTGACATAAAAAGAGGTATTCTCCAAGTTTACTTCAGAGAACAAAGAGATTGTTAGGTCCAGGCTTTTCTTCTGATTGATTAATTCAGGCTCTAGCCCTTATTATAGTCCAAAAATGATATTAAATATTATCACTGGCAAGTAAGTCCCAGGGTGTTTCTTGAGGTACACAAAGGTTAAATGATTCACCCAGAGTCTACCCTCAGTTTCATCAGAAGTAGGATTTGAACAGAGATTTTTCCAGATTTCAAGCTGTACCTCTTTATCTGCTATCCTACAATCAGCATTTTTAGAATTACATAAAAGCCACCCTATGACTCTCATGGATGAAACCCAAGTTATTCCTGCCATGTGCAGGTTCACTTTTCTTTTCTTACTCCCTAGTATCAGAGAAACAGACACTCTCATGGTTACATTCACCACATTATCTGGGCATAAACAGAGGAAAGGGAAGCTTTTTTTTTTAAATGTTCAATTTGAAGAATCTGTCGCCCAAGAGTTATGCGTTCAAGTCATGTTCTTACAGGGCAGTTAATTTGTTTTGCTAAGAAAAATGTCCCTGTTTTCTCTTGAAATCTGAAATTGTCACTTAAATTGACACCAGAGGGTTTACAACCACACATTTAGAGCAAAATAAAAAATCAAGATGTTTCCTGGCAGAAATGTTTAGGTGGTATCTTTTTTTATTTTTTTAAATCCACATTTCAGCTTTAAAGAAACAAGGATCCATTTGCATCCAGTGATTAAACTTAGCCATTGTCTCAAAGGCTGACCATGTAAATAATTCAAATGAATTCATCAATATAGAATAGACTTAATAAGCATAATAAACCCTTTGACGAAAGCACTTAAGACACTCAGTCTGCCCCAGCTTCCCCCTCCTCTCCAGGATCTCAGATTTCCCAGGGAACCGAAGTGGAGCCTGGTTGCTCTTTCCCATTCAAATTATGCAAAGTTGCTATTTACCCGGTTGCAATTTGCATGTCTCAGATCTTGGCAGAGCCTGGCATTTAAGGGGCACGGGGTGAGGAATGAATGTGCCAAAATGGAGTACTGGGGAGAAAAAAGGAAAACACATGGAGTTAAGTACATCCTCCCTTTCCCCAGCACATCCCCAAATGTAAATGGTTTAGAGGACCTCTCAGGGCTCCAGAATTCTGTGCTTCTACTAAAGATTTTTTTTTTCCTCAGAATGGCAGGTTTTTTTTTTTCTTAGAAGAAAGCTGCTTGATGTAGTTCACAGAAACGCTAGATTTCAAATCAGGGAGGCAATATGCTCCAGTAAAAGGAGAGCAGGCTGGTTCATTAGACATAAGAGGAAACTGAGGCAAATGGGGTTAAATGACTTGCTCAGGGTCACACAGCTAGTGTCTGGGGTCCAGATATGAACTCAGGTCCTAATGACTCCAGGTCTGGCATTCTATCCACTCTATGACCTAAGCTCCCCTTAACAGCTGTGTAAGACCCTGAGCAAACCATCTGCCTCACAGGATGACTGCAAGACTCAGGTGAAAGCATCTATTACTGTTACTGTGGCTTTTAAGTCGACTAAAATTTCCAAGATCTCTAGTCTCTTTCCTATTGGCATCTTAGAATGGAAACACACTGAAGCTAAAGGATGTTTCCTTCTTGTTTTCGTCTCTCAGCACTTAGCACAGTGCTTGGCACAGAGTAAGCTCTTAATAAGTATATGTTGATTTAGTGGTTGAAATGAGCAAGAATTAAAAAAAAATTAAGGAATAAATCTTGGACTAGTGATTTCAGGGGTCTAGAGAACTCCCAAATAAGGAAACTCCATCCACTGCTCCTCTGCAATTTAGTCCTTTTAAAAAAAATTTCTCCAATTACATATAAAAAACAATTTTTAACATTAGTTTTGTTTTTTAAGTTTTGAGTTCCAAATTCTCTCCCTTCCTCCTTTCCTTCCCTTCTCCTTGAGATGGTAAGCAATCTGATATGTTATACATGTCAGCAATTTAGTCTTAAGCAGGGGTTCTCATCCTTCTCCGTGTGTGTCCTAGATACCTTTGAAAGTCTAGGGAAGCCTATGGATCTCTTCTCAGAATCAGATTTTTAAATTCATGAAATAAAATCCATAATAAACCAATAGCATAAAAAAACAGTCATCAATGTATTTGTTTTTTGAAAGAAAAATTCAGGACCCCAAGTTCAACATCTTACTTACCTAGAGCTCCTAGACCATCTAGAGTATATGCCATGCTGCATTGTGGTCCCCAGTGTTTGGAGTGGGACTCAAACAAGATCAAAATGTATTTGGGAAATATTTAATAAAGTAAATAATAATACAATAGGAAATAGATAATGTTAATATGTGGTTTTTTAAGTCAATATGCAGCCCGATGGTTTAGTGGCTCAGGTTTCTGAGTATGATATAGACCCTTGAAAAGTTAGGTGATTTGTGCAGAGGTCACACAGTTGATAGGTGCCAGAGACTGAACTTGAACGTGGGTCTTCTTGGTTCCAGGGTCATCCCACATTCTTTCCAATTTGTTTTTCTTAAAAATACAAAATCTCGGAGAAATTATATGGCTTGCCCAAGGGTCACATTGCTCATATGTGTCTGAAAACAGGTTTGTGCCTTGGTCTTTCTGGTTCTGAGGTCATCTCCCTATGCACTGTGCCCTACTTTTGCTCGAATTTGAAACAAAAAAAAAAACACATACACAAAATCCCTATTCATGCCTGAGATTGAGCATGAATCTCTGCACTATTCTTTCCATGTCCACCCTTTAAAATAAAACACAAACAAAAAAGGTCATAAAAATTCTATTAAATGACACAATGGGCTAGGGCATAGGATGTGGTGTCAGAAAAAAAACTGGGTTCAAATCCCAGCTCTGACAATTACTAACTGTGTGGCCCTGAGCAAGACATAATCTCCCTGAACTTCAAACTTTTTTCTAACTAAATTACAAGTCGAGTGGTGGTGGTGGTGGGAGTTCCCAGCCAATGAAATCACAGATATTTAAAGTAATGCCCAGTAATATAGTAAAGAGGGTATTCTGGTTAACAAATACATATCTGAGTGATGGTTTCCAGCTATGCCGTGCATGGTTTTCCAAAGTCTAAGATAATAAACAGCTGTTTCTGGTCATCTTTTATTTAACGTCTGCGGCCCGCACTACGTGTAGCTCAGTACTGAAGCACAATCCAGATGAATAAATGATAAAACTACAATCCATAGCCCATGGGCAGACACAATAAAATCATTGTGGATTTTATTAACTTTCTAAAAATATGGAGAGGCAGCTGTTTCCTGGAAGTGGCCATGTCCAGATAATTTAGGGAAAGTCTCACACCATAAGCACTCATCCACCCACATCACACACATATGTATGTGTGTATATATGTATATATATATATATACACATAAATACATATGCGTATGTGTGTGTGTGTATATATATATATACATATACACGTATATATATATATATATATATATGTATAAATATCCATGCACATATCCATGCCCCTGGGGGAAGGGAGGATGGTTCATTTAAAGGAAACCTAGTGCTGCAAACTGTGTTAAACCTAGAGGAGGAAGAGACCTTCTAGATCACCTAGCCCAAACTTTTTTCCAGCAGATTGCAAGCTTCTAGATGTCAAGGATGTTTTTTGCCTATTTTTGTGTCTGTAGCACTTAGCACATAGTAGGTGCTTAATAGATATTGAATGATTGATGCTCATTTAATAGATTAAGGGAGGCCAAGTGATTTACCCAAAGTTGCCTAGCTAGGAAGTAAGCCCAGGTCACCTAATCATGGAATTTCAGACATGGAAGGGTCCTCCGAGATTTCCTTATTCAACCCAGACCTGAAAATGAAATGCCTTCTGTCTCAAGTCATGCCTTTATTTCCTATAAGGGGAAGCAATGACCTCCAGAGGCAGTCTATGTTGCATTTGAATCATTTGGATTATTGAGTCAACAAAAACCAGTCTCTTACAGCTTTTCACTTTCTTGAAGATAACCATCCGGTTTTTCCCACCCCTATTAAGTCTTCTTTTCTCCACGCTAAATACCCCCAATTCCTTCAGATAGTCCTTATAACATGGTCTTTGGGCTCTTCTGCTGATCTCTATCCTATTCTTTGGATACTCACCAGGTTATCAACAGCCTTCCTCAAAGCACAGTGACTCTTCCGATCATAACCTAAGTCATGGTAGAACTCCTAGGTCCATCACTGGCCTCCTCCCTTGGACAAAACTGAGAGAAATGATACTGATCTTCCCATCTGGACCAATTCTATGGACTAGAATGAGGAGCAACATCACTGGTGATGATAAATAAGGCTAGAATTAGACCTTCTAGGCTCAGCTCTCCTTAATGGCAGAAGGCAATGGTTAACTTAGATTTCGCAATTGTGCAAATGTCTCTTTTTCTTTTATGATTTTCACAGTTTTTGGTTTTTTGATCACAACTGAAGACCCCAGGTTTGAAGCATGGCAGGCCCTCAAACATTTTCCTTTCCCTCCCCGCCACTAAAGGATTGGTACTTTCTGGATTTTATTTATGACCACATCATACCATTTCTTTTTCTCTCTCCATTAATTTCAAGTTGAGCCACAGGGAGTTTAAATGGTCTATTATCTAGCCCCTGAATCCACATTTCTTTCCGGGAGATAACCTCATTCATGAAAATGAGGTCTCCCCTAATTAATGTTGCTTTTTCTCCAGCATCTGTCTTCCTAAAAAAGAGTGGTTCATGTAAGCTACAGTTTTGATCAATTGAGGGGAGATTGCCTGAACCCCCTTCTGGAATGACCTCAGCTCATATGTCAGTCCCCTAGGCTGCATCACCAGTTTGAACCCAAGGTGAAGAATGGTCATTGGGCAATTACATTTTAAACATCCTTTCTAGCTACAGAATAACCCTCTCTTTCTCCTGTGCTCAGCCTGTCACTCTTTTTAACCCTTTCCTTCCTCAGTAGATGTCGTGTGATGTGGCAAAGGATACAATGAATCCAGACTCAGAAGAGAGCAACGAGTTTGAACCCACAAGAAAAGACCCTTTTCTCAGGCTCCTAAAAATTTCAGAAGAGTATTTTCTGGGATTATAGATTAGGCTTATAGACCATCTAGTCCAACTCTCTCATTTCACAGGTGAGGAAATTGAGGAACAGAAAAGGTAAATGACATATCCAGGGTCACACAGCTAATAAGTATCTGAAGCATGATTTGAACCCAGCTCCTCTTCAATACCCTATCCACTGCACCAAAAACATTTTCCATACATTATCCTATTTTATCCTCACAAAAATCTGATGAGGTAGGTGACATTATTGTCCCCATTTTACAGACAAGGAAACTGAGGCAAATAGCTTAAGTGATTGTCCTGAGTCACAAGGCAAGTCAGTGTCTAAGGTGAGATCTGAATTTGTGGTCCAGAGCTCTATCCACATTGCCATGCCCCCTCTGTAAGGCAACTATTAAGCACCTACAGGGTACTACTGTTCAGGTCACTGAAAATACAAAGCCAAAAACAAAATAGCCATTGCCCTTGGAAGCTTTCCTGCTACTGGAGGGTAACAGTAAGTACAGAACTGATTTCCTTTCAGACTCAAAAGCTTTTTTCCCATGGCCCCCATTCCATAGTGTCATTCTCTCACAGGCTTCCTGTCTTTATCTCATATATGCTTATCATCTTTCCCATTATAATGTAATCTTCTTGTGGCCAGGGACTACTTTTTTCCCCCTTACATCCCCAATGAGTGCAGATACTAATGAGTAGTAATTCACGTTTTCATAAATGCCAACTGATAGACTGTGTGAACTGTTTACATTGCCTCTATAGTCAAGAGTACAGAAGGACAGATCCTGTGATCAGAACCCAATCTCTCCTTCTTCCTGCACCCTGGTGCTCCTCTTTCTACCCTCCCAGACCCTGAAATCTATGTCCTTTGCCTCAAGAAGGGGTAAGGTAGAGTTCTTAAAAAAAAAAAAAAAGGCAGCAAAGAGATCTGGGTCTGGAGTCAGGAAGAGCTGAGTTCTAATCCAGCTTTGGCTACTTACTAGCTGTATGACCCTGGGCAAGTCAATTCACCTTTGTCTGCCTCAGTTTCCTCAATAGTAAAATAGAGGTATTAATACCTCTGTTGTTGTGAGGATCCAAAGAGATAACATGTGTAATGTACTCTGTAAATGTGCTATAGAAATGTTAGTTGTTCTTAAAAAGAGCGCTGACTTTGAAACCAGAGGAACTTTGAAGTTAAAATCCTGGCTGACACTTACTGACCGTGTGACCTTAGGTAAGTCATTTAGCCTCCCTAAGGGAATGGTTTTCTCCTTTATTCACTGAAGCAGTTGATCTGGACTCTATCTGTGGTTCCTTCCAGCTCTAATGTCTATGCTTGTAACCTTTGATAGCTGCCCTCTAGCCTTCCCTGTCTTCCTAAACCCTTTCTACTTAGCTAGACTCCTGATTCTGTTTCCCTTCCAGACAGACCTGCCCAAATGGGCAGAAGGTGAAGGCAGGCAAGTCTGTCTAGAAAGGGGGTTGAAGGATTAGCCTCTGAGGGTAATCGATGCCAGGCATCTGACAAGGATAAGAAGAAAATGATACCTAGGGGCAAAAGTTACAGAACCAGGAGGCTGACTGTGCTGAGGGGAGCTTTTTAGCAGGCTTTCCAGTTTTGTCAAGGGTCGGCCCTGGCTTCCTAGCTCTACTTACCAACCGATATTCAGTATGAGATAGGACATTTGAGGATTAAACAGAACAGATGCCATCTGAAATGAATTTATTCATTCGTGTCTGTTGGCCTGTAGCTGGGAGGCTGTGACAGTCCTCTCAAATGGAATCTGTTTCCCTGACATTGCTGGATCAGTTTCTCCTTTCTCATATTAACATTTTTTCATTATGACTTGCCTAGAATATGGCAGAAAAATACATATTTCTAAAGTTCCAGCAGCCAAGTGATAGGCATCATGTGCTAGATTTTAAGTCAGAAAACCTGACTTAGTCCCTCTCCCTCCCCCTCATGAGAATGTTGGTTCCTTCAGGGCAGAATTGTCTCATTTTTGTCTAGATATTGTATATACTGGAAGCTCTCAAGCTCCAGCTAATAAACCCCAAATGGTATGCTCCCTCCATGATTATTAGTTCAATTAGTCAGCTAGATTTAAATAGCTTTTAGAAACTAGCATTCACTAAATAGATAGCATTCATATAAAACATCCCCCTCCCCTCCCTTCTCCCCTTGCTAATATATAAAGAGTCCAGGGAAAAGTAGAATCAAACAGTATATGTAGCAAAGATGGGAGGGGAGAGAGGAAGAAAAATTTGGAACCCAAACTCTTGTAAAAACAAATGCTAAAAATTGTCTTAACATGTAATTGGGGAAAATACTATTAAAAATTTTTTAAATTAAAACATTATTCTGACAAGTTCATAGCTTTCACCAGATGCTACCCAAGGGTTCCAGTTCACAGAAAAAGGGGAAGAAACCCTAGATTGAAGATTATAGTTGATTAATTGATTCAATAGAGAGGTCTAGAGCTTATTCACATCTAGTGACCAATTAAAATGCGCTGTCATCTGGTTAAGGTGTCAGGTATAGTATCTTGCCACTTTAAGTGTGGTGAAGGCAATTATCCAGGCTGACCTTCCCTCCCATATCCACTGTTAACTTTTATCTCTCCAGCACCTCATATAATGCCTGACACACAGTAGGTACTACATCAATGATCCTTGAATTGAATAGAAAGGAAAAAAATACATAGGACATCCCAGTGCACTGAATCCTCAACTTAAGCTCTCTACCGGGTCAATTTTCTGTCCTCATAGCAGTCACTACCTCTCTTTCCATGCCTCCATCCTCACAGCGGCCAGGCTGGCTTCCAGCTATTCCCATGCCACATTCGACAGGTAGCCTGACTACTTCCTGATACTCTGAAATGTCCTCTGTGAAATGGCAATAGATCACCTTTCCAGCTATCTTGGCAGTAGTAAGTAATGGTGAAGGAATCATCTCACGACGGCAGCAATCCTTTGTCTTTTTTCTCTCTGTCCCATAGTTCCAAGCTCCTGACAGTAAGAACCAAGAAGATGCAGATACTAACAGGTAAGGCAAGGTACAGGCAATCCACATGTACCAAAAGGCCTGGCAAAACAACATTACAAGAGGGAGGTTATAACACCAAAAAGTAGGCTAGATGTTAGGGGTGGGACAAGAGTCTAAGCAAAGTATTTGGGCATCAGTTATGGGACACCACAACTCTTGGTACTTAGGGCCAAGTTCTCTTCTAGCCATGAAGGGTGTCATGCACTTTCTGTAAGGGTAGGAGCCAATTCTAGGTCATAGACAGCCCAGAACCCACAGGACAATTAAGTGACTGCACCTTTCTAGAAGAGAGAGTGAGAGAGTGGACAGAAGGGCCAATTGAGACATAGGCATTCAGTTAGTAGCTTGGATAACCTCTCCATCACTTAGCATCTGTCACTGCCAATTTCCCTTCTTCATTTTATTTGTTCCAGTGCTTGCTCTTGATTCAGGCTGAATTTATTCTGTCTTTAATTCATCCCATTATACTTTAACTTATTCAGTTTCCCAGACCTCCTTGTCTTTTACAAAGCCCTCCCTTTCAGTCACTTTGGACTCATCTGTATTATGGTGGCCATCTCTTAACTGATTCGATGTTGACTTTCTAAAACCTCTATTTGTATCTCAACACAAATAAGAGATAGTTTATGTATAGCATAGGGGCAAAGAAGGAGATCTAGCATTGAAAGGGACTCAGAAGATATCTGGCCCAACCCCTTCATTTTACTGATCAGGAAACTGAGTCCCAGAGAGGTAAAGTTACTTAGCCAACAGCAAGTACTTCATGAGTGTAAGAGCCAGGTTTGAATTCAGGTGCCTGGGCTCCACATTCCTTGCTCTGTCTGCTATACTGTACCATGCTGTTTTGTGGATGAAATCATGTTGTATGAGATGCATCACATTAATTTGCGATCGTTCATGGTAATAAACAGAAGCCAGCTGGAATAGTAAATGCCGGATATCTCTCCAGCTTCTTTTAGCCTTTCCCATCAAACTCAACTGGAGTTATTGGTAAGAATTTAAAAACAAAAACAAAAACTGGTCTACATTGCTACAGGAAGCCAAGGAGAGGTTAACCTAGCCTGCAACCCTTGCAGAGCCCAGAAGAGGGCACACAAGCCTGGCTTGTCATGGGAGCCCAGATGCCATGCCCTTGATGGAGATTTCCTGGGCAATTAACAGATGGTCAACACAGCCAACTTTCTCAATCAAAGCCCCATCACTTCAAGTGCAAGGGGGTGCCCAACCAACCATGAAACCGAGGTGGACTGTAGGATTTAGAAATGGAAGGAACCTTAGCCAACAAGCAATAATTAAGCCATGAACCTGGCACTGTGCTGGGCACTGGGGAGACAAAGAAAAGCAAAACCTGGTACCTGCCCTCAAGGAGCTCATGTTGTAGTGGGGAAGATAAAATGAAAAAAAGTGCAGTCCTGCTATAAGCAAATGGAAAGTAATCCCAGTAATAATGATAATTAACATTTATGTAGCCCTTACTATGTGCTAGGCATGGTGCTAAACACTTTACAATTATTATCTCATTTGATCCTGGCAATAACTGAAGTAGGTGCTATTATTATCTCCATTTTACAGATAAGGAAACTGAGGTAAACAGAGGACAAGTGACTTGCCCAGTGTCACACAGCTAGGAAGTGCCTGAGGTTGGATTTGAACGCAAGTCTTCTTGACTCCAGGCCAAGAACTCTATCTGCCACATAGCTGCTATGGAAAGGAACTAGAAGTAGAGAGGATCAAGAAAACCATCCCCCTTTCCAAATTTCACTCCCAGTCCCCCAGGCTTACAAACCTAGGTGTCATACTGGACTTTGTATTCAATCTGTTGCCTACACCTGTCCATTTTTACCATCATTAACATCTCTCAAATATGCCCCCCTCTCTCCTCTGACGCTGCTGTGACCACCCTTTGGGCTCTGTCCTGGGCATCCTCCACAACAATGGTAAAGATGTTTTACAAGGGCACCGCCACACAAGGCCTCCTAACATGGCATGGGGGTCATAGTAGGTTCTTAAAGGTGAAGCTGGTGGAATACAAGCTTTGGGCAGATTCTGCCAAGTGGTAAAGCTTTTTGGCTTTGAATGTGGTTCTAGTGACAGAGTTTATCTACTGCCAAAGGTCCAGCCTTCTTAAGAATGAAGAGGTTTCTTATCAGCAGACTGGCCTCTCAGAGATGGATTCTCTGGCCACGGAAACCTGTAAAAGGCAACTGCATGGCCAAAAGTTCCATACCCCAGCTCATGACAGGAGAATACCTTTAAGGAACAAAAGAAGGGCATGGCTCATGGAATAAGAATAATTGACTGATTGTTGTCTGTCCTTCCTTCTCCAAGAACACTAATGACATCATGAGGGTGATATCTTGCTTGGTGAGTGAAATGGATCTAAGTGAGGCAGAACAATGTAAAGCCTTCAGCCTCACTTCCTACAGAGTCATCAAAGTCCAGTGGCAAGGCAAAAGTCAGGAGGATTGGTGATGACCCAGGTGACTTTGACCTCTCTAAGCCTCAATTCGTCAAATCTCAACTCTGCTACCTATAAGTCGTTTTTAGACTCTGAGCTTTAACTTCATCATCTGTTAATAACAAATGAGGAGATTACATACAGTGATAGCCAAGGTCCTTTATGTATCCCTATGTAAAAGAATCATGTCTTCTATGGAACCAGGAGCTAAAGATGCCCATCGAACTTGGCCCCACACAAAGATGCAGGAAGGATGAGGAGTAACCTGGATAATTATATAAGCTGAAACAGCCTCTGTAGAGTTGATTGAACATCTTTTTCAGTAATGGCAAATTCCTTCGACCTTTCTGTATCCAGGAATCTGCAAAGACTTAACTGCAAATAAACTGTTTGGATCTCAGATGAAGATCCTAGTATACTATGTTACTGTTCTGGTACGTTGTATGGTATGGTATTACTCAACGTAACAGATGGATTTGGGAGTTAAAAAAAAAAAAAGAAAGAAAAAAGCTAGCAGCAAATACCTTACATCTATGTATAATTGAGCCAATTATGACCCTCAGCTAATTCAATCACAAACATGAATTCAACTAGAAGTGATAAGGAACCAAAATAAATTTGAAAAGTAATCCCATTTGCCAAGGTAGCATATGCGTTTGCAATGATTCTCAACAAGTCCATGGCTGGTGTACACAAATATTGTGTTAAGCCTCTCCTCCTAATAGCTCACTTCTCACATGCTGTTCAGAGAGAAAATGTGACGCTAATTTAAGATGACTTACTTATCCTGCTCAGCACATAAATAAAAAAAAATAGTTGGGAATCCAGAACATGACAGAACGTCCCTTTCACGACTAATTAAGTGCTTTTAATTGGCAATTCAATTGGCAGACTGTACATTCTGGGCCAGGGAGAGGAGGACAGCACAGACCTTTGGTGTTTCAAGAAAGAGGAGATTGTGGGGCCAGACAATTGCTTTATCTTATAGGATCCAAGGCGTGATGGTCCTCACAGAGGACAGATTATAGACTAGCAACACATCTGGGAAGAAATTAGACCAGAGCAGGGCAAATACTAGAGGGTCTGTTCATGATTATAAAATGTCATTTAGAAAGATATTTACATTGTTAATTAAGCCATGAAGCTGATAACTGCTTAGCTGTAAATTGCGCTAATCACCCCAGTGCCTGAGAAGGCTTCCTAATTCGCCAGATCAATGGGTTCCTTTTATGATAATCATCCAGGGTGGTGGGGGATTGCTTGGCTCACAGCAGCTGGGGCCACTATGCTGGGGCCTCCTCTGCATCACACCACCCCATGTTACAGGATGAACAACCAAATCCTTTCGAGAATCTTTTCTGTGAATTACTTAAAGACATAAGACAAGAGCTAGAACCCTACGAGGGCTGAGGTCTCATTACAGTGTGGGAAGCTGGGGCTGAATAAGGCTTCCTCGGGAGATCAAAGGAAACTCTGTAGGGAGGTGGATGAAAGGCTAGGTGTGGGGTCAGGAAAGCCTGCATTTCAATGCTGCCTCTGACCCTTAAGTTCATAGGTTTTAAACTATAAGGAGCTTTAGCAATCTAAGTACAACCCTTTTATTTTATGGATAGGAAACTGAGGCATAGAGGGAGTTTAAGTGATATACATCACCCTGGCAGGGTTGGGATTCAAATCTAGGTCCTTTAGGACCACCCACTAAGTGTGTAGCAAAATTTTGGATGTTATTGCAGATAAAAGTTGTAGATTATTTTGCTCAATATAAATTGTATTTACCCCCACATACTGTATGATGTAGTTTCAAAAACTAAACAAAATTTGCCGATTACACATGCAGCCTGAGTAAGCTCTGAGGGTCCTTACCTCCGGCTTGCAGTGACAAAAGAGATAACCAAAGCAAGGCTAACTGCATCTTCCCATCAAGGTTTTAGGGGTACCTTTGGGGGATTTGGAGTTCTTTTCTAATGTAATTGGCTCACACTCCTATTCCAGTGTGTTTTTCCCAATATCCATCACAGTTAATATCTCCTCAATATCATCAGTACCGTTTATTAGCACTCTGACATCATTTAGCCAATTGATATCAATTGGCTTTTACAAGAGAGATATTTACTGAGAAGATATAGCATTAGAAGAAGTGTGAACATGTTCTCCCAAAATGGGCTTGGCTACTCAGGAATTCTGGTGAGGGCTCCAATTCTTGGTCCTCTCCCAAATTTTCCAAGCTTACAAGGTTGCATCTGACTTTCATTCTTTTTTATTTTGGGGGGAGGTGGGGGTGAAGCAAATAGGAGGAAATGATTTGCTCAAGGTCACACAACTAGCATCTGAGACCAGATTTAAACTCAGGTCCTTCTGAGCTGCCCCCAAGCCTCAATTTTAGTCACAGCTCTACCACTCACCTTGGATGTGTCACTGGGTCTGGAGGCCAAAGACCTGGGTTCAAATGGCTACTCTAACACTTGTGAATTATGTGACCTTAGGCAAGTCACTTTGTTTCTATAGGTCTCAGTTTCCTCATATATAAAAGGAAGTGGTTGGCCTTTTTTTTACCTTTGACATTTGATGCTCTCTGATCCCTGCTCTATATTTCTTGCAGGACATTTTCTTGAACCAGGAGGATGGCTGAGTGGTTAGGGCAGCTTTGTAGAGGAGGAGATGCTGGTAGAAGGGTTAGCAGAGTAGGGAGGAAAGGGCCTAGCAAAGTCCTACAAAGATTGGAATTTGTAGAGTTCTTCACGGAAACAACAAGTAGATGTGGACAGTCTGAGCCAAAGGACTATAGAGGGGATTAATAGTTGATAAGTTGGTCCTTGGACTCCTGGCTTTTGGTCACAAGCTGGAATTGAAGAAGGAAAGGGGCCCAGAATCCCTCTTGTCACTTTTCTGCTATGTATCTCCACCCCCTGCTCTTTCCCTGAGTTGGGTCTTAAATTAAAATAAGGAAATAAAGCTAAGAGTTCCTCACAGGCAACGTGAAAGGATTGGACTAGGTCACATGTGGTCCTCTAGGTACTCAAGTGCGGCCCTTTGACTGAATGCAAACAAGGCTATGTGGGGCCCTCTTGGTCCTCAAGTGCAGCCCTTTGACTGAAGGCAAACAAGGCGCCATGTGGCCCTCTAGATCCTCAAGTGTGGCCCTTCACATGGGGTCCTCTAGGTCCTCAAGTATGGCCCTTCACATGGACCCTCTTGGTCCTCAGGTGCAGCGCTTTGACTGAACTCAGATTTCATGACCTAAAGGGCCATATGTAGCCTCATTTGGATTCCATCAAAGGGTTGCGCTTAAGGACCTGGAAGGCCACATGTGGCCTCGAGGCCACAGGTTCCCCACCTCTGGACTAGATGAACTCAAAGATCCCATCCAGTTCTCTTATTCTGTTACCCCATGATCTCACTCAGACTGTGATTGCGCACATAGCTGCTTCCACTGTTGGCAGCACAGACAAAGTCAAATGGACAACATAAGAAGACAATTCATCAATTCAGTCCAAATGATCTTCCCTCTAACTGAATTAACCAACTGTGTGACTGAGCTGACTGATCGATTCAGAGCAAATGATTGAATGTCTCCTGTGCCCTGGTACACTCAGCTTCTCTGCACTTCAGGTGTGATCTGGGCAACAGGTGGGGCTACTGGAAGCATAGACCCATCCCTAGGGCAGCTGGGCCAATCCTTAGTTATCCACAAAGAATGGGGCAGAGTGTGGATGAGTGAGAGCCTTTCCCCAACCCTTCAAGATGAAGTCTAAGTGCCACCTCACACATGAGTCCTCCTTTTCTGATTCCCAAGTTCTTAGTATCCCCGTATCCCACTTTAAGAATTACTTTGTAGTTGGTACAGTGAATTGAATGCTGGACTCGGAGTAAGGAAGATCTGAGTTCAAATTTGACCTCAGGTACTCTCTGTATGACCCTGGGCAAGTCACTTAACCTCTGTTTGCCTCAGTTTCCTCAAATGTAAAATGGAGATAATAACAGCATCTACCTCATAGGGTTGTTGTGAGGATTAATGAACATGTTTGTAAAGTGCTTTGCAAACCTTAAAGTGCTATTATATATGTGTGTGCATGTGTATATATTCTAGCTCTTATTATTATTACATCCACTAAGGCTTTGAGGACACCCTGTACTTTGTAATGAGTTCTCTGTATCTGTGTTGTTTCCCTCCAGGAGAATGCAAGTTCTTTGAAAGCAGGCACTGTTTAATTTTTGTTTCATAGTCTTATAAATTTAGAGTATGAGAGTCCCTGATAGATCATCCAGTCCAATCCTTTCATTTTATAGATGAGAAAACTAAGGCTCAGAAAGGTGACTTGCCTGAGGTCATATAAGAAGTAAATGGTATGTGTTTGCTGAAGACGATCTTGAATCCAGCTCCTCTGGCTTCAAGCACAATGTTCTTTTTCACTGTCTTCTTGAACCTCCAATGGTACCTGAAACAGAGTAGATGAATATTGTTGAATTGAATGAAATCTAAATATGATCTCAGGCTCATTTCAGCCCATAGTTTCAACCTGCTCCCTTGCTAAGAAACACTGTCTTTCAGCAGAAATGACCTTACTTCAAATTTGCCTTCTGCCCCTTTTCCTGATCGTCATTCTTTGCTAGATCGTCTAATAAACAATAGTGGGAGAGAATAGAAGGAAGGAAGAGGAGGCTCAAGGGACCTGGGATAAAACATTTATAAAGTGTTGATCTGGGGAATTCACAATCGATTGAATGAAAAGATGCATAATTAGGACAAGGGGCAGAGGGAATCTGAGGGACATTTTTCTATTGGTTGTGTTCATGTCCTCTAGTGCCTTTCTTCGGGGTCAGAGGGAACCCCCAAATGGGATTCAGAAGTATAGAGTGTTGTTAGGAAAGCTACCCCAAAGCAAAAGGACAGATCAGCTCACGCTTCCCCTTGGACATCCTCTTCACCTTCCGTTGCAAAGAAGACAGACCAATGAGTAGCAAAGCAAGCCTGTGTTTATCTGGGTTTTTTGGGGGGGAGGGAAGGACGCTGTGCCTATGTTCAATCTCTTTCCTCCCTTTCCCCTCTCCCACTAAGACATGATTGTTACATGTACTCATCCGCTTTTAAACATGAGTCAACATCTAGAGATGTTGATATTTTTTCATCTAGAGATGAAAAAAAATGGATTTTTTCCAGTCCAAGAGATAGGAGAAGCCAGGGCATTGACAGAGTTCTTACAGAAGCACATGGCCAAAGCAGACTTGTGCTTGCTTGCATGTGTCCTGAGAAGAGAGAGAGCATCTGAAAGATGACTTTCTCAGCCCAAGGGTTAGCAATGGCTGGGTCATTGGTTAATGTCTTTTTTTACCTTGGCCAATGAAACAAATCTTTATGTATTATTATTTTTTAAAAGAATACATAATATCGCCAGGAAAACACAGAAACCCAAGCACAGTACATGAATTTCTAATTTACTGCCTTGTTCAGAGGTACAGAAACCATGGTAGCATGCAACACTGTGAGGAAAGATGGAGAAGAATATGCATTTATGTACCATTTACTGTGCTAAGTGCCTATCAGATCATTACACCAACCAACTCTAGGAATTAGGTGCTATTATGACCCCCATTTTACAGTTGAGGAAACTGGGGCAGACAGAGGTTAAAGTGAGTTACCCAGGGTCACACAGGTAGTAAGTGTCTGATGCAGGATTCAAACTCGGGTCTTCCTGACTCCAGGTCAAGCCCTCCATCCACTGCAGCACCTAAGAGAAAACCTCAAACTCCAACAACCAAATCGTTTCAACCTTCTTTCTGGCTTATCTGCTATCTTCTCTGCTCAACAGACCGATTTAACCAGGCTATAACAGCATTGAGTGCAGTACAGCATGGATCTGCTCCTGCCCTACCAGATATGTTCGAAAGCTCTGAGCATCTTACTGGGTGTCCTGATCCAGCTGAGATTCTCTGTCTCCATGTTTCTTCGGAACTGTTACTAAGTTTGAATAAATTTTAGGTTCTTTTCATTCTTAACAAACACTGAATAAAACAATCATTTCCATATGCACAGTTTAACAGAAAATGCAGATTGTATATAAAACAATGAATCTGTATTACATACAGTTTGCTTTTCCTTTAAGTATGTAATAAATTCAAGATGAAACTTTGTCTATATTTTTCTCCAGACTTCCTTCTGTTCTCTTCTTTGCATTTAAAAAAAAAATGCACTCGTGCTGGTTAATGTCTTACAAAAGTAGTCATATACATGTCCACTCAGTTCAATGGAAAGGTCAAGAGTTTCCAAGCTCAAGGGTTTTCAAGTAGTAGAATGCAAGGATCAGACTTTCTGGGGAAAGAGAAGATTTCCTTATAGAGTGTGCCTCTTAGAGAAGGAGGAGGATTATGCACATAATTCCTGAGTAACATCCCCCTTGGAAAGCAAAACCAAGATATTATTTGGACAAAAACTGGTCCTACAGGAAGAGGACTGCTTATCCAGTAACCTCCCAAAGTATATCTGTCTTCTGGGAGAGTCTAAACCATAGAGTGGTACTATAAGTCCTAGAAGAACTGTGGATGATTCTCCGGAAATTTCTTCAGAATGCTGAGGAATTAACAGCAACCCCAAGTTCAGTCCTCTTTTGGAGGTTGGGGGAACTGATTAAATACCAAATTGTTTCATGTGTTTCTATATCTATTCATTTTTGAATATCCTGTGAAGTAAAATATCAATTTGCATTTGCTACCTTGAGTGCTTCTACAGGATTTAGTGGCCCCATATAACCCACATTTGAAAAAACATAAGCTTTACTTTGAAGATTTTCTAGAGAAATTCCAGGTAGGAGCAATGAGCCAAAGAAAGAAAATGACCATCCTTGAATGAAATGACTTCAGACTCCAGAGTCATGGTCATAGATTTAGAGCTGAAGGAAACCACCCTGCCCCCAACTCCTGTTTTGCAAGTAAAGAAACTGAGGGCCATGGAGGTTAAATGACTTGCCTAAGGTCATACAGTGTAAAGGTGGGATTTGAACCCAGGTCCTCTAACTCCAGAATCAGAGAAGGAAAGGAGTTAAACTAAAGAGACCCAAGATATATGACAGGGAATATGGTATAATAGAAAGAGAAGTAGAGTTGATGGAAACCTGGGTTTAAATGCCATCTTTGAAACTTAGAGCTATGTAGCCATGAACAACTGTAGTCTCAGTTTTCTTATCTTTACATCCTAAATTGTATTTCTAGAACTAAAAGTGACCTCAGGGACTATTTAGTCCAATCCAGGAGTAGAGAACCTCTCACCCATGGGTTCTCCCTTCTGAACAGTCCAAGTTTTACAGAACAAATCCTTTTATTAAAGGGATTTGGGCTGTGAAGTTTGAATTCAATCAAAGAGCTATACTTGAGGACCTAGAAGGACACCTGTAGCCTTAAGGCTGTAGTTTCCCCACTCCTGGTCCAATCCCTCATTTCATAGTAGTAGACTCTCTCTGAAGCTAAATTTCCCAACTCTTACTCATACTGACAGGTTAGACTCCCAGAGAATGTAAGTAAGCTACTTTTCCCATTAGGAGTCCAGGGATCCTTTCCAAGGGGTGGGTGTGGTTTTATCAGAATCATTGGGGTAGCTAGGTGGTGCAGTGGATAGAGCATCAGTGCAGGAGTCAGGAGGACCTGAATTCAAACCTCACCTCAGACACTTGACTCTCACCCTCTGTGTGACCTTGAGCAAGTCACTTAACCCCAATTGCCTCATCCTGGGTCATTTCTAGTCATCCTGATGAATATCTGGTCACTGGATCAGAAGGCTCTGGAGGAAAAGTGAGGTTGGTGACCTGCACAGCCCTCCCTCACTCAAAACAAAGTCAAGTGCAAGTCATGTCATTATTTCTCTGATGGCATGGTCTTCTTTGGCAATGAAGAACAAACACATACATCAGAATCATTCATGAGCCCCCATCTGGTGTTCCCCCTAATATTGATTAACCAGTTGAAATCAATTGTCAGTCAGCATTAATTAGTTTGAGAAAGGAACATTTACTGACGTGGGTTAGTAAGAACAGTCTGTACAAATTGTTCTTGGCTCTAGCTTCCTATTCTAGGGACACTGCTCCTGGTGATGATGGGAAGTCTGAATCTTCGACCTTTTGGAGTTCACAAAGTCATTATCTGGTCAAGACAGTCTCTCTCTCTCTCTCTCTCTCTCTCTCTCTCTCTCTCTCTCTCTCTCTCTCTCTCTCTCTCTCTCTCTCTCTCTCTCTCTCCTCTCTCACCCCTCACACCCCCAAAATCCCTACCGAACAATTCTCTGCCAGGTGCTTACGTGGAGCTGTTCTACCACAAGGCCAGCCTGTTATTGACATTCTGTTTCATCCAAGCCCCACCAGCCAGGAATGACTCTCTTGACCAATTACAAGATATTTACTGGGTGGAGTCATTTGCTTTCATTCAGTTTGTCCTTAGTTTACCTTTTGATTGATTGGTTCAATAAAGGCTAGAAATTTTTCACACCTAGTTTACCCTTTTGATTGATTGATTCTGTAACTCAGAGATATTCTCACTTGATTAAAGTGTCAGAACATAAAACAACTTTTTACATTAACTGAGGTTAAGAAGGAAACTGAGGCCAAGGGAGTTGAAGTGATTTGTCCAAATTCAAATAGAGCATTGGCCCTGGAATCAGGAATACTCACCTTTCTGAGTTTATATCCAGCCTCAGACACCTACTAGCTATGTGTCCCTGAGCAAGTCAACTTAACCCTGCTTACCTCAGTTTCCTCATCTATAAAATGAGCTGGAAAAGGAAATGGCAAGCCATTCTGGTATCTTTGCCAAGAAAACCCCAAATGGGATCACAAAGAGTCAGATACAACTAAAAAGCAATGGGACAAATTAGAGATGCTTCAAATCCAGGTTCTCTCACCCAAGAGCCCATGGTTTTCCCACTGTATCACACTGAGAAGCTGGTCTGGGAGGGACCTGGGTCCTGGTTTACATAAAAATGGAATTTAACATTGAGAATTGGCTACATTTGAACTTTAAGTAGAGATCCTGGAGAGGGCTCTGAGCTAAAAAGTGGGGAAGGGGAAAGAGGGTAACAGAGATAGAGTTGCACAATTTGGGTTAGAAAACAGTTGGGATCCTGGCTCTTCATTTGAAAAACAGAGTTCCTTCTGTGCAACTCTGCATGGGCTCTCTGTGCTTTTTATAGGTAGCTTCCCTTCAGAAGCTGAAACTACTGGCCCAGTGTCTCCATCCCATTAATGGGCTCTGGGCTGGGGCCAACTGGTTGAGTTGTTTCAACCTTTGATGTATAAACTAATCATCTGTCATTGTGCTCTAATTAAACCTAAGGCTGCGATGGATGGATTTGCTGTCAAGGGGGCCAAGGTCCCTCTCACATTGGCAGTGGATCAGGGCAGTCTCTGGTTGAAAGCAGCTCAGTCCCAGGAGGGCAAATAATTCTAGAGTCCTGAGGACATGAATAAGAAAGAGATGGAAAGCCAAGTCACACAGCAAAGGGAACAGGCCAAGGCAAAATGCAGAGATCTCTCCAAATGGCCATTCTCTGTGAGGGGCTGATTTCCAGAAGAGAAGAGGATCCCAGTCACAACATCAAGACCTAACAACAAGAGGTCAGGCCTGGACTACCGCCTCCCTCCCAGTCCAGTCTGCCATGGGAACTGATCCTGGGACGTGCAGCTAATCACAGCAGCCAGCTGACCCAAGACTTTTCAACATGCAACTCAGACTGCCAAGGCACATAGGTCATTTCCATCAGCAGCACTCATGGTAGAGCAAAAGGGCTATGGCTCTGGCATCAGAAGGCTAGCAGTGGTACCCCACCCCCTCCTGGATCATTATCTGTGTGTCTCAGGACAAATCACTTAATCTGGTTGGGAAACTTGTGGCCTTGAGGTCACATGTAGTTTCCTAGATCTTTAAGTGCTGCCTTTTGACTTTTACTTAAAGGATTTGTTCAAGAAAATTTGGATTCAATCAAAAGTCCTCACTTAAGCATCTAGAACACTACATATGACTTTAAGACCACAGGTTCCCCACCTCTGACTGACCTCTTTTTTTGAAGCTGAGTAGCCCTATAGAAAGGGGGTTAGAGTCGCAGTCAAAGACCCTTTATTCAAATCTTTCCTCTCCTGCTTACTTAGTTTCCTGTGTGACCTTGGATAGGTCACTGGGTCTCAGTTTCCACTTCTATAAAATAAGAACCTTGGACTAGATGACCTCAGAAGCCCCTCTGCGGCAAGATTTCTGATGCCACATTCCTATGAGTCAAAACCAAACCATCCTTTGGGCAGAGAGAGCTGTTCCAGGGCTCTTGGATACAAAGAAATTCCAAGAAAAATAAAAATCCAGCTTGTAATTTCTGTAGACCAGCTGAAAAGGAGGTGCTTCTAGGTCTGTGGAAGGGGTCTGGGTGCAGGATATCATAAAAGTCCAGCCTGGAGGAAAATTTGAAGTGTGAGCTGGGGTACAGTCAGGATGCCAAGGTCTAAGGCTCAGCTCCTCCATTAACTCTCTGTGCCCTTGGACAAATGACTTCAGGGCTCCCAACTTCCTCAATTAGAAAAAAATTACGAGGTTGTTGGTCTCTCAGCCTCTTGCTCGGCAAAGGATGGTTAGAATAGAGGCACAGATGATAGAATATTGGATCTGGAATCAAAGAACCTGGATTCAAATCCTCACTCTTCTACTTAGTACTTCTGAGGACTGGGGCAAGTCAACTCCACTTCCTGGAGTTGTTACCTCTGGAAAATAGGTAGCTTTTACCTCTGGAAAATGAGAGGGCTGAGTTAGAGTGTTTCTGAGATCCCTATCAGCTCTGGATCCAGCATCCTATATACCTGTGATCAGGGGAACAGTCTGATGAAATAAAAAGAGCACTAGATTGGAAGTTGAAAGTACTAGCTGGGTGACCTTGGGAAAGTCACTTAAATCTTCTCAGCCTTGGTTTCCTCATCTGTAAAATGGAGATAATAATAGTACCTGGGAAAAATCAAATTATAGAATGAAAAGCATTCTATTAATTAATTCTAATAACTAAGTTATTATTACTATTAGAGGAAACTCTGGGACTCCCATCACAGAGCCCAAGCTGTCCGGTTTGGTGCCCATAATATCTAGTCAGTCCCAGACATGCTTTACATTTTACCTTTGCTGACTTCTCTTGCCTATTACCACACTCTCTGAACTACTGAACCTTGTCAGTCCTACCTGCTGGTATCTCCATTCTCCTCCCTTCCTCTTCCTTCCTGTCCTCTCCTTTCCTCTTTTCTTCTTTCCTTCTTCTTTCCTCTCTTCTTCTCCTCTCCTTTCCTTCTCATCTCTTCCTCTCCTCTTTTCTCCCCTCTTCTCTTTTTTTCCCTCTTCTACTCATCTGCTTTGACACTCAAATAAAATCAATAATGCCACTTCCACTGGAAAAGGAGTACCAATTAACTGCCCTATTGCTTCACTCATCATCCCTTTGACTTTCCAATCCAACCCCATCCACCTCCCCAGACTACTCAGTCTCTTATATGGGTTGTCTCTCAATTAGAATCTAAGTTCTAATGCAGAATTCAAGGGAGTCCTTTGAAGATAGAAATAGTCACTCTTTTGTATTTGTATTGTAAGTGCTTAGCTCAATGCCTGGCACATAGTAAGCCCTTAATAAATGATTTTTAAGTTAATTCATTCTTTTTTTTTTTTTTACCAAATTCAGTGTGATTTTTAATATGGAAATCTTTTGGCACTCCCATCTTTTCTCTTTCCAGTCTCAATTGTGTCCTTTGGTCTCCCAGCCCCATTTCACTTACCTTGGATCTGGATTTGATGATTATATTACCTTATTATTATCCACATTTGCAGGTTATTTGAATATTTTTTTAAAAAAAGCTTAATTTAGTCTGTACTAAAAGAAGCCCAGATGTTAGCTTGGATCATTTGTTCTGGATAATCAAGATGGGTTAGTTTGAAAATGGACCATTATGCTCTTTCTCACTGGATGCAAGCCAAGGATCTTGGGAGACTTTCGGAGAGGACTGTATACCCAAAAGCCAGCCTCCTTCAGATGGAGATAAGGGCAGCTGGTGGGTTTTTGTTTGAAGATGAACAAAATGGTCAGTTTTCAATATTATTTGAAAAACTACATTGGCTTGTTATTGAATCTTAGAGAAGATATGGGAAGAATAATTATGAGGTTTTATTCTAGAGAAAATGTGTGGTTAGGTGTCAGAAAGGTCAGGTAGTTAATGAATTAATTAATTAATCTGACTGGTAATTGGGCCTACTGGTCAACCTGCTCATGCCTCACACCAAAAAAATGAATCTAGGTTTCTAACGTGGAACACCTTGAACATTAATTATGATGTAGTTGAATTACCTTGAACAGGAAGTCATCATTAACCATAGACATTATTCGAAAAGAAATGATTCCTAATGGCTTCTTAAGAGCAGTGATTGGATAAATCAAGTATTCTAGAAAGCAGTCTGTCTAGAGATGAGTGACACATAATCTCATTCTTGACATTTGCTCCATCAAGAATGCAGCAAAATCCTCAGAAAAAACCAAATACCCCTGATGACTCATTGCCCATCAATGCTACTCCTAAACATCCAAGATCCCCCCTGTGGAAAATGTGGATAAATGATTGTGATTTGTTAATAAAATGGAATTGAACATCCTGGACTCATCCATCGAGTCAGAGACTTAATTAACGCATGGTGTCAGACATCCAAATTCAAGTTGGAGCTCTTCCATTATCACACTGTGGTTTTAGATAAGGTCAGTCCTCTTCTCAGGACCCTACCAGTTTATTCCTCTGTAAACTGAAGGAGCTGGACCAGGCAAATTCTAAAGTATCTTCCCATTCTAACATTCAGAGTCTTAAATATAAATCATCATTTGGGGGTCTTTGGTAGTTCTATTTTTAATTCAATTTTTTAACAATTACTTAGTACCCATTACACATGAAGCACCATTAAACCCTCCCTGTTAATTCTCCTATCCAGTATATCATACTCCTATGTCTAGTCAAAAAGTACACAGGGCATCACATCTTGTGAATATAGAACAGCCAAGAAATTGTTAATGGTTGTATATCAAAGTATATTCTGGAGCCTCTCTCTAGGGGCCAGGCCTATTGACCCCTTGGGTTTGTGGCTGTATCTATTCTCTGCAATTGACCAGAGCCCTTCCTGATAATATTCACTCCATGTGTTAAGGGGCCAGTGAATAGAACCCTAGTTTCCTATAGCCACTAAACATCAGATTAGTTTTAACAAAGGTATCTCAAAGATCTAGCTAGAACAAGTTACAAACATTTTTCTCCCTTGAATATCTCAGGAACATACTCATTCTGGTCTGCGGGAAAAGCTTCAAACTTAGGTATATAGCATTCATGCCATCAAGTTCATGCCCAAAGGTTACATGACTGAAGATAAACCTGCATCCCAGCTACTGGATCTGGATTCTTGAAGTTCACTCCCCAAAGTCAAGCCTGCTCTTTGCTAACTGCAAAACCTGGACTCTGGAAAATTTGTTGTTGTTCGTCCTTCATTGTTGAACAGAATCAATGACAACATAAAAGTGATGTCATGACTTGCCCATGAATTGGTTTTAAGTGAGGCAGAACTTCCCAAAGTCATTAGCGTCACTCTCTCCAACAGAGTCATCAGAGTTCAGTGGCAAGGCAAAAGTTGAGATAACCAGCAATGGCACAGATTCTGGAACAACAGGACACCAAGGAAAGCTCCACGTTTTTCAAATCTCAGGGTACAGCCCCGATTATGGAATAATGGGATGCTGAGTGGCTATCTGGACTTTTTGAACTTCCAAGTTCAAAGTCTCCACTCCCTTTACTGACATCAAGATTTCCCAATAGCAATGGGGCCAAGAGAAGCTCAAAGGCCTTTGTGAATGACTCTGAAGCCAATCAAAGAGGCTTCTCTTCATCATGTGGTAGCTGAATGGGACCAGTTATAGAATATCTGTGTATACTCCAGTCTGTCTATCCAAGACACATCCTATATGTGATTCTGATCATGATTCACTTAGAAGCAGTTCCCTAGAGTCTTCCATGTGTAGAGTTGCAATCTTCTTGGTTTCCTCCATGTGGAGATCTGAAATTAAGAGGGCCAAATGGGAACTCTATTTGGCAAACCAGTGCAGCTCTGGGAAGTTTTCCCATCTTGGTGGCCTTTCTTGTGTATCTGAGTATTCCTTGGCACTCGATGCCTCTGTGAAGAG